>JAMPIV010018333.1:0-600000 GCA_024509875.1 Oreohelix idahoensis
TGAACATGCTAAGATTCAGCATCGTGCTGTCAATAAAAAAAGAAGTCATTGACATCGCTGTCAGCTTTGATGGAACTTGGCTAACTAGAGGTCATAAGTCACTGATAGGTGTTGGCAGTGTTATCAACATCTTGACTGGCCTGGTCATTGATACGCACGTTATGTCTTCCTTCTGCCGCACCTGCAAAACTACTGGACAGTGGCAACTGAAAAACCAGCCTCACATATTCGAACAATGGAAAGCAGAGCATCTGAAGGACTGCTGCTGTAATTACGATGGGTCAGATGGAATGATGGAGGTAAAAGCCTGTGAGGTTCTCTGGCTTCATTCAGTGGCAAATCACAAGCTACGCTACACTGTTTTGCTATCAGATGGCGATTCCAAGGCCTACAACAGACTCTGTATGGTCCAGAAGTTGACATAACTAAAGAGGAGTGCGTCAACCATGTAGCAAAGTGATTAGGCACTGTGCTGAGGACAGTCATGTCTTACCTGCTCAAGCGGTGTCAGCTAGGTGCAACTCAAAATCCAAATGAAAGCCTCCACAATGTTATATGGAGTCGTTACAACAAGCGGAAATTTGTGTCCTTAAAAAAAGGTCAAATTCAGTGTCCTTGTGGTCATTGGAGAGTTCAACTTTGGTCCATCAGCAATTGCAAAAATAAAAAAGCTGTATGGCCAATCACCTGGAACAAACTCAAAATGCCTTGGACGTGCGACTAAGGAAATGTCTGGCCAACAGCCAGAAATATGAGGCTGACGAACTTGTAAAAAAGAAGAAAAGTTAGGCATGACGCAAGACAAAGGTGAGCAGAGGAGCTGAAGGAGGTGCAGCATATGGTGCTGGACAATTTTAGAGATGTTTGGCCCCACCAGAATGGGGTGTATTCTACGAGACAAGGTACTCTGTGAGTAAAATGCATTTATCTCAAAAGTCAATTTTAATGTACACAAAAATACATATCTCAAAAGGTATCTGACAGATCATCAAACTTGGCATGCATGTAGTACATATATATATCTTTATTTTATCAGAAGAGAATTGAGATATTTTGGTAATTTTAAAAAATATTTGTTTCATACAAATATAGTGGGTGTGTTCTCAACATGATTTAAAAAAAAAAAATTCATTAAAAGTAGAATTTTAAACTTATCAAAATGAGCTTGTGACAACATTCTTGAATTGTCAGTCACTACATTTATGTGCAATTTGATAAACTTTTGACAACAGGATACATATGATATGGCCTCTTAAAAATTTGTTTAAAAAACCAATATGGCAGAAGTTTTATTTTGGTTACCATGGTAACCACATTTTAAAAAATAAAATAAACTGTAGAATTTGGTTCATGGACATACACTGTGTCCTTTTAGAATATAAAAGGTGTGAAAATATTATTAGAACAAAAGTTAGTTTTCACTGTTGTGGATGCAACTTAAGCCGTACATTAAAAAAAATACCAACTTACTACCCACATACTTTGCAAATTCATATAGAGCCACCATTGATATGCTTCCATTCAACCAGGCTCATCATCATCTCAGCCCGTAACCCGTCATGGGTCGTAGGGGTGCCATGGTGGAAGCATCAGTAGACAGGATCCTCCACTGCTCTCTATCCTCAGCAATGCGTACAAGTGTGGAAAAACCGTGTCCTGCCCATTCTTTGATGTTATCAGCCCAGGATTTTCTCTGCCTTCCTCTTCTCCGTTTACCTTCGACTGTTCCCTGAAGGATCGTTTTCGAAAGGGAGTCATGACAAGTTACATGCCCAAACCAGGCAAGCTTTCGACGTTTCACTATTGACAAAAGTGGTTCTTGGTGGCCTGCATAGGTGTTTATCTTCTCTCTAACATAGACATTTGTTTTGTGCTCTTTATAGCAAATGCGCAGAATTCTTCTATAACATTTATGCTCGAAAGCCTGAATCCTTCGCTCCGTATCTGCAGTGAGTGTCCTTTCCATCATAGCATTTCAGTGGGCAAGAGGTTTGCTTGGCGGTGCCCATCTCCTCTCCAAGTATCCTTACAGGTACATACAAAAATGTACCTGGAGCAGTAACAATAGCCCTCAATAAATCTGTAATGTTTTGAAACACTGTCCGATCGACACATCACAAAACCGCCATCTTGGCTATTTGTATCAACACAAACAGCGAACTCACATGATAGGCAAACTTGATGTTTTCATCTTTACAATACTTAGCAACATAATCCAGAAAAAGCCAAACACACTACAAACTCATACAGTCTTAATAAGGGCTGTTACCACAGATGCAGACTCCAAAACGACGACATGAAATGCACAACACAAACCACGGCCTACCACGCCGCCATCTTGACCTACATAACAAGGCTCATACTTCTCTTAAATTTTGAACATTCATAACAATCGATAATAAAACCTGGTATTTTAATTACTGTAAGCAACACTGCCTATGTATCGATAGCCATTTGGGATACGCCACAAAGTCTGTTTATTATTTTACGATTCAGCCTATTTTTTCTCTGAATGAATTTTCAGTGTTATATTTTTCTCAGAATGAATTTTCAATGTTATTATATTTTTGTCCACAGATATGGCGTCCCATAACAGCAGCATTATATTACCCTATATCAGGGCCAAGTGGCTTTCACTTTTTGATGAATCTTTATTTTCTGTACTCATACTCAACCAGGTTGGAAACAGGTAAACAGATTGGTATCATAACACTATAGTGAAACGTGGCACAAGAAAGAGCTGGACTTGCAGACTCGTTAACAATAATATGTAGGCTTTTTCTCATTTTTAAACATTTCATGACCAGTGAATATTTACCAAAGTCTAGATGGAGATGCTAGTGTAATTTGAATCATAGAATACAGGGACACATCACCAAACTCACGATCAATAAATAGCCCAAGTTAGTTTTATCATTAATTATTTTTGAAAACTCAAAACAGAGTAAGTGTTAAGGCTAGGATTTGGTTTGGGCCTTTTTCTAAGGGTGTAACAAACATTGAGGCTACTTGAAAAGAAACAACAACCAAAAAAAACTAACGTACCCCTTATCACTGTGCCTCTAAATTGCCTTCTAAAAAAAATGTTTGAAACATAGTATCAGCATTTTTGGCCATGAAAGTAATTGCAGATGACAAATTGCTTACATTATTGATCTCAAGTTGGGCATATGTTCCCGCAGGCTGTGATTTGGCAGCTAGTGTGCAAACACTGTGTGTCCTTGCTGGTATTCGTCGCCCTTCTTTATTGCAGTAATGTCGATTTACATTTAAATTCTTTAAAAGTCTGTCATGTTTCTTATTTTAATTTGCGATTAAAAATAAATAGACCTGATTGTGTGTAAGGTTGCAATTAAACGTGTATACATTATATTAATATTCATAACCTTTGTGGGAAGTTTGTGATTGGAATTTACAAAGCACAAACTCAGTGAGGTTGGCAGCCTCATGCATAAACCTCTTATGTCGCCTTTTGTGACTTGCTGGAGGAAGCTGTTCTTTCTAATCTCCTCAGGGCTTAATTTTAATTAAAGTTTTGTTTTGTTTTAAGGACTATCTTCATCCCACACGGACAACTCCATCAGTGCTTCAATCTCCTCCCTTAGATCACACAAGGAGGATCTCAGCACAGTGCACGAACTCCGTAGCATCAGCGAGAATCCCAATGTGTGTATTTAGGAATCACACATTCTATAAATATATTTGGTGTGTAGGTTTCTAATTTTTTAATTTTGCCAGTGCAGCGGCTGTGTGGCCTACGTTTTACGATTTCCATCTGCCGTGGGATTTTTAACGTTTCCAACTTGCACACCGGACCTCCTTTTTTTTTTTGCTCTTATCCGAGAAGGCTAGGCAGTCGATCTTGCTACCCATGAGACCAGGGGGGAGTTTAACATGATTAGGACCAATGGTTCTGAAAGAAAATTTTTTCCATAAATTATATTCTCTCAACTGGGAATCGAACCCAGTACCTCTAGAATTTGAGGCTGATGCCATACCTCTTAGCCACTCCGACCCCCATAAATTAAAGTAATTTTAACTTAATGGTTGATGTTATATATAGAGGATGGAGTAGTGTAAGGCTTTCTTAGGAGAAAGGAGTGGCTAATTAAAATATCAAAGGGACGATAGGGGTTGGCAAAAAGTTTAAGAATCACAGTTGTAGAATATGCTAATTTTGTTACATATTGATGTGGTCGCCACCCCCCCAAACATCATGTTTCTATTCATTTCTTTTTTGCTTGTTATGGAGCGACCACTAATGCTGGCCCCCTTTCAGGAAGTTGGCATCAAAGCCCCCATGCAATTTGTTTTAAAAGATGAGGTTGCCAGCGTCATGCACAACCCCCGCGTCAGTCACCCCCGCGTCAGTCACCCCTGAACCAAATAAAACATCTAAGGCTATGGAAAAAACAATTAAATTAAATGGGTGTGATCAATAATCACCAGTGGGGAATGGGTGGTGTTTGTTTTTTTCTTTTGTATCTAATTACACACAGTAACATGTTGCCTCTGTCTGAATAATGAATTATTTGAACATAAAAGTAAATTAAATTTCTGTTCTTACAGATACTTTTGCTGGCTCAACGGCTGATTATGCTTTTATGCTGCTCTTCAGCTGGCTGTGTCTTGTGGTATCCTTGAACTGAATCTTAGTTTAATACTGGTCAAGTAGGAATATATGTCAATTAGTGTTAAAGGTTAATGGACACTTGCATAGAACGGAAAGGTTGAAGTGGTATGATAAGATCACCAAATGTGGACCTGATGACATGAACCAGATAAGTTCCTGTGGAACAAGAGGTGAGAAGATGCTGGCGATGGATTTGCCAGTCCTTGTTCTGGAATCTTCAGGGTAAGAGAGGGCGATACAAAAAAAAAAAAAGCACATGGAGACGAGAGCTGGAAGCAGAAATGAAGGGGAGAAAGAAGCCATGGAAAGACCTTTGAGCACAGGACAGGAGGCCCTGACATAAATGTGTGTGAAGGCCAATACTCCTTAGGAGCTCAAAGGGTAATGATGATAAATGTTAAGGGGATTTACAAATCAAAAGCACCACCATCATCATCATGTGTGTTTTTCTCTTAGGGCTTAATACCAAGGATCTCATTTTCCCTCACTTTTAAGCTTGTCACAACATAGCTATTCAAGACTTCAGCTTTACCTCTATGTAGGACCATCACAAGATTCAGGGTACACAGCCAAACTGTTATACCACTTTGTTTAATTAGTGCAGCAGAACAACTACAAGAATTTAGTTAATTCTTGGACTCCAAGCTACAAGAAAATTCTATGGTTATGGTAGATGTCTGGCAGGGCCAGCTCTGGAACACTGCCCATTCTCTTTTGTTGCCAAAGAAGAACAAAATCTGAATTTAAAAAAAAAATTTAAATAACGTTCATTGAGAAAAGAAAAGCTAGTGACGTGAAGATCAGAACTATCAGTGAACGTGGATATTGATGAACAGAGAATGAGTTGGTTTTGGCTCGTTATGAGGATGGACCTCTATAAATGAGCTGCCTTAAAAATTGAAGTAAACAGAATAAAGTACAGTTGAATCAAAAATCCGGACCTTGGAAGAAAAATGCCGGAATTGTTATGATGGGCACAGTCCTTTAAAGAAAGAAAAAATTAAAAAAACTAAATGAAAAGCAAATGAAATTTTAATGTTCATCAACTAAATAAAACAGTTCTACAGAATTTTAGTTCAACAGCTGCATGAAAACATAAACGGCTCCAGAAAACAGTGGCGCGCCAATGCGGTAAATTAAAAAATGCGCTCCGAAATTCATGCCGGAAATCTGAAGGAACCGGATTATCGATGGCCGGATTTTTGAATGTCAACTGTATGACCCAGAAGAAGAAGCATTGAGGGCAACAGAAGTAGAAAAACAGTTGTCAGCACATCAGTACCCACACTGGAAAGGAAAGCAGTAATTGACCCCATCTGTGGTGTGATGCTTTGTAACAAAAGCTTGTATTAAAGAAGATAAAAATAGTCACTTGCCTCTATGTTCCCAAACAACTCTAGTTTTAAGTCCTTCCCTCATTAATGAGAGTTTCTAAATCATGGATGCTAGATCTTTATGAGGAGAAATGTAATTGTAGAATGTTTAAATTCAATTTTTTTTTTGGTTTCTTTGATCAAGTACATAGATGCAATATCATCATAAATATAAATGCAGGGTTATCGCAGGTACAAATGTAATGTCACAAACAATAAAATAAAAAAATATACAGGTAGGAATGTCTTAATAAGATAGAAAGCTTAAAACTGTCCAGATTTTTTAGAACACCAGTTTTTTTTGTTTTTTTTTTACTCTGACCAGAGTTTAGTTCAGTAGTTCATATCATGTTCGTACCTTTTATTAATTTTTATTTTTACGCATATAGGTTCTCACTCTTTCTTTTGTATCGTTTTTCATATGACTAGTCCCAGACAAAGACCTAATAGTGTAAAGTGGCACTTTTATTTGTGCCTTTCATCTTAGCAAGACTTCCCCTAATTTATTTTCCTTTTTTCACTGACTGTGGTGAGCACTGGAGCAGACGTCCCACCAGGAAGCAGCATGCACAAGAGCATTCATGTGATCTCGCAGCAGAAGTTTCTGAAACAGCTTGTTTTGTGCAGTTAGTTTGCAGCTCCAAAGGTAAAGGATCCCGTTACGTGCCCATTCAGGCATATTGGGAATATGGTGTTATGCCCATATTTTCCTTACCATCGGCACACTAGGAGTGATGTGGTCAGCATCACGCTGGCCGCCTTAACCTTCCCTGAGTTGCTCTGGAACCCAATTTTTGAGGCTGGGTTGACCCAGGAGCCGTTTGCGGTCTAAAAAAATCCCACCTCAAATGGGGATTGAACCATGGACCACCGAGCTAGGCAGTCAGTGCACTAACCACTTCGCTACCACGGCTCCTGTGCAGCCCAGTACATAAGCTCATATTAGTCATATCATACAACAGGAAGTGCTAGTCCTGTTCTTTCTTTGTCTCCTCAGAGACTTCTGGGAACAACATGGTGCACCAGACTTTCCCATCTACCCTTTTTTTATGAGTGTCACCACACATCTCTTCATGTTCTTGTGATATCACCAACAGTCACATGAGTGTCACCACACATCACTTCATGTTCTTGTGATATCACCAACAGTCACATGAGTGTCACCACACATCTCTTCATGTTCTTGTGATATCACCAACAGTCACATAATGTTGTAACAGACACAAGATTAATTGTCATCAAATTATTCCTTCACTGAATTTACAGATTATAGGATTTATCGCTAATCTGGCTGTAAGTATCTATGACATTTTATGATCATATTTTGTTCTTCCCATCTAGACCATGCTTGTTGTTATTAAGTGTCGCAGGCAGAATCTGTGGGATTCTTGGTGGTGTCATTGTTTTTGTGTTGTCCTTTCTTGTATTTTATTATTGTTATTAATTATATGTGAGACTGAAAAAACATGGAGAAGAAAGCTGGAGACATGGAAAGATCTTGAGCAGATGGCACAGGACAAGAGTCCTTTTTTCCGTTGAGTGCCAGATAATGGAATGCACAGAGACGTAACTACGATTTAATGGGCCACCAGGCACAAATAAAATGGGAATCTATTATAATAAGTACAACCACCATAACCAATATATACACGCACACACACACACACACATATCCCAACGGGCTGATCACCCGTTTGCCAGTCACTTTGATTACGGAAACAACAACAAACGGATTGATTTGTCGTTGCCCTAAAGACGCCATTAGGCGTGATGGGAACAACGGCAAAGAAAATCTATTCGCTGTTGCCCTTAAGACGCCACTAGGCGTAATGGCCACTGCTGACTGCTTTGCCGGTCGTTGGCTAAGGACGGAAGAAGAAGACACACACATATATATATATATATGTATCGATTTGAAGAAAAAATTTGTTTCACCCGGAAAAAGTTTAATTGTAAACAAATTCTTTATAGATAGCTAGCAATTTTTATTTAAAATAAAAATCACAAGCAAATACAAATTTGATTTTAAAATCTGCTTTAGACGCAGCAAATGAGATGAATGCAGTCAGTGACCCATAGCTTGACTGCATCACTGCAGTCTGGCCGAGAGAGTAGGGATCCAAAAGAGAAGGCAAACCCGGTCCCAAAAATGCTGTGCTGAAATCAGATGTATTGGGCTGAAAGATGCAAATATTGCAGCTTCGCTGTAAACGGCGACACAACGTAACAAACGTCCTTTTCAGGATGAACGCAGAAAAAGAAGAAGTACCCTCTCCACATGTAAGCCTACCTTGCCGTGGTTGGAGAGCTTGAGCGCCTCAATGATCCCGGGAGCTATGCCGGCGGGAGTTTTACTCCTGGCAGGGTCACCCAAGCCGGACAGGTCCTGGGTGAGGAGCCAGACTAAATGGGCTGAGGAGTGGGTGGAACCCTATAGGTGTAGATGCAGAACCCACCGGCGAGTGGTACATGCTCTGGTCTGCACCAATCCACCCCCACTTCATGGGTTAAATGCTTTCTTGCCTCATTCTTCACTGTTTGTCGTCTATCACGCCCATGGCGACCGTTGCCTCAATTGGCTGTGTGTGGTGTACCCGGAAACGGGGCCTCCCAGTACTGAGGCAAAGTTAAGTCCCCGATGTCACTTATCGGTGCAGAATTGAGAGAGATGGCTGAGCATCACAATCCCTCCTATGTTGCAGCATGATGAGAACCCAGCATTGCACACTGAGCTTGGGGGGATCACTTGGGCACCAGACTTAATACTGGCTCTTGACTGGATGGCCGCATGCAGGAGATTTCTACAATGGAGGGTTGGCAGGTGGTGGGTATCGGGAAGTGGCTCTGTGCAGGACGTGAGGATTCCTTGGGAGAGCCCCGAACCAGAGCACAGCATTGTGCAAGCTCTGCATAGTTGGAGAGCCCCCTGGATGACGGGGAATGCACAGTGTGCTACCCCACCTATCCCCAACTGCTAACTTAGAACCAGAAGTGGGGTCCTCTGTATGCGTGCCAGGCCAGGATAAAATGCCTGGGAAAGAGACTGGAGCTCAGAACTCCCTAACTCAAAGTTGCAGGATGGCAGAAAAGCCACGGGAAAGACAGGGCTATTTTAAAGATAACGCAACCATATTTTCACCATACGAGCTCGGACGCCGCCTCGGTAAACAAGGTCCGCGCAGAGCAGTGACACCCCCAGGCTGCTTGCGAATAGTCTACTACTGGGAACATAAACAGATTAGGGATGAGCCCACTCTCCCGTTGAACAGGTGCTAAAGTCGTAGATACTGGGCCAGAAGGCGCACCGGAAACCACAGTATCATGCAACTCGCTTTTTTTTTTTCTATGGAGAGTACACCGTCAAATAAATCTCGTTCTGGTGCTCGCCCTGTGGAGCTCCACCAGGCAGGTGCAGTGCCGGGCTCTGAGCCTCGACAGAGCCCACCCTCAGCTACTGGAGGACCCTCTAGACCGTCTTGTGGAGTCAACAGACGGCGGAGGAGAACTACTGACCAAAACAAAACAGAAAAAGAGAAACCCAGAGTGCCACTTGTCATGATGCACTGGAATGCAGAGGGAGTGAACAGCAAGCAGGCTGGATACAGCAAAAAGACAGAGCTGGAAAACATCTTGTATGAGAAGCAAGTCAGTGTTTGCTGTATCCAAGAGACTCACTTGAAAGCAGATCAAACCTTTAAAATAAGGGGATATCAATGCTTCAGATCCGACAGACAAGATAGACGAAAAGGAGGAGTACTTACTCTTGTAAGGAATAACATTCCTGCACACGAAAGGAAAACCTTCATGGATGGAGCAGAATATCAGCTGCTGCAGATAAAGGTAGACAAGATGGAAATAGAACTCCTGAACTATTACTGTCCGAACAACAAACCCCTGAGTCTCAGCTCTATACAGGTACCAGCCACCAACTTTATAGCAGTTGGAGACTTTAATAGCCACTCCCAGAGCTGGGGCTATAACCATCTGGATCACAGAGGTGAAGAGGTTGAAACTTGGCAAGATGATCACTCCCTAATCCTAGTCAATAATGCCACAGATACTCCTACCTTCTACTCCAGAGGATGGCACACAACCTCAACACCAGATCTTGCCTTCTCCACACCAGATATAGCTGGATCTATTAGTAGAGAAGTAGGAGACCAACTAGGGGGAAGCGACCATCGCCCAATCTTTCTTACTGTCCAGAGTGCAACTCTCAGTACAGGCCCAGCCATTACAAGATGGAACTACAAAAAAGCCAACTGGGGTTTATTCAGGCATCAGGTGAACACGCTGCTGTCTACCCTCAAGGTACAGAACAGAGACATTAATGAAGTGGTAAAAGACTTCACAGATGCATACTACAAGCTGCAAAAGAAACCATTCCCAAAGGATGCCGGCGTAACTACATACCATACTGGTCCAGCACACTCCAAGAACGTCAGGAAGCTATGGACAAGGCTAGAAAGGACGCAGAGTCTCAGCCTTCACTTGAAACTCACAACAAATGGAAAAAGGCTGTAGCAGAGTTTCAGAGAACAAAGCTAGAAGAAAAGCGGAAAAGCTGGAGAACTAAAACGGCATCGCTGAACCTTGAGAAAGACGGCAGGAAACTTTGGAGATTAGTCAAGTCTCTAAATGAAGAGCATTCCTCACCAAGGCAGACTATCACATTGGATGAAGGTGGCAAACTTTTCAGAGGAAAACAAGCTGCAGACTTGTTTGCTAGAAGATACAGTTCAGAAAGCAACTTACCCATTAACATAGACCATCAGAGAGAGATAAGAAAAGAAATACTGGCAACCATGGGACAGACAGATACTCCTGCCCCAATGAGGGAACCCATCACACTAGGAGAACTACAGAAGGCTATTTCCAAGCTTAAGTTTCAAAAGTCACCCGGCCCAGACAAAATCAGCAACGAAATGCTAGTAAATCTGAGCTCAGCAGCAAAGACAAAACTGCTTGAGATATTCAACCACAGCTGGTTGAAAGGAACGGTACCCCAAGTATGGAGAGAAGCCATCACAATACCCATACTAAAGAAAGGGAAATGTAAGACCGAGGCTGCAAGTTACCGGCCAATCAGTCTCACAAGCTGTGTTGGGAAGACTATGGAGCGAATAGTCAACCACAGATTGAAATGGTATTTAGAGTCTGAGCAGATCCTGGTGCCGGAACAAGCTGGATTTAGAGAATGCTACAGTATAGAAGACCAAGTTACTTACTTGTCTCAAGCAATAGAAGATGCCTTCCAGGAGAAGAAAAAGGTCCTAACGATCTGGGTCGACTTCAAGCAGGCCTTTGACAAGGTGTGGAAAGATGGCCTCATTGCAAAACTTAGGAGAAGTGGAATCCAAGGCAACATGATGAAATGGATCCAGTCATACTTGCATAACAGGAGAACTAGAGTCACTCTTGACGGTCTGCAGAGCAGAAAAGTGTTGCTCCATCAGGGGTACCTCAAGGAGGAGTAATTTCCCCAACACTCTTCCTTGTTTACATCAATGACCTGGTGAAAGATCTCCCTGCAGGAGTTAAAGCTGCCTTATATGCAGATGACCTAGTACTCTGGTGCGCTGATGAAAATGTCACCACAGCAAATTATAGAATGCAGCGGGCAGCAGACATGCTAGTGTCATGGGCAGAGAAATGGCTTATCACAATAAACACAGACAAAACCTCCACAACACTGTTCTCCCTCGCCCCCAAGGACAAATCAGCTAACATACACCTAGGGACAACCGTGATCAAGGAAGAAAGCTACCCCACCTATCTTGGGGTGACATTTGACCAAAGGCTTACATGGAATAAGCATATTGAAAATGCAGAAGGAAAGGCCCGAAAGACGACTAGGCATACTCAGAAAATTAGCAGGTACCAACTGGGGAGCAAATGAACGAAATCTAAAGAAGATTTATAATGGAGTAATAAGACCACACTTAGAGTTTAGCTCAGCAGCATGGTCCATCAGCTGCTAACTCACATCTGCAGTCTTTGGACAAGGTGCAAAATCAAGCTCTCAGGCTCATTACAGGAGCCATGAAAACTACACCAATAACAGAGATGCAGAAGGTTGCTGGATTACAGACATTGTCCCATAGAAGAGACACAAAAACCATGATCCAGATGGAAAAGTACAACAGTATGCCAATGCACCCAATGAAGGCAAGACTAGATGATCTGGCATTGGGACGTCTAAAGCGTAGCAGCTTTGTGCATCGGGGGAAAAGACTTATAAGACAGCATCAAGAAGACCTATCCATGAAGACAACACCACTGAAGCCCACCCTATACCCTGTACCATGGGAGCAGGCCAGCAGTGCCCTCCAAATTAATACAACAGTCAGTGGTCTCACAAGTGGATGTGAGTATAATGATCTGCAAAAAAACGAACTGCTACATTGAGTATGATCCAAGAAAGCTATCCCGATCAATCATGGATACATGCCTATACAGATGGATCAGCAACTAATGCTGTTAGGAATGGAGGTGCCGGTATCTTTATCTCATATCCTGACAACCACTATGAGACTAGGCACATTCCCACTGGTAAATTCTGTTCCAACTATACAGCTGAGGTTCAAGCTCTAGAGCAAGCTGCAAATATGATTTATAACACCAACTCTGACTGCCACCAGGTAGTCATCCTCACAGATGCACTGTCTGTCCTGCAAGCTCTCAAGGGTGGTAAACTCCCGCATCTGAGAAATGAACTAAACAAGGTAGCTGCCAAAAAGAGAACCATACTTCAGTGGGTACCATCTCATTGTGGTGTACCCGGAAATGAAAAGGCAGATAAACTTGCAAAAAAGGGAGGAGAATGTGAACAAGAAGATAATGAAGTCACATACTTTGAGAAAAAGAGAGCTATCCAGACTATCAGAAGAGAACAGAACCAACCCAAAGACGACTATCACACTCTCGACCGGCAGGGACAGACAACTATTTTTCGACTCAGGACAGGGCATAACAAACTGAATAAACACATGCACAAGCTACGATTGTCTGCTTCACCACTGTGCACATGTGGATTAAACGAACAAACTGCTGAGCATGTTCTACAGGACTGTCCTCTGTATGACCAGTTAAGAAAGATATACTGGCCCAATGACTCAACACTAAACTCAAAGCTATATGGAGTTAAAGAGGAACTTCAAACAACAGTCGAATTCATCATGAGAACTCGTCTGACGGTGTAATCATCAAAGATGCGATCGCAAGAAGAAGAAGAAGAAGAAGAAGTACCACTGACTCATACATATGACGTCACGAATCTTTATTAACACTTTTAAAAGAATCATATTTTGCTTTATATTAAGACAAATTTTCATTGATTGTCATTTTATTCTCACAAAATTTAGTTCCAAAGATTAAAAAAATGAATTCCTTGATACGTTTGTTTAATTCTAAAATAATATAATATTAATACAATAATTCATAACTTAGATAAATTTCCAAATTGTATATATTTCTCACATTTATTAGATATTAATGACGATTCTAAATCTGAGTATGCATGGAGGCACATCTGTAGTCATCCTTATATGACCACCAGCTATGCACAATGCTACAGTATATGTACGTGGAAGTGAACCTATGTCTGTGAGGCTAATTACATCCTCATTGACACTTGAAATCATCCACACACTTCCCGGGATTCCCCCTGTGGTGAAACTTGTTGAGAACCCAGCATTGCGCGCTAAGCTTGGAGAAGCCACTTTAACTTGGTTGACTGCATGCAGGAGGAAATCACTATGGACCCAGTGATAGGCAGGGGAATCTGAGAAGTGGCACTGTGCTAGATGTGACAATTCCTTGGGAGAGCCCAGAACCAGAGTACAGTATTTTAGCTCAGCATAGTTGGAGAGCCCCCTTGGATGGCAGGGAATGCACAGTATGCCATGCATTTCTTACACCTAGCTTGGAACCAGATGTGATGATCCTTTTTTTTTTTTTTTTTTTCTATAACCAGCGGCACTCAAGCTTTCCGGCTCTTTCGGCCCAATGACATGTCATTGCGAGGCTGGGGGGTCAGTGGACTTTCCTTCCAACCCGGTCAGGAGCTTCGCTCCTTCCCATCCACATGGGATTTATGTGCAGGAGCCGTTCAGATTATTCAGTCAAATTTCCGGTCGTAAACATTTCTTCAAACGCCGATGGCCGGGTTTGAACCATGAACACCTGGTCGCCAGTACAACGTCGTAGCCATTACACCAGCGCGGCTCCCGACGATCCTTTAAATGCAAACCAAGCTGGAGAAACTGGAGCTCATGACTTCAACTCAACATGTTTCAGAATGGCAGAAAAGCCACAGGAAAAGCCTAGATCTACAGTGTAGATAATACCATGGAGTCTTCAACTTGTTATTGGCTGCTAAAGAGTGAGAAGCTCAGCAGCCCTAGTTAAACAACAACAACTAATTAGTGTTTACCAATCATACCATACACAGATCCTGATGGACCCATTAGTCCTGAGTGTTCTCTATGTCTGGTGTCAACTTAACAAGGATCAAGTTGTCTCCTTTTGGTTTGGAACTCGCTTCAAGGTAAGTTTATAATTTAGACATTTATAATTAATTTGTTTGGAACTAGGTTGTAGCCAGATTTATAAATAATGGTTTGGAACTAGCAGCAAGGCAAGTTTTTGAGTTTGGCATTTGTAGATATTGGTTTGAAACTTGCTTCCAGGCAAGTTGATGAGTTTGACTCTTGAATTTAATGGGTTGTCTCATGTAGCTTCTCTCAGGGGCGTTTGAGGGTACAAAGACAGAATAGCACTGCTAGGCCCCCAGGCATATCGTACAAAATGACAAATATGAGGTTGTGCATGAGGCTGACAACCTCATGATGTAAAACCAGTTGCCCCGGAAACTACTGCTGCAAGATTGTGTAGTTGTTCGGTGCACAGTGGCCAGGTGCATGGATGGCTCCGTGCCACATAAGCAGTGCAAAGGAAAATGCTATTGATTTAATGGGTTGAGTGGGATTTGCTTCAGGGCAAGTTTATGAAACTGACTTAGTAATAAATATGTAGCAGTTTCCTGTGCAGTTCATTCCGTGTGTGGTTTGAGAGGAGGACTGTGAGAAAGAATGGGATCTCTACTCCTCCTTTCCCCCCGGGACTTTATAAGAAGCAACTACGGTGAGTTTATACATACGTGGAGTTGGCAGGCTTATCATAGGATCTGTTTTTATTAAATCTGAAAGTATAATGGCTGAGATGGCTAGGACATGTTGAGACAGTGGAAGTATAATGGCTGAGATTCCTAGGACATGTTGAGACAGTGTAAGTATAATGGCTGAGATGGCTAGGACATGTTGAGACAGTGGAAGTAAATGGCTGAGATGGCTAGGACATGTTGAGACAGTGGAAGTATAATGGCTGAGATGGCTAGGACATGTTGAGACAGTGGAAGTAAATGGCTGAGATGGCTAGGACATGTTGAGACAGTGGAAGTATAATGGCTGAGATGGCTAGGACATGTTGAGACAGTGTAAGTATAATGGCTAGGATGTGTTGAGACAGTGGAAGTATACTGGCTGAGATGGCTAGGACATGTTGAGACAGTGTAAGTATAATGGCTAGGATGTGTTGAGACAGTGGAAGTATAATGGCTGAGATTGCTAGGACATGTTTAGACAGTGTAAGTATTATGGCTAGGATGTGTTGAGACAGTGGAAGTATAATGGCTGAGATGGCTAGGACATGTTGAGACAGTGGAAGTAAATGGCTGAGATGGTTAGGACATGTTGAGACAGTGGAAGTATACTACTGGACAAAAGTTAAGGGCTGCCATTCAGTTTAGACAAGGTTTATATAATTCTTCGTGAGCAGGGTCGATTTTCCAAATGTCCGGTAGCTTGAAATCTCTCAAGAAGTCTCTGAATGGTAGAGTGGGACACTGCTAAACGTCTTGCAACATGACGAACAGATTGACCATCCTGAATCCATGCCATGGCTCGACCACGGTCTACAGTGCTGAGACTTCTCCTTGGTGGCATGGCTAATGCAGTGATCATTTCGACCACTTGTCATACTGATTTATTGCATACCAACGGTGAACACTCTTTACCGATGATCATTTTCCACGTGCATTCAAATTCAACTCACTTTTTTCACCTTTTGAACTAGTGGGGCGTGTTGCAAAAACCACGAGTTTTTGCAGCAACAATGGCAATTTTCACGTGCGGGTTAAAGTGACCCAGTTTTTGGACATTTTAAAAAAAATTAACCTAGTGCACACAGAAATGTATACACATTTCTCTGAGCTCAGTTTTAATGACATTTTCACTTGTCTTTACAGTTTGCCAATCAATTATATAAACCTTGTCTAAACTGAATGGTGGCCCTTAACTTTTGTCCAGTAGTATATAATGGCTGAGATATGTTGAGACAGTGGAAGTATTATGGCTGAGATGGCTAGGACATGTTGAGACAGACCAGAAGGGACAAAAAATTATGTTGTAACATAAGTAAAGAATGTTCTATCTGTGCTGAGATGATGATGTGTCATAACTCAAAAGCAAAGACCTTAGAAAAACAAAATATTCGCATGGATTCTGAGCGCCAAATTGGGAAGCAAGTAAGAAGACTATTTACCCAACCAAGCATGTCATAATAGGTAACTGAGTACTTGGCCAGCAGACTCATGACATACAAGAATCTGCTGCAGAAAGTACTACTGCTAGAACTGCAATAAGCATGTGAAGTGAAGTGTTGTGACACAACCTTCCTGCAAGGCAGATTACAACTTTGGATATACCTCAAAAGGAGTGAAATATAAAAAAGGCGAATAAATAAAAAAAATCATTAGCATAGAGACAATAGCTAGATTTGCACATACAAAACGGCAGTCAGTTTACTGGATTTGACAGGAGCTTAGAGAAGAATGTAGATAAAGGTGCTGCACACAAAAAAGAAAAAGAAAAGAAAGACAAAACTAGAGGTTTAGGGAGACCTTGAGTAATGCTGGATGGAGAGGAACTTCTGTCTGTACCTTCTTTACCCCTGTTCATTATGAATACTGGTGATGATGACATCAATGAAGAATACAGAGCACACACGAGAACCATGATGACGATGGTTGGACAGTTTAGCAGTAGATTTGCAAAATGAGATGAAAGACAGAGTAGCATAGAAGAACTGAAAAGAAAATGTTTGCGGTGAAGAACTCATCAATCAATACCCTATAGCTCCCCAAGGAGCGTAGGCCTTCAACAAACACATGCCTAGTCTTCCTGTCCTGTGCCATCTGCTCATTCTTTCCATGTTTTCTTCATCATTTTCACCTCTGTTTCCAGTTCTCTTCTCCATGTGTTTTTTTGGTCTACTTCTGCCTCTCTTTCCCTGTGGGTTCCAGAACAAGGACTGCCTTGTAATGCTATCAACAGGTTTCCTCAATGTGTGTCCTATCCATCGCCAGCGTCTTCTCAACTCTTGTTCCAGTGGCACTTGTCTGGTTCTTGAAATCAATTCTACATTTGTGACTTTGTCATACCATTTCAGTTTATAAAAGTCTGTCACTTTTTGGTTGTTGTTTTTGTTGCTTTCCATGTCTCAGAGCCATACAATAGGACTGACTTCACATTTGAGTTGAAGATTCTTATTTTCGTGTTGGACTTGATTTCTCTTGACCTCCAAATGTTTCCCAATGCAATGAAAGCTCCTCTTGCTTTTTGTATTCTTTTTTTGATATCACTGTCTGTCCCTCCAACTTTGTCTATATTATTGCCAAGATATGTGTACGATTCTACATCTTTCAGTGGTGTTTCTTCAAGTTCAACCTTGTTATCATTTCTTGCATTTATTCTCATAATCTTTGTCTTTTCCCTGTGTATTTTCAGGCCCACTTGTTGCTTGTGACCTCTCATCCAGAATTTTCATTTTCTCTTGCATCTGATTATGGTTATGGAACAGAAGAGCCAAGTCATCTGCAAAATCCAGATCATCAAGCTGTTTAGTCAGATTCTACTGGATTCCATTTCTGTTGTGTGATGTCGATGTTTTCATAACCCAATCTAATGCTAGTAGGAAAAGAAACGGAGACAAGAGGCATTCCTGTCTCACTCCCGTTCTAATCCTAAACGGTTCTGTAAGTTGTGAAGAACTCATAAAGGCATATAAAAATGGCAGTAGCATTGCATATTCACTGATTAGTTTCACTATCCTTTGCGGCCAGGATTCTTTACAGTTTTGTGTGCAAATCACAAACATTTGAGATGAAATACTGCTATTTTCATTATACCTAGCAATTAATATCTGTATTGGAGTTTCTTAGAAATGAATTGTTACTCATTAGTAAATGAGATTTGTAAACATATTTGGCATTTTGTTTTGTGTAAGTAAATGTATACATTTTCTTATCATCACAGGCCATGTACCTTCCTTGGGTGTTATTTGCATTCAATCTCATCATAGGAAGTGGGTAAGTGCATTTTCTGTTGTAACAGCAAGTCAGTAACCATGAATGTAATGAGTCCTAAATTAGTACTGAAATAGCAACTAACAGAGTAAGTTATATGTGTGTGAATACAATTCTAAGAATGCAAAAGGCAGTAGGATCTTTCATTGCGTTACGAAATGTATGGAATATGGACAAATTAAGTTCAACACAAAAATAAGAATTTTCTACATAAATGTGAAATCAATCCTATTGCATGGCTCAGAAACATGGAGAACAACAAAAGTGACAAATATTCAGTTACAAATGGGGTGCTTGTGTTGAATAAAAAGATTCAAATGGTATGACAATATCACCAGCGTAGAACTGATTGAAATAACCAGAAAAATACCAGTGGAAACAGAGGTAGCAAAATTATATCAATGTGGGATGTGACACTTTGAGGAAACCTGTTGATAGCATTACAAGGCAGTCCTTGTTCTGGAATTTCCGGGGTAGAAAAAGGCGAGGGAGACCTTGGAGCACATGGAGAAGAGGACAGGCATTAAAGGGATAAGGAAGGAAAAAAATGATGGAAGGACCTTTAGCAGATGGCACAGAACAGAAGGGCATGGATGAAGGCCTGTTATTCACAGAGCTGATTGGTAATGGCTGAATGAATGAGTGAATGCCATTTTAAAAATAAAGAGAATACGTGACATAACTGTTGCGTGCATATTTTGACGCACATATTACAAAAATCGATATGGCTATTTAATATGGGAAAAATATAGACATTCATTCATTTGTGTATGAAAATGCTGTCTATGGGGAAAGCGAGATAATCCATGTTTGATTCACACTTTTGATTATAGGAGTAATCGTTCTGGATATTGATCCGGCGCAAGGATATTGCGCTTACGTTTGTACTTATTTTTTAGGGCCAGAAAATATATTAATTTGCTTATTGTGTTTATGGCCTGAATTCATATGTATTACATATTATTAGTACAAGTAGAATCAGTCCTATATTGTATATTTTGGATGGGTAGGAGGGACTAGATTCTTGTTATTCTGGTATAGCGGAAGTATGAGTTGTCTTGACAAGTCGTGATGAGTTCCGATGTACCGTGATAATGGCGGGTACGCTTTTCCAAGGGCTGGTAGATTTCTTAAGGAAAACTGATTGATGAAGTGGTTTTCTTCTATAGGAGATTGTGTCTCGACTAGAGTTTATGTTAGAGACTTTCCTAAGGTACGGTACAATGTATAATTCGGACTCCATGTATTGCCAGACCCTATTTTGATGATCTCATGTCGATTCGACCTAGATGGAACATTGTGCTTCGTATCGCTAGGGTCGTGTTTTGTATCGACGAAGATGACAGACTTTCCTGCAGCGGTTATGGCTACGTGAATTAACCTGATCACCGTAGAGCTGTATGGAAACATTTACGAAATCATTTATATACCCATTATAAATTAACTCTGGCTTATATTCTCCTTCCTATGAATGAGTGAACGACAACTCAGGGAGGCGGCCATGTTAGATTTCGGTCATCATATGTTTTGATCACTGCCAAGAGAACAGATTATTTATCCTATATCGGACAGTGACAGGGAGATCTCAATCTTGCTAGAAACCCTCTTTCGTGGTTTCATAATATATGCTACAAACTATGGACGTCAAGTAACTTTAGTTATTTACCGATCTGCCTTCACTGACGCGTTTAGTCAGATAGGGGGATGCGGCCATAATGTATCATGACAATTGAACTTTTGATGTACTGCCCATTATTTCTGAATGTGTCATGACTTCGGATCTGCTATGTATACCTACAAATTGATATGTCAACATACCATGATGTACTCGTATGTCCCAGTGTGTACGTCTGAATAAATTGAGTAAACAAAGATTCCAGCAGTCTGCATTGGTGCCTTGTAGACACAAGTGTATGAGTGGTTATATTGGTCAGCACACGAACAGTACACCATTCGCGGTAATCACACTCTACACTTCTACTTCATACATACACCATCCTGCGTCGGTTGGAGTGACCAAGTTTAGGGCCTGCTTCCCCTGGAGCCTTTGCCTTCCCTAACTCAGGACTAGGGTGAGTTACCCATTTACAGCTGGGTAGACTGGAGCATGCCTGATCTCAACAACACACCACTCTTCCTTACAGAGCATACAGACTGACACTTTACAGAGTGGAAAGAAGAAAAGAAACTTTACAGTGGTGGCCAGTGTGTGACGCTTCATCCACCGGGATTGGAGCTGCACTAATGCAAGAGTACTCTGGAACTCTGCATCCTGTGATGTATATTTCTCGGAAATTAAATGCCGCAGAGAAGAATTACTCGGTCCTAGACCGTGAATTATTGGCTATGGTTTGGTCAATCCTTAAACTGCAAAGATTTCTTCTGGGCGTGCATTTCATTGTGGAAACTGACCAGAAAGCTCTTACGGCTATTCAGAGTAAAAATCTGAAGAGCGCGAGATCAACGCGATACGCGATTGCTCTACAGCCATTTCATTTTTCGGTGCGAGCTATCCGTGGGTCAGAAAATGTGATGGCAGATATTTTGTCTAGATGCCCACATGATTCATAACTGTTATACAACTTTGATACAGTTGTTTCTATGTTGAAATGTGTACACATATGTAATATATATCATATATTGATTGTAACACTACTTAGCGGTTCATTGATATTTATTCACCGCTGATCTTTCAATGTTTTTCGTCTTTGATGATCATGATGTTAAGATATCTTAGATGAAATTTATGTATAAACTAATGTGGAAATTGTGTCATTGCTAATATTGTAGTATGCGTTGGTGACACCTCTCTGGAAATATTTATACTTAGAGAAGTACTTTCTCTAAGGTCATAAAACTTATGCTTATCATCTGCGCATTGTATTGGTGCGTTGTGAGCCTATTGTATGTTGCTCCTAGATGGATTTCCAAAAAAAAATGTACCATTTTTTTTTCCCGAGGGGTGTGGTAATCTGTTGCGTGCATATTTTGACGCACATATTACAAAAAATCGATATGGCTATTTAATATGGGAAAAATATAGACATTCATTCATTTGTGTATGAAAATGCTGTCTATGGGGAAAGCGAGATAATCCATGTTTGATTCACACTTTTGATTATAGGAGTAATCGTTCTGGATATTGATCCGGCGCAAGGATATTGCGCTTACATTTGTACTTATTTTTTAGCGCCAGAAAATATATTAATTTGCTTATTGTGTTTATGGCCTGAATTCATATGTATTACATATTATTAGTACAAGTAGAATCAGTCCTATATTGTATATTTTGGATGGGTAGGAGGGACTAGATTCTTGTTATTCCGGTATAGCGGAAGTATGAGTTGTCTTGACAAGTCGTGATGAGTTCCGATGTACCGTGATAATGGCGGGTACGCTTTTCCAAGGGCTGGTAGATTTCTTAAGGAAAACTGATTGATGAAGTGGTTTTCTTCTATAGGAGATTGTGTCTCGACTAGAGTTTATGTTAGAGACTTTCCTAAGGTACGGTACAATGTATAATTCGGACTCCATGTATTGCCAGACCCTATTTTGATGATCTCATGTCGATTCGACCTAGATGGAACATTGTGCTTCGTATCGCTAGGGTCGTGTTTTGTATCGACGAAGATGACAGACTTTCCTGCAGCGGTTATGGCTACGTGAATTAACCTGATCACCGTAGAGCTGTATGGAAACATTTACGAAATCATTTATATACCCATTATAAATTAACTCTGGCTTATATTCTCCTTCCTATGAATGAGTGAACGACAACTCAGGGAGGCGGCCATGTTAGATTTCGGTCATCATATGTTTTGATCACTGCCAAGAGAACAGATTATTTATCCTATTATCGGACAGTGACAGGGAGATCTCAATCTTGCTAGAAACCCTCTTTCGTGGTTTCATAATATATGCTACAAACTATGGACGTCAAGTAACTTTAGTTATTTACCGATCTGCCTTCACTGACGCGTTTAGTCAGATAGGGGGATGCGGCCATAATGTATCATGACAATTGAACTTTTGATGTACTGCCCATTATTTCTGAATGTGTCATGACTTCGGATCTGCTATGTATACCTACAAATTGATATGTCAACATACCATGATGTACTCGTATTGTGACGTACGTCTAGTTTGACTAGTGAATTTTCCCTGATATGATGGATGATTTAAAGGGACCTTTAGCTTTTCATAACATTAGAACCCCTGAACATTTGTTGTAACTTTTCGTTTGCCAGAACTCATTCCACCGGGACTCATTTAGTAGGCGGCACGAGATCTAAGAGACAGACCGAGGGATCTTAGGGGAGACTATCGGTGCTATCAAAGACAGTAGTTTTCCCTGATACGAGACGCAGTTGCTTGCCGCTAATTTCGCGTCTCGGTGTCAATCGCAACCGAGCGAACGGGGGAAAGCGAAACGGGCAGCAGCGAGCGGATACGAAGACCAGGGGGCGGCTTTTTCTCTTGATTTGGCGGTCAGATCCCCAAAAGTTCGTGAGATCAAATAAGTTGTCAAGTTTATCATGTCCCACTCAACTTACATTCCATTTTAGCTAAATAGACCATGTAGAACTAGACACGTTATCACTCGCTGGCCAGACCTTTACAGAAGCACTAGCTTTATTGAAATCTTGTTATAGATTTTCCCCTGGATTTTTTATATATTTGCAGTGATTTCTAATTCTGTGCAAAGCGGTAAAATATATATTGTGTAAAGTGATCAGTGGTCTAGTCATTCTATTTAAAGGGATTTTGTGTTAATTTAAATCTATTTAATTAAACCATCTCAAGAGTTCCAGTTTTAAATATAATGATTGATCTATTATATTATTTCAAAAGATAATAGATGCTTAAATTAACTTTTAAAGTCGCGAAGGAATTTATAATTAATAAATTCAGTTAAGTCCTAGTTTTATAGATGTGTGTTTTTAACCACTAGAACTCGCGCAGTGTTTATTAAATACATAATTAAATACGCAAGCATATATATAATAGGCTTAACGGGAAATTCATCGCGCTTCAGAAGGTTATTTGTTTTCGGTATATTACATGTCTTTTTTTTCTTTCATACAGAGTGATCGTAACCTGTGCGATCCCAGCATTAAGAAAGCAATAAAGAAATCAATCTAAGCAAAGCAAAGCATAAACAGTGTGTAGAGTTCCCCTGACGCAGAACTTGTTGAGACTGTGTAAATTTTTAATCTTTGAGGCGATTCTATGTTTGGAATTCCGCTATCTAACTTATAGCAAAGAAAGCACACCCAAAGACAAATTTAACGCACCATCAAACAACTTAAGTCGTAACGGGAAGAAGAACACTGGCCCGAGCTTTGTTAGTTTACTGACACAGAGAGATAATTCATAATTTCCTGAACAGTGATGTGACTAGTTTTCTCACTGGACTTAAACCATACCTCACGGATAAAGTGTACCAGCACGCGTAAGAATTTTATTATCAGCGGCATAGTCAAATAGACCACACCATCCTCACCCCGGTATCAGAGACCGTGCCCTCCCATAGAAACTGTTATTAAGAAAAGAGACACAACTACAGATTCATTTTCCAGCGATTACGGGATCCTTTTATGTGCTGACCGCCTACCCGATAATCTGGGGCTAGAACTTGAACAAACACTCATACATTTAGTTGAGGTGTAACTGCTGTTGTGTTATTCTATGGAGTGCAAGATTTTTTCACAATCGGTAAGTGAGAGCAAGATGAGTGAAGGCCTTTGCTAGCGCGTGTATGAATGACAGGAAATTAATTCTTTTGTGTGACCATTTTGTTAACTTGCTTACCTGGTAATATATATATATCTTTCCTGTATACCCTACATTGTTCCTTTAAGTGGTAAAAAAAAAGGTAAAGGAACCCGTTACACGCCCATTGAGGCATATTGGGAATATGGTGTTAGGCCCATATTATCTTGACCGTCGGCACACGAGGGGTGATGTGGTCGGCATCACGCCGGCCGCCTTAACCTTCCCAGAGTAGCTCTGGTACCCATTTGGGGCTGGGTCGACCCAGGAGCCGTTTGTGGCCTAAAAATTTTCCGCCTCATCTGGGGATCCTTTAAGTGGGATAGTTGATAATTTGTTAACTCTGTTTAAAACCACCTCCTTTCCATTTGCTTAGTAAAGGGAAGAACAGCTGGGAAGAACAGGTTTTTTTTTTCTATCACTTATACCTAACTTGGTAACACCTCTTTCAGAGTAATTAACTTCACTGTTAGGTTAACGTACCCGTGTTCCTGATATTATCTATCTCTGGACTGGGTTTGTCTTTGTCTAATGAGCGGGAAGGGCTTAGTCGATACCAATCTTCTTCACCCCCTCCCAAACTTGTTATTTGCATTTTGTGTACTTATGATAATTTATGTAATATCTGATATTTTTTAGTGATTGATGTTTAAAGTGAATAAAATCACCTAAACTCATTTAGTTCTGTGTGTTGGATATACCCAAAGCCCAACTTTTCCCCTATTCGTTTAATATAGTTTGTATCAACGTCGTGTGTGTGTTTGAAAACACCAAATCGGTGAGCGCGCAGATGCGAGTCTGGAAAACTGGCAAATAATTGTTTGACCAGGAGAGTGAAAGAGAAGATTGAGAGACACGATTTGTCGTAAATAAGTCTGTCTTTACTCTCCTCCAGCACGCTGTGAAGTAACTATTAAATCTCTACATTTTCTATCACTGAGCTTTCCATCATCATTTTCCACTCTAAACCGGACCACTATTTCTACGACTCTTTTCTCTCAAAATAAATTTACGACACGTATGTCCCAGTGTGTACGTCTGAATAAATTGAGTAAACAAAGATTCCAGCAGTCTGCATTGGTGTTACCAACATTTAAGTCATATCTGCTTTAGAGAAGAGTTTGAATTTTGAAAAACCGTTATTTGATTAAAAATAAAAAATTTGTATTCACTTAATTTTTTTTTAAAGATATCTTTTTTCATGTGGTTCATCATTAATTTTACTTGTACATTCTGAACAGAGGCATGATGGAACTATTTGGGATCGTTGTTGGACACTTGTACTTCTTCCTTATGTTCAAATATCCCCAAGATTTTGGTGGAGCCCAGCTTCTCAGTGTTCCCAGTTTTCTGTAAGTTCCTAGTGTTTGTGTCAGTGTTTCAATATTATTTTATTTTGTATTTGTTTTAGTTGTTGTCACTGGTTCTCAGTGATATGGTTATTTTCTGTTTTGGTTTCTTTGTATATGTCGGACTATTATGAGTGCATTGTGGGGCAAAGTCTTTTACAGACAGGGGGTATGATGTGTTGTGGGTAGTGGATTTTCCCCCTTGCTTCACCCTAGGCCTAGTGAATCCTTGTTCATGAAAGGAGCGACCATTGCGGTGTCAGTCTCTTGGCCTAGCAAAACCTCTCATACCCCAAGATCGTTGTGCGTGGTGAAGAGCCACACCCTCCTCGAGGTAGTCCTGGTAACTGAGGGTGCGAATCCTCAGGCTAAACACAATGGATCTAGAGGAGCAAACCTCGATAATAAAACCGGTGCACTACACCGTACACGCCCTCAGTGGGTGGGAAGGAGCCAGATGGATACTGAACAAGTCTTGGGAGTGGAAACGAGTGTGGACTGCTCCCTGAAGATCGGAACCCATCATACAGGCACAGAGACTCAGGACGTGACGATCCTATTGCCTTCAACTCTTGGTCACATGCCTAGAGCCTCGGAGAACTCGGCGTAACCAGCAGGCAATTTGGTGGCGGGGAATGAGCACTGTGAGCCCTACCTTGGCTACGTATCACAAGGAGATGCAGAAACACCCCCTTTATCTCCCCCAGAGCTGGCACAGTACACTTCTGGCTTCTACCTGGGGCGGTAGGAAATCCACAGGCACCCCAGCATCACAATGCCATGAAGATGACCAAGTTAAAACTTACTAACTCATACCTGGCAGAGCAAGTCCTCCATCAGATGCGGCCGATGCTGGGCCCACTGGCGCGTGGACACGTCCCGATCCCCATCGAGACTTGCCCGGGGAGCCCACCCCTGCTCAAAAAAGCAGAGAAGGCTACTCTCCAAACCCCCAATTTCTTGCGGGCAGTGTTAGGATATGCAAGAACATGGACAGGAAGACTCCACAACTTCCCCACTGAAGACACACCCACGACAACCGTTGCCTCAATTGGCTGTGTGTGGTGTACCCGGAAACGGGGCCTCCCAGTACTGAGGCACAGTTAAGTCCCCGATGTCACTTATCGGTGCAGAGTTGAGAGAGATGGCTGAGCATCACAATCCCCCCTGTGTTGCAGCATGTTGAGAACCCAGCATTGCACACTAAGCTTGGGGGGATCACTTGGGCACCAGACTTAATACTGGCTCTTGACTGGATGGCATAATGCAGGAGATTTCTACAATGGAGAGATGACAGGTGGTGGGTATCTGGAAGTGGCTCTGTGCAGGACATGAGGATTCCTTGGGAGAGCCCAGAACCAGAGCACAGCATTGTGCAAGCTCTGCATAGTTGGAGAGCCCCCCTGGATGACGGGGAATGCACAGTGTGCCACCCCACCTATCCCCAACTGCTAACTTAGAACCAGAAGTGGGGTCCTCTGTATGCGTGCCAGGCCAGGATAAAATGCCTGGGAAAGAGACTGGAGCTCAGAACTCCCCAGCTCAAAGTTGCAGGATGGCAGAAAAACCACGGGAAAGACACGTCTTTTTTGAAGATAATGCAACCATATTTTTACCATACGAGCTCGGACGCCGCCTCGGTAAACAAGGTTCGCGCAGAGCAGTGACACCCCCAGGCTGCTTGCGAATAGTCTACTACTGGGAACATAAACAGATTAGGGATGAGCCCACCCTCCCGTTGAAGAGGTGCTAAAGTCAAAGATACTGGGCCAGAAGGCGCACCGGAAACCACAGTATCACGCAACTCGCTTTTTTTGTTATGGATGAGTACACCGTCAAATAAATAAATGAGTGCATTGTGTACATCGAACTAATCTGTGTGCATTATATACGTCTGACTATTCTGAGTGCATTTTATACATTTGACTGTTCTGTCTGGATTTATATGTTTCACTATTCTGAGTGCATTTTATATGTTTATCTTATTCTTTATGCATTATATACGTCTGATTATTCTATGTGGATTATATACGTCTGATTATTCTGAGTGCATTATATACATCTGGCCGTTGTATGTGCATTATATTTTCTCTAATTATTCTGTGTGCTCCACCTTGAAGTGGTGGAATGGGTTGTGTCCCTTCTTGATACTTTCAGCTATGTAGGTCAGAATCTGTTGCTCCTGGCAGGTTCAGCAGAGGCAAACAGATCATAAAGGAGAGGGCAAGAACCCTATTCTTCTTCTTCTTCCATCCTTAGCCATCAACCGGCAAAGCAGTATGTGGCCAGTACGCCTAGTGGCGTCTTAGGGCAACAACAAATTGATCAATCTATCACTGTTTCCACCACGCCTAGTGGCGTCTTTGTGGAACAAAAACAGACCAAACAATCTATCATTGTTTCCGTAATCAGATTGGTTGGCAAGCAGGTGATCAGCCCACTGTGCGAAGTTTTTACGGGATGGGGTAAACAGCCCCATTGCCCATACCCTCCTTAGTCGCTTTTTACGACATGCGTGGTAGGGTGCAGTGTTACTATTCTTTGCTCCCCTTTCGGGCCCCGGTAACACACAGGTGAAGAACCCTATTATAGACACAAAAATGTTAGACAATACTGAAAAAAAGCTACCAGCCGCTGAAAGAACAGAACTACTGCACCGCTAAGCATGGCGCGTCTGCCCAGATGTCCCCAGTAACTAAATGGGGCAGGTTATAAAACAAGTGGTTGTATCTATAATCACCAGTGTCTCACCTGGACCCGAAAGGACAGGAAACAATAGTGACACTGTAAGTTACCATGCACTGTTATACAAAGCAACTAAGGAGGGTTGGGCATGAGGCCAGTTACCCCCATCCTGTAGAAATTGTGAACCAAAAAATGTCAACAAACAACATAGACAAGGCTATCCTGGTACTGGAATCCCAGGGTAAGAGAGGGAGGGGAAGACCACACAACACATGGAGAAGAGAACTGGAGACAGACATGAAAGAAATGAAGAGGACATGAAAGACCTTGAGCTGATGGCACAGGACAGGAAGACTTGACACAGGACAGGAAGACTTGACACATGACAGGAAGACTTGACACAGGACAGGAAGGCTTGACACAGGACAGGAAGGCTTGACACATGACAGGAAGGCTTGACACAGCACAGGAAGGCTTGACACAGCACAGGAAGACTTGACACAGGACAGGAAGACTTGACACAGGACAGGAAGACTTGACACAGGACAGGAAGACTTGACACAGGACAGGAAGACTTGACACAGGACAGGAAGACTTGAAACAGGACAGGAAGACTTGAAACAGGACAGGAAGACTTTGGTACAAGTTTGTTGAAGGCTTATGCTCTTTAGGGAATTGAAAGGTGAAGGGTCATGAATGAAATGTATCTATAAAAAGTGTAATTTTTTTATCCAGATATCGCATCTTTCCCCGGCGTCAGGGTGGCGTCTCTGGATTTGGACAAGCTCCGGCTAGCAGAAGAAGACCAGAGGATGGAGGCAATGGTGGAGGAATCTGGGGAAGACATAATTGGGGCAGGGGGAATCAGTTGGGGGGAGATAACTGAAATATGCTATGTGTTTGAGTGTGTTCAAGGAACTGTTTCTTGATTGTGAGAATGAATTGAGTGGACTATTTGGGAGATGAAGATTGGCCAGAATGTTGTCTGTTGACTTTTATGGTCATGGAAAGGACAAGAGTATATTGATAAGATTTTTTGTGTCCATCATATCCAGAGCATGCCCGAGGAATTTTTCAAGGTGATGTGAGTGAGATCTTTTGTTAGTGCTGTCCTCTCTTTCTCCCCCCCCCAATGCTGTGTGCTGTAGAGACTCAATTTCGGGCTATTGAATTTGATCATATTCTAATTTCTGCAAGTGAAATTCACTGATGCATATTACAATAACATAAATTTTTTATGTTTTTAAAATCTTGCAGGGAATTGTTTTCTGTATTCATGTTGAATTGGCTGTGGGCTCTCAGTGCACTTTTTTGTTGTTTTTTTTTTAAAGTATAATATAGACTTATTGAAAGACAGTCAGTTTCATCTAAGCAAATAATTATTTACTATGAAATTTTCTGTTTATTTTTCTTGTCTTGTTAGAATTTTAATGCTTTTTTAAAATTTCGTCACCTACCCCAAGTGTGGCTGCATTACTCGCACTGCAGAAGACCCCGCCCTGATCATATCCCCTGCCTCTATTAATAATTAATTAATTGGTTTATTGCACCCAGATGTGAGAGGAAATGAGAATACTTGATGAGAGGTCACAGCAACTTAGTTTGAAAATACACAGAGAAAAAACTTTGAAAGATTATGAAAATAAATGCAGCAAGCAATAGCCAGATTGAACTAGGAGTAATATCCCTGCAAGATGTCAAATGATACATACCTGGGCATCAGTATAGACAAAGTTGGAAGAACAGACAATGATATTAGAATAAGAATATAAAAGACAGGAGGAACTTTCATTGGGTTGTGACATAATATGGAAGTGAAATAAACAAATATTAGGTCAAGCATAAAAATAAGAATGATCAACTCAAATGTAAAGTCAGTGCAATTGTGTGGCTGTGAAACATGGAGGTCAACAAACAGGACAACCCAGAGAATACAGGCTGTTGTAAATAGGTGCTTACACTGAATAGGGTTGAAATATAATGACATGATTACCAATGAGGAACTGATGAAAGAACCAGATAGATACCAGTGGAGCATGATGTGCTGGCATTGAGGATACTCATTGAGAAACACCAGTAGACACCGGTACAAGGCAGTCTTCTTCTGGAATCCACAGGGTAAGAGACTTAGGAAAAGGGAATTAATTATACAGGCAGGAAGGGGATGTTGGTGACATGGATAGACCTTGACATGATAGTATAGGACAGAAAGGCTTGATGTGTATTTCTGTGAAGGCCTATGAACAATGGAAAGCTGAATGGTAGTGAATCTTCTTCATCGCTCATTTTCAGACATCAGCTTGAATATGTTCAAAGAAAGCAGTGGTCAGCCTGTGGCTGTTCGTATCTCTGTAGAGTTTGTCCAGGAATGGTACTGGTGATGGCCATATGCACTGTATCTGTTTCTCATATGTTATGCACCTTTATTGGTGCCAATGTTGCACTCTGCTTTGGTATGCAGCGGCTAAGGATCAAAGAAGAAGGAGGCAGTTACACGCTTCAGTAGTTCCTATCTTTAGCTTGTTGAATAGATGGTATACCAATCTGTTGTGGCCTGTACAAAGTCAGTTTACCACTTGTTCACTTCTGCTGAGCTGGTAATATGCATCATCTTTTTGTGTGTCCTAGATGCTCTGCTTCCCACTTGCTCCTGTAGCTGCTCTTGATAGAACTCTTGGTCTCTTCATAAGTTATGCTTGTGTCAAGCTGAGGTAAGCTTTCCACCTGTCTTTGCCAACCTGTCAGCCTGTTCGTTTTCAGGGATGTTGCAGTGAGATGGGATCCATTGTATCACACAACTCTTTTGAAAAACTGACATAGTTTGGGAAGTGTTACTCTTAGGTCATCCAGGTGAGTATTAGTCTGACTCTTTGGCGTTGGAATTACTGACAGCACATCCGTGAAGAGAGCTACTTATCTCGCGGGTAGTGGATAAGTTCATTCATTTATTACATTGGAGCTCCCTGTGGCACAAAGCAGATAAGCAAATACATGCCAGCACCTTCTGATCCTGTGTCATTCATTCAAGGTTACTCCATGTCTGTTTTATCCATTTTCTTTTATTAATAGTTCGTTTTGTTTATTAAACAAATAAAACACTTAAAAAAATTTTTTTTTAAAGTTTGAATTGAGGGGGTTAAGAGAAGTAAATAATTTTAATATTTTCTATAACCGGAAAACAGACATCCAGTTGTCCAGCTTTGATTTAAAGTTGTCTGACTCACAACATCTGAAATAAATGTTTATAATTATCTGACACATATTTAACAATTATTTGCCTTAAAGATGAGCTCATGATTGTTTCTTTTGTTCAAGAGCAAAATTTTCTTCTTGTAAGCTTCCAGAAAAGTGCGTGATTGTGGATCTGTGTGTGATTGTGGATCTGTTGGATAGATGAGCCTCTTTCATTGCCTACTGCTGACCCAAAGTATAGGCCTTCAGTGTTAGCTCTGTCTTGTCTGGACAACTTTCTTTAGAATTGTTCGGGAATGACTGGTGGTATATTTTTCTATGCCAGCCATGAGACGTCTGCTCCAGTGCTTCTTGTGGCATTAAATTGACATGGGCTGATCATATTTGTTATAGTGTAAATACTATTATACTAATTATGTTTTAAGTGTTTTACAGCAACCTTAGTTTCTGTGGCTTCATTTAAAAAATGTATTTGTGGCATCTGATTTAGTTATTTTACATGTGTTATATCTGTCTGAAAATGTGTTTGTTCATGATTTATTTAAGTAATTTTTTTATTTAATGGCTGATTGTGTAACCTTACATTTTCATGCATGTCTAGAAACTATTCAATGACTACAACTCACAAAAACTAGCTGTCTGAAGAAGTGGTCAAAGTAACAAGAAGAGACATGGTTCACAACCAGACGGTTTGTCATGGCTTTGAAACCGAATATCTGCAGACTCGAGTGGAACAGTTCCAAAAGATCAGATACCACAATAAATGTTGGAAACCAAAAGCCAGGGACCCAGACCTCCAGGATGACCCAGAGTTGGCTGGGAGGACAATATCATACAATCATTGAAGGATCGAGGGCTAGACTAGAACCAGACCTCCAGGATGACCCAGAGTTGGCTGGGAGGACAATATCATACAATCATTGAAGGATCGAGGGCTAGACTAGAACCAGACCAAAAGGAGGCTAGGATAGTATGGCCATTTCTCTGCACCCCAAGGTAGAAGAGGAATAACTAAGTATTTCTGGATTTTATCCGACCATTTTTATCATGTCAGTTTGAAAGTTTGCCCCACCCCTTTTTTTTGGTTTCTCCCTGTTAGATCTCTTTTCTTTCTGTATCCCTTGTTTCATTTCTCTGTATATCTTCATACTTTTAGCATAATACATTTTTTTAAAAATGTATTTTCTTTCTGCTTTTTCAAAAATGTCCTTTCCTGATGAGGCTACGTACTTTCACTGAATTTCGTGAAACTTTATTTTCATTTCTTCACTACTTTCCTCTTTATCATCATCTGTTTTAACCCCTTTACTTACATTTTATTCCTTTTAGTAGTTAGTATTTTTATCTCTGGCCATCTTGTTATTCCCTTCCCCACCTCAACAATTTCTCATATTATAGATTCTCCCCCCCCCAATGTTTATTAGCATTTTCTTTTTTGTGATATACTTAAGTGTATTTTAATTCTATTTTGTTATCTCCCATTTTCATGTTTCTGCACCATATTTATACATTTTCCATGTGAGTGTGCCTATGTGTGTGTATGCTTTGTTTGTTTTGTTTTATTTTTATGTTTTTTTAGCTTTTTCTCGAGATTTGAAAAAAAAAACGTGTTCCTGCAACAGTCTATGGAAGTTATAACTTGTGCAGATGCTGATTACAAATTTCTCTGCTGTTTTTGTTTACAAATTCTTTGTATCAAATCTCTTCCCAACTCTCACGGTGAAGCTGTTATATTTACGGACATGTGATGAAATAATATTGTTTACTCAGCCATTTTCTTGTTGGAGTTGTGTTTGATGTTTACTGTTAGGTGAATGTTGTTTAGTTTTAACATTCATATGTTGTGTTTTCAATGGTGTACTGTTCTTTCTTAAACTGTCTTGTATACTATTTTCTTTCTATTACAAACACTTGGCTTTTTTCTCCCTCTCATACACCACTCTGCACTTTCATACTCTCACTCCTCTCATGCAACACTCTCCACTTTTGTATACGCACTCCTCTCATACATACATATACTTATCTCTGTCTTGCACACACTCATCTGACTCAGTATTTACTCATGCATACGTTCTTTTTCCGCTATTAAACACTCACTTTTCTCTTTCTCTCACTACTGACTGCTCCGTCTCATACATTTATTCTCTTACCTATGTTGCACACTTCTCTCTCTCTCTCTGAGTCATAACACTCACAGTTCACTTTCTTACACACCCACTCTCATACAATCATTCTCTAATCTGTCATACCCACTCCGATTACATTCTCTAATCTCTAACACACAATTCTTATAATCTTTGTCATACATTCACTGCTCTCTTAAACACCCACCAACACCCATTTTCCAGTCTCATTCACCTGCTCCTCTCATACATATCTTCACTAATCTCTCTCATACACCTACTCCTCTCATACATTCTGTAATGTCCAACACCCACTCCTTTCTCTGTCATAATCTGCTACTCTCGCACCCACTCTTTGCTCTCATACATTCAGTCCTCTCTCATACACCCACTCATGCATCCTTTAATCTCTTAGACACCTACTCCTCTCATACGTACATCCTCTAATTTTTTGATGTACCCACTCCTCTCACACACACTCAATATTCCCTGTCTTGCACCCACTCTCCTCTCACACATACATTCTCCTACTGTCCCTGACTTTATTCTCCAGTCTTATCCTCTCATGACCTCACCACCAACAGACGGATGGCAGTAAGACGGCGGTAACTTTTACATTTTTATTAATATCTATTTGCATCCTTGTTTTATATTTGTTTAACCAACTGCTTCAGCGTGTTTGGTTTTAAGGACCATCTTCACTGTGCACGGACAACTCCATCAGTGCTCCGATCTCCTCCCTTACATCACACAAGGGGGATCTTAGCACAGTGCATAAACTCTGTAGCACCAGGGAAGATCCTAATGTGTATACAGGAATCACACATTCTATAAATATTTTTGTGAGGGGTAGGTTTCTTAATTTTTAAATGTTGCCAGGGCAGCGGCCATATGGCCTACGTTTTACGATTTCCATGACATCATTAGGAACCATTGGTTCTGAAAAAAATGTCCAATTATATTCCTTGTACGAAGTAGGAGTAAACCCGGTACGTTAGAATTAGAGGCGGAAGCCGTACCCCTTGGCCAGCCACTTTGCTCCAGCATGTAAAAAGGTCAAGTTAGTCTCTTAGCAGGTACTGCCGTAGTGGAGTGAAATGCTAAGAACGTGACCACAGTTTTTTCAGCTTTTTTATAAGGTGGGGTAACCAGTTCCCTTCCTTGCCACCTTTGCCTTCCCTAACTCAAGAGTAGAGTCAGGTACCTATTTATAGATGAGTACATTGAACTATGATTACCAGGATTCAGTCCCAGAACCATGTAACTTGGCTGCAAGAGGCAAGCGCTCTGACTGTTTAGCCGATCGGGCACTACTTACGGAATATGTGATATGCCTGTGTGGTTCTATTAATCTATGACAAGTCAATTTTTAATACAGGAAACAAGTAAGGAGTCAGCCCCCTCCCCCTCCCCCTTCTTATGTTAAAAGAAAATGTTCACTTAAACAGGATCTATTAAGTTTAATACTATAACTACCATTCATTCAACACATACTTTCATAATTAGTTTAACAGATGCTAAACACCATTAATTTAACTCATCCTAACAATCATTAATTTAACTCATCCTAACAATCATTAATTTAACTCATCCTAACAATCATTAATTTAACTCATCCTAACAATCATTAATTTAGTTGCCTTATACGACATGCCTGAGGGTACAGTAGCCATATTCTTTCTCCGTCTCACCAGAGACCACCAGGGGGCGACTGTCAAGTTTTATGATAAATCAATCATCCGCTACCCTTTAGCTCCCCATGGATCATAGGCCTTCAACAAACACATGCCAAGTCTTCCTGTCACGTGCCATCAGATCAAGTTCTTGCCGCGTCATTTTCACTTCTGTCTCCAGTGCTCTTCTCCGTGTATATTTTGGTCTACCTCTACCTGTGTTATCCTGGGGGTTCCAGAACAAGGATTGCTTTGTAATGCTATCCACATGTTTCCTCATCGTGTGCTCTATCTATCGCCAGCGTCTTCTTCTCATGTCTTTTTCCACTGGCTCTTATCTGGTTCTCGTAATCAGTTCCACATTAGTCACCTTGTCGTAACAATTTAATCCTTCTAGTCTACGTAACAATTTAATCCTAGTCTATGCAAGCAATACTAAATCAATAACAGCAGGATATTCTGTCAAGATGACTAATGTGTTGGATAGTCAGGGTTTAGCAACAAGAAAAAATAAGTATGCTAGCTTAGAGAGAGAAAAAAGTTACTTACGTTAATGTTAAAACAGAATAGCTCAATGTGTTAAAACAGTCACATACATGCCACAACAAAGTAGCTAGTATGCTAAAAAAAACAATCAAATCAAACATTTAAAAGACTGAAATATTGAAATTTAGCATTTAAAATGTTAAGATCAGAGTAGCTGAAATGTTAATACAGTTATTCAAACATAACTTAATGCCACAACGAATCAGCTCAGACGTTGAACTAACATATTTTAAATGCTTTAATTTAAAAACATAGTAGTGTAAGTGCTACAATTAGAACAGCCAAAATGTTAAAACAGTTGTTCAAATGTTAAAATAGTAACCATTAACAGCCATTAAACAATCATTCAAATGTGAAATCGTAACCATTCTAATGTTAATTTTTTTTTAAAAGTCGCTCAAATTATGAAACAAAGGTCATTCAAAATAGTTACATAAATATTAGTTTAAGTGTTAAAACAGATTAACTTGAAATGTTAAAAAAAGAACACCTCATATGTCAGAACAAAATCAATATTAAAATAAAGACAACGAAATAAAACATTCACTCACATGTTAAAGTTATTCAGTTTAAAAAAAAATAGTAATGTTAAAACTATTGTTAAATGTTAAAAAATCAGAGGCACATCTCCAATCCAACCTGCAAGTCTGGAAGGAAGAGCTGGAGAAGAGAGGGATGATCATAAGCAGCTCTAAAACAAAATCCATGGTGATATCATGAGAAGAAAGAAGACATCAGATAAAGCTGGGAGAACAGGTCCTGGAGCAGGTCGACCACTTTAAATACCTTGGAGCTGTCATAGGCTGGAAGGGAGGCATCAACGAAGAGTTGGCTAAACGAAGAGCAGCAGCTGGGAGACTTTTTCAGGCCATAAATCGAGGATTCCTCAGCAAAAGAGAAGTTGGTAAGAAGACGGAGATGGCTGTATACAGCTCCACCTATGTCCCAGTCTTGACGTATTGGATGCGAGTCATGGGCAATGACTACAACCCACAAAAGCCAGATCCAAACCTCAGAAATGAGGTATCTGAGGAAGATGGTTGAAGTAACAAGAAGAGACATGGTCCGCAACCAGACGATACGTCAAGGCCTAAAAACCCAACCCCTGCAGACCCAAGTAGAACAGTCCCAACTGAGATGGTTTGGCCATGTCTGCAGAATGGGAGAAGATCGGCTACCACGGCAAGCATGGGAAACTAAGAGCCAGGGATCCAGGATGAAACAAAGTCCGCTGGGAGGACAACATTTGACAATCTTTGAAGGACCGAGGACTAGGATGGAACCAAGCCAGGAGGAATGCAGCCGATAGAATAGAATGGCGCTCTCTCTTACAAACCTCTACACCTCACGGTAGAAGAGGAACAACTACGTAAGTAAGTTAAATGTTAAAACTTGGTTGCTAATGTTACAACAGACTCACTGACTTTCTAAACAATTTGTTCTAACGACAAAATAGAACCACTGAAAAAATAAACGGACACAACGCCACCAACGTCCTTTTCAGGATGAACGAGGAAGAAGATATCTCAGTCTTGACTTACGGATGCGAGTCATGGGCAATGACTACAATCCACAAAAGCCAGCTCTAAACCTCAGAACTTAGGGTCAGCTGAAGTAACAAGAAGAGACATAGTCCGCAATCAAACGTTACGTCATGGCCTCAAAACCCAGCCCCTGCAGACCCGAGTGGAACAGTTCAAAATTTGATGATTTGGCTATGTTTGCAGAATGTGAGAAGATTGGCCACCACGAACAATACGGGAAACCAAAAGCCAGGGATCCAGACCTCCAGGACGACCCAGAGTTCGCTACGAAGACAACATTAGACAATCTCTGAAGGACCGAGGACTAGACTGGAACCAGGCCAGGAGGAAGACAGCCGTTAGGATAGTATGGCGCTCTCTCTCTGGCAAACCTTTGCAGCACAGGGTAGAAGAGGAACAACTAAGTAATTGTAGTTTATGTTTACCGAAAAAACATGAGATATCTGCATAAAATAGAAAATGTTTGACACTGCTTGTTATGTTAGCTTGTATAATTTAAGAATCCTCGCCAATTATCACGAGGAATGCAGAAACCTCCCTAAGCGGAAACATGCAAAGCCCAATCCAACAGTCTCGTTTGATATTTGCTAATTAAGACATTTTTTTTCAACAAGAATCCAGACAAACGTACACAAACGTGCAAATTGTTGTTGTTGCATTTTTTCATAAATCACAGATGAACATTTCTCTTGTGACAATTCTGTGATAATCCACATGTATTATGTAACAGTATGCATTAATATTTAACAATCAGCACTAATTTGTAACCACCTACATTCGTTCTGAGATAACCTTCATTAAATTATAACAACCTGCATTCATTCTGTAACTACTTGCATTAATTTGTAACAACCTGCATCTACTATGTGACAATTTGAATTATTTTCAAGACATATCTACATTCATTCTACCACGGCGTGCAAAGATTCTACTCTCTGAATCCTAGAACAATCCGCTCAAACTGAGTTGTTTTGTGGGAGGTAATGCCCCACTCCTCTTTAAGTTCTTCAGTCGGGAAGAAAGCAGGCTGCTCATCTTTGAGAGCTTTGAATCCCAGGAAACGGGCTATGGCCACGCCGGGAATCCAGAGAAGAGACGACACAATCATCAGCATTGCCATTACCTTGCACCACCAAGGCCATGGCAGAAGGACGTTCTCACCCTGTGTCAAGGAATTCATACGTGTTGAATATTGTTAGGGGGTGCTAACGTGAACATTGCTAGGGAATGCTGAAGTGAATATTCTTAGTCTTATAATATTTCTTTCTTTGTTTTAGAATAGTATATTCATGGTAGTATTCCCAAGCAATGTTCACCTTAGTATTCTCTAGCAGTTTTCACGTTAGCATTCCCTAGCAATGTTCAAATTAATATACACGTTTGCATTTCCTAGTTGTATTCAGTTTAACATTCACTAACAATATTCCTGTTAACATTCCCTAGCAATATTCACTTTAGCATTCACTAGCAATATTCACGTTAGCACTCCCTATCAGTATTAAACTCTAGCATTCCTTAACAGTATTCAGTTTAGCATTCCTAGCAGTATTCACGTTAACATTCCCTAGCAATATTCACTTTAGCACTCTAGTAAGATTCACGTTAGCACTCCATAGCAATATTCAACTTTAGCATTATTCACGTTTGCATTCCATATTTATTTTGGCATTTCCTAGCACTACTCTCATTATCATTCACTGGCCTTATTCACGTTAGCATTCCCTAGCAATACTCACATCTAACAACTTGTGAGGACATATATTGAACTGGTAGCACAAGCGTATGCACATCAAACTGAGAGACAAGAAACTTAGAGCAACAAAGGAAAAGATAGATCGATATATAACAGAGAAAACACGAAGACACATCAGTCCACTGTACGTTCATGTCCACTGTACGTTCATTACTCTTTAGCTCCACAAGAAGCATCGGCCTTCAACAAACGCGTACCAAGTCCTTCTGCCGCGTGTCATCAGCTCAAGATCTTTCCATGTTGCTCTAATCACTTTCATTTCCGTTTCCTGTCAACTGTCCGTGAGCTGTAGGAACCCACCCTAGACACTCCTATGAAAGCTCACGAAATTATTCTAGTGCATTTTCATTTCAACAGCATCATTTCCATTGTTGCTCCTTATGGAGCATTGAACCACCACGGCAGTTTGTTCACTTGAAGGAAACCTGCACAGAAACATCCATGAGCTCTGGAAGCCGTGGTGTAGTAATTTGTTGTACCTGATGATATTGCCAGTCCAAAGCACAACCTCATATTAGTGACATTGCGCCACTGTACAGTCGTACATGCCAGTTCTTACCTTTTCGGGATCCCAGACCTCGTAGACGACACCCTTGGTCATTATTTCGATGATGCTGGAGAGGAAAATAACCCCAACAGCCACAGGCATCAGATATCGCCAGCAGATGAGCCAGAAATAGGACGGACGTCTGCCTAGCATGAGTTCTATGTCGTCACTGATTCTAAAAGAGGATTTGATATCTTTTGGCAGGAACGTTTAATGTGAGGCAGTCACTGAGGCACAAGATTACACACACTAAATCGAGTTAGATGCGTACTATTTCACACACACACACTAGGTCAGTACTATTGTAAGTTCTCACTGAGAAAAACACACAATTAAGTTACGTACTCATTGTTTGGAGCGTCCGATTTAAAGACTGGTCAGAGCGCTGGTCTCTCGCGGCAAAGGTGACAGGTTCGTATCACGGTACCGACACGCTTCAGTCTACCCAGCTATAAACGGGTACTGACTGAGTTAGGGAAGGAAAAGGCAGCGAGGAAGGGGACTGGTCACCCCACCTCTCAATGCTGGACCTAGTTTGGTGAAGTCTCTAACACTTCACTCCCACTACGGCAGTATCTGCTATGGGACTACCTTGACCTTTTGTACCCAATGTTTGATACATACACACATACACAGTATGGTTGTTGATATTCACTGAGACACACACACTCACTCACAAATCATCAATATCACGTCAAGTATTTACCTACCAACACATCTATCCTGATATAACCAACAGCTCCATACATATGGCAGAGGGTTGAAAGGGGCGTGCTACAAACAAAGTAGCAAACACCCAAAAAAAAAAAACCAACACATCTGTAGCGTGTTAGGTATTCATCGACACATACACCCTCATACACACTCAGTATCGTGTTAAAATTACTGTAATCGACACACACAAACTCAGAGAGGCATCGTGTTAGATTCTCCCATCTGAACACGCATACATACACACACTCAGTATCGTGTTAGATATTCACTGAGACACAACACATACTCACACACAGTATTAAAAAAATCTAGGTTGGTACTCACTGTTTGAGACCGTATACGTACGATACTGCCACACATTCCATGAAGCCGACAATCAGCAAGGGAATATTGGCACAAAATGAGTCAAACAGCGCAAAGACGTAAGGCCCAGTGGATGTAGCGAAGCACATAGACAAAATTAGACAGCCGAGACAGACAGTTCCTGATGAGAGCACAGACATTCGGTAAGGACAGAGAAATATATTACCTTACAACAAACACATGGGGAGAGAGCAAGTATTTGGTCAGTACATCATTATCATCGTATCTCTTCAACTCTCCAAGGATCATAGACCTTCAGTCAACTCTCCAAGGATCATAGACCTTAGATAACTTATGCCAAATCTTTCTGTCCCGCGCCATCAGCTCTAGGACTTTCCATGTTCTTTCTCATAATTTTCATTTCTGTCTCAAGTTATCTTCTCCATGTGATTTTTGGTCCACTTCTGCTTCTTTTACCGTGCGGATTTTAGAATAAGTAATGCCTTGTAATCCTCCCCATGACTCTCCACCAGGACTAATTGTATCATTACAATTTCTTTGGTTTGCTCCATACGGAGCATGAATCAGCCTCCACAGCTGGCCTCCCTTGCAAGAAGCCTACACTAAAACATCTGTGTACTCTTGCGGTGGCAGTTTCTATAGTAACATGTTTTACATGATGAGGTTGGCAGCCTCATGCACAACTTTGTATTAGCCGTCTCTGACGTCATACCAGAGATATTCCAGAAAAAAAGGCGACTAAGGAATGTTGGGCATAGCACCAGCTACGTCATCGTGTAGAAATTTGAAGCCACAAAAACTTTAAAAAGAATACACTTTCTGCATTTTGTCCTATAAAATCATGATTTCTTACACCTTTGGTCCTTGGCCACTAACTAACAAAGTAATCAGTGACCATCACGCCTAGTGGCGTCTTGTAGGGCAGCAACAGTTTGTTGCTCCACTTTGTCCTTGGCCGCTAACGGATAAAGCAATCAGTGGCCATCAGGCCTGGTGGCGTCTTGTAGGGTAGCAACAAACTGTCTCCACTTTGGTCATTGGCCGCTAACTGACAAAGCAATCAGTGACCATCACGCCAGTTGGCGTCTTGTAGGGCAACAACAGCCTGTCTTCAATTTGCTCGGTCGGCAGCCATCTTTCGTGTGATGCCCCAGCTCTGGTTCATGCTTAGTATCCCCGCCTCCACAGTTCTCAGCCAGGTAGCTTTTGGCCGGCCTCGCTTTCACTTTTCTTCTGGAGTCCATAGCATTGCAGTTCTGGTGATGGTGTCAGGGTCTCTTCTGAGGATGTGGCCAACCCACTTCCAGCGTCTACCCGCCATGATGGTGTGCATATGTTCATAATGGCACCGAGTTAGCAGTTCTTGGTTGGTAATGGTGTTTAACCAGAAAATTCGAATAATAATAATTAAGAAAAAAAAAACCACGATTTACTTATTAAAGTGGTAAACATGATTTATTCATGCATCGTACTGTAACCGTGATGAGGATGTCCTTAAGAGGCCACTGCGCAAAGGAAACTTATTTGATAAGCTAGAAAGAAGCAATCCGCTTTTTTTGGGGCATGTTATGAGAAGAGGAAAGTTGGAATATATCGTAACAACAGGTAAGGTTGCAGGGAACAGAGATAGAGGAAGACAAAGAGAGCAAATACTGGACAGTTTGACATCGTGGCATGGAAAGAAGTCAACAGCAGAATTGATAAATTGAACTGGAAACAGGAAGTTGTGGAGAGACATGATCTCCTACGCCACTAGGCATGGTACTTGAAGAAGAAGAAGACTGTAACCGGTAATCTTTGAGGTGACAAATAAGTAACAAATTAGATTGTTTGGGTTATTGTGACAGGTTATTGTGATATATTACATGATATCTACACGTTTTGCTTCCACCTGTTTTCCACCTTTTCTTCCTTATTAGTTAGGCACGTTTTGTTAACGCAGTACCCCTAACGTAATTAAGCTACGGAACGAGGGAGATCAAAAAGACAGTTTGCTCGCTGCCGGGGTCTGGCGGTCGGCAAAAGGTGGCAAAATTTACTTTGATTCAAAATTTGACCACGGAATTCCCCAAAGGTGTTATGTCTCACACTGGTCAGCGACTTTTTGTCTATTTCATATATATATTCCAGCTTTCCAACTCAGTTTATGTAGTACCCACAAATTTTCAGACGTCTAGCTTCGATATTCTAGATCCATTATACCAGTGGAATTTCTTAGTTTTTTCGATTGGAGATAGGCATTTTGTGTTGCGTACGGGTCACAACCCAAAACCTACCTGCGGCTTCAATATAAATCTGAGAAGACGGGTCTAAGTACAATAGACGCCAAACAAACATTCTTATGCACCCAGCGGGTCTTTGAGGTTTACCGGTTCGGTTCTCTTGGTTTACCCAGAAAGAGAGAGACAGAGTACCAACAACAGACAATAAGAATAATTGTAACTGGACCTATAGCTATCCAGATTTCCTTTGTTACATTATCATCTACATTCAGCCCGCTGTGGCGAAGAATATCAAATTTAACATTACCTGACTACCGACCACTTGTGTTGTGGCAAGGATTATCCTGAAGAAAAAAAGATTTATCTACCTGACATTCTATTTAACTATCGAATATTTCAAGCTACTGTACACTGTGACATTTGATCTCGAAGTTGTGTTTCATACCTGAACTAATTGATATAACATGAACAGAGTCAATAATAATAAATAACAAAATAAGCGTTTACCAAATAAGAGGATAAATCAGTCATTTGAGGAACTGGGGCTTACTTTGCCAAAAGAACCGACACTGAATCTGTTACCTGGAGCATGGAGATATGTTCAAGCTGTTGTCAACACTTATTTGGTAAGCGAGAATGAAAATGTGATCACATGTTTGTCAGAGCGAGAGAAAGCAGGGATGAATAATTCTTATATTGTGTAATCAATGTACTCACTTTGTTTTTTCCTTCTTATGTTTGCTAATACTGTTCATTTCAGGATAGATTAATTAGAAAACTCTGTTCTTTATAGTATAGTCAAATCCTATACCATAGTGCTAATCTTTTGACTTTTTTGGGGGGGTTAATTAACTTCTTCTTGTGGGATCTTGTCTCAACAGAGGGGATTGCACTTATGTATTTATTTCTTTATTTATTCTTAACCTATGATTTTTTCAAATATATTTGATATTTGATTTAAATGTTGTGAAGTTTTCTTTATGGTAAATAAAAGTAACATAAAACTTAATTACCTGTGTTGGTCAGCTCGTCCCAATATCCCTACCTAAAAAATATAGTTTCACGTTTGTGCGTCTAAGTGTCGTCACTTATCTGTGTACGTGTACGTGAGTGGTTGATAATATATATTAATATATATAGGTATACTGTCTGATCAACAAATTTCTGTTGTAGAGATAGGCTGGACTAGAGTATCTTCTCAACCCAGGGACAGACTCTACCTTTCACCATTTCACTCGTGAAATCTATTTCTTTACCTTACCTCTCACTGACTCACCACCTGTTTTAGTTCTATTCAGACGGGACCAAAATATATCTTAAATACCTATCAAAAATCTACGACAGAATGTGCGCTCGTTTGTTGGATTATTGAATTTAGAACAGGAGACAATACGACAGAATGGTTCGCTCGTTTATCGGGAATTTGAACTAGAATGGTCGCTCGTTTACTGGGAATTACGACAGAATGGAGAGCTCGTTTTCCGGGAATTTGAGCTAGATCTTGTACCAGTACCACTGAAAGGGTGCGAATTCCTTAGATTTGTCTTTTCTAGTACGACAGATTGACTTTGTTTCCAAATTTGGATCGAATATGTATCTAGATAATTGACTAAAATCTTTTATAGTCTAGATAGAGCAAGAGTGTGGTTGTCTCGTGAGTTAAGTAACACTAATAATAATTACCCCTAGACAAACGATCTGTTTATTGGCTTGCTGACCACACACACATATCAATTGTTTTTTTCCACACCATTGTTAGAGTATATACGATTAGATTTACAGGGTAATCTTTGTCGGATAGATGTTATGTAATGATTTTGTAATACAAGGCCGCTGGTAGCGTGTGATTGTCTGACAATTACCGGGTTTGTTTTTGAAGCAGAGGTGTTTTGAGCTAAGCTAAGGAGCGCATTCGGACTATTACGTCCAGTTCATAGCCTCCCTTACCCTAACTGACTTCAGGTGTGGACTTGGAGGTGGACTTAAAAAAATTAAGGAATTTTTTTTCCTCCTTAAAATTAAAAAAAAAATTAAAATCTTTTTTTGTTTCCACTGTAGTAATATAGGGTTTTTGTCAGTTGATAAGTCTGATCTACCATTTAGTTGGCGTAGTCGTCTGCATCAGGAGCCTAGTTGCCAGATAACAGCAGCGATAGATTAGATAACTGATAACAGGAGGAGGTATCACAGTTAAATAACAGGATTTTTTTTTGTATTTTTCTCGTAATTGTTAGGGAACCAGTGTATCCTGTTTCTTCTTTCTTTCTCGAGTAAATCACAGTCAGTTATTTGCAATGGCTGAGCGTACAAAACTTAGACAAATGCTAAGAGAGGAAGCAAGGGCAGAGGGATTACAAGGAGAAGAAGCAAAGGCGTTTGTCAACGAAGAACTTGACAGATATGATGCGTAGAAGAAAGAAGAAGAAGCTAGAGAGAAGGAAAAAGCAGCCGAAGCTAGGGAGCAGAAGGAGATTGAGGAGGAAATGGAAATTCGCTGGGCGAACGAATGAGAAAAGGAGAGACAGCATTAATTGGCTCTTAAGGCTCTAGAGGTCCAAAGCCGTGGAGCTGCCTCTACTTCCAGCAATGGAGAGCCGTCTTTTCCCCATTCTTCTTTAACTGATCAAGCCAGCACTCAATCTCCCCAACTCACAGCTATGTCCTTTGCCCTTGAATTCTTCACAATGAAAAAATTGACTGTTATCTAGAAAAATTTGAGAAAATGGCAAATCTGTACGGGATAGAAAGGTCGCGTTGGTGTTTGAAGCTTTCTCAGGCTTTAAAAGGTTCTGCGTATGATGCGTACGCAAAACTGGAAAGCACCAACCAAGACGATTACGACATGTTGAAGAAGGCTTTGGTCGAGCGTTTCGAAATGAACGCTCGAAAATTTTTGCAACTGTTCCGAAACAGCAGAAAGGAGAGCACGGAAACCTTTCACCAGTTCTCTTCTCGTCTGAAGGGATACTTGACAAAGTGCCTGCAGCTTTCACAGCTTACCTCTACCTATGAAGGACTTGAGGAGTTCGTTGTAAGCGAACAAATAAAGAACACGTTGTCAAGTGACACCCGTAGAATTCTGGCTGAACAAGGCGCAGAAAAGCTAGAAGACATTTTGGAAAAGTCTGAGCGATACCACAATGCGCTGGCCGAACTGCCAGGCACAAAACGTAAACCGACAGAAGAGACTTCTCGGAAAAATAATCTAGAACAGTCTTCCAATTCTTCTCATCACCATAACCACAGAGAAACTGTACCCCAGAATTCCCCTCCGGAAAATCTAAATTCTATAAAAACAAGTACCCCACCAACTTCAAAAATACTGATCAACCCAGCCGTTCTACATGGCAGCGCGGCCAGAAAGGACAGGGTGACAGGGGAAAGACCCCTGCGCACGAGACATCTGATCAGAGCGAGCACACCGGGCCTCACCGCATCGGATGCTTGCAAACAGCCTCGCAAGGAAGAATTAATGTCAGTGATTCTCAGATCCAAACCTCAGAAATGAGGTATCTGAGGAAGGTGGTTGAAGTAACAAGAAGAGACATGGTACGCAACCAGACGATACGTCAAGGCTTTAAATCCCACCCCCTACAGACCCAAGTAGAACAATCCCAACTAAGATGGTTTGGCCATGTCTGCAGAATGGGAGAAGATCGGCTACCACGACAAACATGGGAAACAAAGAGCCAGGGATCCAGACTCCCAGGACGACCCAGAGTCCGCTGGGAGGACAACATTAGACAATCTTTGAAGGACCGAGGACTAGAATGGAACCAGGCCAGGAGGAAGACAGCCGATAGGATGGTCTGGCGCTCTCTCTTCCAAACCTCTACACCTCATGGTAGAAGAGGAACGACTAAGTAAGTAAGTAAGATTCTCAACCGGAGGGGGAGAGGCCCTCAACGCGAGGTACTGTTATTTTGAACGGGACTTCAACCTATTGTTTGTTTGACACAGTTTTATCTTTTGATTGTATTGTCGCAAGGCATTTGGTCAAACCTGGTCAAGAGACAGAAGACACCGTCAAACTTAGTGGAGTTTTCAAAGGAGATGCACCCATGACGCTTCCCATTGCATTGGTGGAGATACACTCTGATTTTGTCAGAGGTGTGATCAAAGCGGCTATCATGGATGACCCGATCTACCCAGTCATACTTGGCGGTAGATATGTGTTTATTGGGAAACCGAAAGAGCCAATTGTGGCAGCAGTAACCACAAGAGGGCAAACCAAGAAGGAACGGGAGCCGGTGCCAAATTTGTTACCTAAGGAACTAAAAGAGGCGCAACAAAAGGACCCTACCTTGGAGCCTTGCTTTAGGAAACTGCCCATGGCCAAGGACCCCAGACACAACGGGGACATTTTTTCTAAGGATAGCGTACTTTATCGTAGAACGGGAGACCCTGATCAAGGGCATAATCAGCTCCTATAAATCTTAGAAATGGGGCACTCTCTTCCCTTTAGCGGACATATGGGACAAAACGTCTCGTATTTTCTTTTGAATTTTATTTTAATCATAAATACAGCTCAGACAATATTTGATTTCAAGATTTAAAAAAATGAATTTTAGATGAAACTGCGATTAGACTATAAATTCAACGGCGTTTCGGTAATGTTATTTTTAAACGTGCGCGCACGCACGCACACACGCACACACACACACACACACACTTATATATATATATATATATATATATATATATATATATATATATATATATATATAAATATATATATATATATATATATATATATATATATATATATATATATATAATAGCCCCTTCAGTCATAACTGACTATGGGAATGCGCCCCTGAGGTGACAGCCCTCAGCTGCTTATTTTCCTGGTGCTCCTTTCGACGTTTTCTCCTCACCTCTGCTTCTTGTGTGAGCCTCTCTTCGCCCAATCTGAGGTGGCGCCGTAAATAGCATCGCCACTTCGTGCGATCGGCAGCTTCATCCTCCCATGTTGCTGGATCCATGTCCAGTGCCCTCATATCTCTCTTGCACACATCTTTGAACCTCAGCTGTGGTCGCCCAACTGTTCTCTTGCCATCTGCTAATTGTCCGTAGAAGATATCTTTTCTTCCATGCGGCGAACATGGCCAAGCCAGCGAAGTCTGCGCTGTCTAAGAAGCGTATACATACTTTGAAGGCCAGCACGTGACAACACCTCGACATTTGTCACTTTATCTTTCCACGAGATGCCGAGGATGCGGCGTAGACACCGCAAATGAAAGGTATTGAGTCTTCTTTCTTGCTTAGCATAGGTCGTCCAGGTCTCGCTGCCATATAGGAGTGTGCTGGTGACGCAGGCATTATATACCGCAGCTTTGGTCTTCATTGTGAGTTTAGAGTTTCCCCAAACACGCGATGTGAGGCAAGCAAAGGTAGCTGCAGCTTTGCCAATGCGGCTGTCGATTTCTGTATCCAGTGAGAGTTTGTCATTGATGGTAGACCCTAGGTATGTGAAGTGGTGCACCACTGCCAATTCATAGTTATCGATAGTGATAACTGGTGCAGCACCCATATCCTGACTCAGCACATTCGTTTTCTTTAGACTTATTGTGAGGCCAAAGTCCTTGCATGCTTTAGTGAAGCGATTCATCAAGCTCTGAAGCTCCTGTTGGCTTTGAGTGACGACTGCAGCATCATCAGCGAACAACAAGTCTCTTATAGTGACCCTTCTGATTTTTTGTTTTTGCCTTCAGCCTTGAAAGATTAAACAGACGGCCATCTGACCTAGTGTGAAGGCATATTCCTTCAGTTGCATCTCTGAATGCATGTTTCAAGAGTAAGGCAAAGAAGATTCCGAAGAGGGTCGGAGCCAGAACACAGCCTTGTTTAACGCCACTTCGTATATCAAAGGGCTGTGACGTGCGTCCAGCATATTGGACTGTTCCCTTCATGCCGTCATGGAATGACTTTATCATTTCCAGCATTTTAGAAGGGCAGCCTATTTTCAGGAGGATTTTAAAGAGTCCATCCCTACTAACCAGGTCGAATGCTTTTGTGAGGTCTATAAAGGCGATATATAATGGTCTTTTCTGCTCTCTTGATTTTTCCTGAAGCTGGCGGAGAGAGAAGATCATGTCTGTTGTTGATCTGCCAGCTCGGAATCCACACTGTGACTCTGGATATATGCGCTCAGCTAACTTGTGTAGTCGCATTAAGATGACTTTGGCAAAAAACCTTACCAACAATACTAAGAAGAGAGATGCCTCTGTAGTTATTGCAATCACTTCTGTCTCCTTTATTTTTATACAGTGGTACAATCTTGGCATCTCGCATGTCTTGAGGAATAGTTGTCTCTTCCCAGCACTGGCACAGCATCCTATGCAGGGGATGTAATAGCGTGCTCTTACAGCATTTGATTAAATCAGGAGGAATCCCATCACTGCCTGGTGCTTTACCAGAGGCCAAGCTATCAATGGCCTTGCTGAGTTCCTCTAATGTTGGTTCGGCATCCAGCTCCTCCATAGTTGGTAGACTGTTGACACCATCAAGGGCTGCAGGCGTAACGGTATTGTCTCTAGCGTAAAGCTCAGAGTAGTGCTCGACCCACCTCTCCATCTGCTTACCCTTATCGGTTAGCTTCTCTCCGCTGATGGTTTTTAGCGGTGCCGTCTTACTTTTATGGGGGCCAAGTGCTTTCTTTATACCGTCATACATTTGTCTAATGTTGCCTGTTTGCGCTGCGATCTGGATGCTCTCACTGAGCTGGAGCCAGTAGTCATTTGCACAGCGTCGAGCAGTTTGTTGAACTTTGCTTCTCGTAGCCCTCAGGATCTGTAGGGTTCTGGCACTCGGTGAACGTTTGTATTCATTCATAGCACTGCGCTTAGCTTCAATGACAGGTCCCATCACATCTGATGAAGCATCAAACCAGTCATTTGACTTTGCTGTTTTCTTACCAAAGGTGGCAAGTGCAGTACTTTGAATGGTGTTCCGTAGATGCTCTCAGTTCTCTGTAATAGTATCACCATGCTGAGGGCTACTGAGCACTTTCTCGAAGGTCGCAGTGAATTGAGCGATCATGAAAGGGTCTGACATCTTGCTGGTATCAATGCGTGGTTTCCCTTCATGTCTGACACGATAGAGTTTTCTTGGTTGTGCTCTGATTTTGCAGCAAACCAAGGAGTGATCTGTATCACAGTCTGCACTATGGTACGAGCGCGTGGAGAGCACAGACCTGAGGAGTGGCCTTCTGACGAGAATCAGGTCAAGTTGGTGCCAGTGCTTGGATCGTGGGTGTCTCCATGACACCTTATGCTGGGGTTTTGTCTGAAAGTAGGTGGTGGTCACGCAGAGGTCATGGTGGACGCACAACTCTAAGAGCCGTTGTCCATTTTCATTCATCTTGCCAATACCAAACCTGCCCAGACATGAAGGCCATGAAACATTATCGGCACCCACTCTAGCGCTAAAGTCACCAAGGAGAACAAGCTGTTCTTGCCTAGGTATGCTTTTGATAATTGCTGTTAGATTCTCGTAGAACTCATCTTTAGCTTCTGAGGCAGAGTACAGAGTAGGAGCATACACACTGACAAGGGTGATAGGACCTGTGCTAGTCTGCAGGCGGAGCGTTAACAGGCGTTCTGATCCATTCTCGCCTGGTTCAACCATTTTAGTTAGCGATTTTTTTACCGCAAAACCTACTCCGTGTTCTCTAGCTTTATTAAGATCTTTCCCTTGCCAATAAAATGTGTAGTCCTTCTCACTCACCGTTCCAGAGCCCGCCAGGCGCGTTTCCTGAAGTGCAGCTATATCCACCTGAAGTCGTTTAAGCTCATCATTAATTATGGCTGTCTTCCTTACATCGTTTACATCCTGTAGGTTTTCGGATAGTCCAGTCAACATAGTCCGGACGTTCCAGCATCCCAATCTGAGAGTTTGCTTATTTTTATTTTTTCGATAATTGCTTGGTGCAAAATTTTCTGTCCACAGTTCGGGTATGACCCTAATCCCCATGCACCCAATGGGGAAAGCAGACAGTGGCGGGACAACACCTTATTGGCTGGGGGCTGCCCAGCTTGAAGCGGGCGGTAGCTGTCCAGTGAGATCCTAGAACCTCTCCCACTGTCGGAAGTAGCCCCTGGCGCCATGCCCTACGCCAATTGGGCAAAATGCTTATAACCGGTAACTGCTACTTCCCGTGTTTTGCCGACACCTATAGGGTGAAGCTGGAGTGTCCTCTCCAGGGCGCGAGCTTGGGCACAGTTATATGGAGATCAAGCTGTTGCCCATGCAGCATGTTCCCCCTCTCCACACAGCCGGTAGATCCAAAGGAACGGCAGTAGCCGATACAGTTTGGTACCAGCCATGTCGCAGGAGTTGCCAGAATAATGTCAAATCGACATTAGACTGCCTTAGGGACTCCGACTCCGGATTTATCCTCAGGGTTTACTCCCGAAGCCAATTCCATAAATGGATATTCCCGCAAGGCAGCGGTGGTTTTAATTCAGAGTTCCTTCTCTTAGATAAGCTACCAACCAAGGATCACGAGCCCTATCTGCCCGAAGCTGCTGGTTTTAAGGCGCCAGTCGCTCGCCTTTGCCCCTTCTCCCGTCAGTGGAAACAGTTCCGCCGGGCTCAAATTGAGCCACACGTGAAGGCCGGGAGCTGGACTTGGTTGTCAGAGGCTGTTTGAGGCGCGTGCTATAGAAGTATTTTATCTGCAGTGAGAGCTTATCCTCACTACAACTCCCGGCAATAACAACCAATATATACAGTATATATATACAGTATATATATACATATACACACACATTAGGACTGGGATCTTTAACGATTAATTAATCGATTGTAATTTTGTAATTAGATGAAGTGAACACATTTTAATCGAGTATTCAATTTTTAACTATGTTTATGATTTTTTTGCTGAAATGCGTGATCATTTGCTATGTTAGAGGTTTATGATGCTGAATTTGGCAAGTATGCATGGTCAATAATAATAAATTGTTAGGATGTAACTTTTCAGTATTTTCATTACATTTTCAGGATGACATTGCCCTATTTCAAGTAAAATAAATAATGTATTTAGTGATTGAAAAAATAAATGTTCTTTATGATTTTTTATAATTTTTGAAACTGTTCAAAATTGATCGATTAATTTTCGATTAAATAACTTCGATTAATAGAAAAAGATTTTTTAAAATGAATGCCAGCCCTTATGTGTCAGTGTGTGTGTGTGTGTGTGTGTGTGTGTGTGTGTGTGTGTGTATGTATGTATGTATGTATGTATGTATGTATGTAAATGTAAAAAAGTAAATCGTCACAAGGGAGAATAGTGCGCGAAATGAAATGTGTAAACCATTCATTGTCATCTAGTTTTCTATCTAATGTTAAATTAAGTGATAAAATACTTTCATTTGCTGTGAGATCGAGGTTACAGTTGCTGGAATGCGAAAGTCTTTTACATCTATACTACCCAAAGACATACACGAAAATGTGCAAAATATGTAACCACCCATACGAAACAGTGTCACATTTATTGAATGGATGTACCAAATGATTTTTTTTTTTTTTTTTTTCTTAACCAGCGGCACTTAGGCTTTCAGCCCTTCGGCCCAATGACATGTCATTGCGAGGCTGGGGAACCCGAGGACTTTCCTTCCAACCCGGTCAGGAGCTTCGCTCCTTCCCATCCACAGAGGGTTTATCACAGGAGCCGTTCAGGCTGTTCAGTCAAATTTCCGGCCGTAAACATTTCTTCAAACGCCGACGCCCGGGTTTGAACCATGAACACCTGGTCGCCAGTACAACGCCGAAGCCATTACACCAGCGCGGCTCCCATGTACCAAATGATAAGAGGTGATTATTTACCACCAAATGATAATGGCTGAGACGCCACCAAATGTTGAGGGTGGATGTAGATGTATCACCACTAGACACCAGAGATGATGAAGGCGCAGAAGTATGGTGTCTTTGGTCTGGTTTGTGTATATGATGTATATATGGAGTCAAGCAGGTAGCAGTAAGTAGAGTCCACACAGGACGTCACATAAACTCACGACGTAGAAAGTCAATGAATGTTGTAACTGCTAGTGACGTTTCCATCATTTATTGGGACGCCACAATGACAAGATGTGTAGACATTAACATGTAGAACAGTCTTCATTATATCGACATAGTCAGCACAACATTCGACAGCAGACAGCATAATAATGGTGAATCAAATCATGGGCTTCAATGCATCATAATCGACTGTAAATGTATTCAGGTGTGGAAACCTATTCTATAACAGTCGATATCTTTATAAATGTATAAATGCAGGAGATTAAATTCCTTCTCCTTCCCTGACCTCCAGCAAGACAGGCACGACTTCTGGAGTATCAAGTAATGGCCTCTGATTTCCTTAAATAGCAACGGTATCAAACCAAAACTGACGTGGAACCGCCAGAGCAATAAAGTCCAACAAGCAGATAGCCTTTAGGACATGCATCAACCCGATGCATAACAACATGGTGATTCGTGAGTTGAAAGCTTCTCATAACGTCGACTCTTCCCCGCCCAGGGAAAATTGACAACTAGGCACAAAATGTCAATCATAAAAGTTAGCGACAATGATAATCAAATGTAGAGCAATTACCTTCTCTTCAAGAATAAATACACAACTCACTCGCCTCCAGGCGCTTTGAATCACAAAAAGGAAATATCATCTGAGATGAACATTATAGAGGACTTCCATTTCCCGAACAATATAATCATGACAGACGCTGAAAAACGCGTCTGTCTTACTCGACAAAATCTGTGACACTGTTTCATGTAGCCTATTCATTTCAGTAGTACTCTTTACACAACTGTCACTTTCCTGTAGGGCACTCCGTTTGTTCCTTCTTATTTGCTCCTCATCTTCTAATTCCTTTTTCTGTTCATCAGCCATGTCGTTGCGCACTATCTTACGTATACTCTTCATTATCTGATTGCGTTCAACACCCATATAGTGGTACGAAAACAATCGAAGATCCATAACCAGTAACTCCGCTAAATCTTTAGCCATCCTTAGATGAGGATGAGAGTGAAAATTCTCCTCAGCAAAATATTTTAGGGCTTTTGCCGCATTGACTAAAAATTTGTCTATCACATGTTCCTCAAGCTCTGGGCCTTTTAATTCTTGAAAATCTCTATCTTCTTCCAACAAATAAGCCAATACAGGCCTCATATCCTCAGGATCTATATCATCATCATCCATAGTGATTCACTTACTTAATCAAATATATATAGTAATCACTTATAGTTATGACAAATTACTGTCGCAAAAGGTTGGACAATTACCTTTCCAGCTCACAAAGTTAACTATTTGTCAAGAAATGAGCTTATTCCTCAATTCTGTATCATCAATTCCTTTTTATAGCACCTTTATCAAGTCACATCATTATCAGGAAAATCGACATATGTCAACAGCCATATGCACAAAATCTTAATCATATGTCAAATTAGACATAAACAACAATAACAACAGAATGAGCAATTAGGGAGGCCCAGTGACATATATGAAGTGAACCAATTTACACAAGAAAAAATCACTTATCTCTCAATGATCCCGTTCCTTTCCGCCACGACACTGGATATCACATAGACTGCTAAAACCTCCACTGCGGGAAAGCACTGGAACTTGATTCGTTTCTCTTCAGGTAATTTCGTCAATATGATATGTGCTTAACAATGCACAAGTTGACAGGAACCATAATACAGCACACACCGCAACTCTTGACTCTTCTTTAGTCTGAAATGTACACGGCAACTCCGTGTATCATAACATCTTGAACTTGTGATGGTGATAACTGGCACAGGTAACCCGAATATTGCAGAAATCTGTCACAACCCGTACAAATGCTGGTACAAATACTGTCCAAGTCTAATTGAACGCTCTTGACCACTGCAGACGTTGTTGTAGTCTATAGGCATGAAATAGGACGTCAATTGCTACTGATGTAAAGTTGCATACTACCTCGAATAAAGCGTGCGTTGCTTCTCAAATGCGCCACCCAGGCAGATAATAACTAGGTCGAAGTTCTGAAGTACAGTAGATTCAAGCCACGCCCACACAGGGCTAATTATAACAAAGTCAAGTGTTCTACACTCTTGTCACGCGGATGTCTTAAGTATACGTTCCTAATTGACTGTAAACCACCAAATGATAATAATCGTGTTTGTTATAGGTAAAGTGAGTGTGATTGTGTGCTGGCAAAGTCGTTCACACAACATGTGCGCACACGGGAGTCATCGAGTATGGAACGACTGGTGATATTTAATTATTGTTTATTATCTCACAGCACATCATCACGTAGACATAGACGAACACAGTTACATCGAATCATAGTATATAATTTCCACACTGCATCAATACCTAATACGGCCTGTCCACATCCTGGCCTTATAATCGCTTCATCACAGCTTCATAAATCTCCACACTACTCAACAAAGCCTGCTCACCCGGCAGCTATAATAATCTTCATATGGCCTAAACAATACTCCATTACACAATAAAGCCTGCTCACTCGGCAGCTACAATAATCTTCATATGGCCTAAACAGTACTCCATTACTCAATAAAGCCTGCACACACGGCAGCTATAATAATCTTCATATGGCCTAAACAGTACTCCATTACACAATAAAGCCTGCTCACGCGGCAGCTATAATAATCTTCATATGGCCTAAACAGTACTCCATTACACAATAAAGCCTGCTCACCCGGCAGCTATAATAATCTTCATTTGGCCTAAACAGTACTCCATTACATGTCGTGGTTGAGTAAAGTGTAGAGTATTTGTCGAGTTGGACAATAGTAGTGAAATCGACAAGGGATAGTGGACTGACAGAGTTATAGATTACACACACAGAAAGGTGTAAATAGGAGATGGACTTGAGACAACCTGGAAGAAGATTTATCAAAAGTGATCTCTCTCTCCAAGCCTCAACTCACTTTTACTGTCTAAGCACCTCCTGCTCTCACTCTTTTCTCTTGTCAAACATAGAGATTATAGTAAAGAGCTAAAACAAGTTTAATTATGGATGAAAAGGGTCGGGAACAGCGCATTAATAAATGTGTAAACTTTATTAAAGAAGAAACGCATGGAATTAATGCATATCATCATACACAGCATAAATTACATCAATAATCAAATATTCATCAATAACCTTCAATAATGCAAATACACACCCACAAACACACACACCACCAACACTCATAAAACCTGTACAACACAGAGAAATGAAATAACTGTCTAACAGTCTGTCCGTTTTTGTGGGACCAAGTACGATGCTTCCGACAGTGTCTTTTACGTAAAAATATACTCCATGGGAATGGACTTGACCTGTATAAATCCACTGTAGTCGCTATTGTTGGTGGCACCCCTATTTCGCGATGGGGACTGGAAGACTGTCTATCTCCTGCTGGCCAAATAAGCGAACTGAGCTACAGTCCGACCGTTTTCGTGGGACCAAATGGGATAGCTCCAATGTCTTTACGTAAAAATATACTCCATGGGTGATGGAATTGACCTGTAAATCCAATGTAGGCGCTATCTTTGGTGACCCCTAATTGCGTGAGGGGCTGGAACTCTGCTTTTTAGATGGCTGCTCACACGTGCGAGGTTCTACATAAACCCAGATATACACCAGACGAAGTCACTTGAGGACAACGGAGTCCCAGGCGCTCTCATCCGGCGCTAGGCTCTGCTTGGCTGTAAATCCTGTTTAAACTGGTTTGGCGGTGGTTTGCTGAGTGCCCCGTTTAGGCACACAAAGTCGGGTGATATCAGATTCTGCTATAGACATGCTGGGCGGTTTTGATATTCTGGAAGCCGCAACGCTCTGACTGGTAATCCAATAGGCGAGTAGAGAACTACTACTGCACTTGATGATTCCAGATTTAGCTTTGGCTCGTTGCACTGCGTGAGCGTAACTTGGCGTTGACGAAAGGGTTTTGGTTCAGGAACGGGGTTGACGACTCGTGACGCGAGCGGTATTCAGAAACCCTCTAGATCGAAGAGAATATGACGTTCTTCGCCTGACTGGAATCTGCTCTAGCGATTCGGTCTCCCTGAAACTGAGACCCAAAAAGACACCCGTTACCTCAAGCAACAACAAAATCAATCTAATGTTTTATAACCTAGTCATGCTCCGCTTCCTCCATTCTATCAATTATAGCACGTGCCCGCATAGGCTTAATATCTTTTGTACACCCATGTAACTGTCATTAAATGTTCTGACAACGAAATCTCCTCCTCTTCTCCCAATCTCAACATACAGGAAACCTAACCTTGTAGTTACAGTTAAATGAATATGCTTATTCATCTTACAACATTAAATGAATTTACATAAACAGATTACAGCATTTGACATTACACAAAAAAATCGTATGTCCCCTTGGGGAAATATATTAGCATTCCACAAAATGAGTACATAGAAAATGCAATGTTCTCGCTATAATAATACAGTTGTGGCTAAATTATAAGATATAATTATATCTATGCCTGGTGACTGCTTTCTGTGAAAGTTATAGACTAGTGCCTAGCCACACAAGTAAGCATAAAATGATTCTTCCTTTCCACTAGAAATATCTATCAAAAAGGAATACGTGATTATCTCCTATAATTCAGAGTTATTACCTGCATCCTACAGATGTATCGGCGTAATGAGTAATCAAGAGAGTAAGACAAAGGTTATTCTAGAGACATCAGAAGTCAACAACCGCAAGAAAATTCTCTCAGGTAGAGAAATGCATAATATTATGATCACTAATGCGTTCTAAGGGGCAAAACCCCAGAGACTGACCGCGATTGTTATCTCCCCCTGAAACAGATCAAACTCGTTACCCAGGCCTCAAAGGGTACCAGCCGCTCGTGATCAAAGAGCGACCAGAGAAATGTTTCTCTGGTCAAACGAGCCACCGGTGCGTTGATGTAACGTTACGCTACGCTGACCGTTGAAGAATTTAGTACTGAAAGCCAGCCAAACGTAAACAAACGCGGGTGGGGTTTGAACAGGTGAAAAAATGAAAGAAAAGAAATACAAAATGTCCAGGAAAACAGAACATTAAAAGAGTTAATAACATATGGAACGAAATGGTAAAATAAATTATCTATCTACGTGACATTACACAATAAAGCCTGCTCACACGGCAGCTATAATAATCTTCATATGGCCTAAACAGTACTCTATTACTCAATAAAGCCTGCACACACGGCAGCTATAATAATCTTCATATGGCCTAACTAGTACTCCATTACACAATAAAGCTTGCTCACCCGGCAGCTATAATAATCTTCATATGGCCTAAACAAATCTTCATTACACAATAAAGCCTGCTCACCCGGCAGCTATAATAATCTTCATATGGCCTAATAAATCTTTACTGCAGTTTATCACATAGGCTGTACACACAGCGAAATATATAAGTCGACATTTTCTTAAGCACTACGTAGGCATACACTTTCCAAAACCACTGGGACTCGACCTACACGGTCCACGCCCAAAACACAACTCCCAAATCACACACACTAGTCCCGCCAAAAAACCCCGTCACGAGACTCGGCAGTTTTGAACACCGCTCTCAATAATACATGCAGACTAGCAGCGAGCTATTCACATGGCTCAAAACAGTACAGAATAAATACATCTCAACATTTGAGATTAAACAGCGTTCACACGCTTTTATGTACTGTGTCACTCGAAAAATAGGAAAAGATAATTCTATCCTAAAGTCAAACAAGTATCCGCTTAATCAAGCGTTGCAACTCGAAATTTAACTTGTCCAAAACATTCTAAAGATTACTTCCCCTTCCATAAAATACACTTGCAACACCAAATTTCAAACATTATACCAACAAAGGCACAATAGAGCTGTAGACATTATTTATGAGAAACTGAAATCCTCATACAATAATAAGAGTGACATAACACTAAATAAAGAGATAATAGTTAAACCATCACTTTTCGGCAGCAGTAACACTTTATTTAAATCACGTGCCGTAAAACCTGATTTAACAATAATCAATCGACAGAACAAAACAGCTTTTATAGTGGAGGCAGCAAAACCATATGACGCCCATTTAGATAAATGTTACCAACATAAATTTGATAAGTACTTTCCATTGACTGCAGAAATTAACGAACTAGGCTATCGTACGCATGTAATCGTACTGATAATTGGTAGTTTGGGTCATGTGCATGCAAAGTGTGTGAGTGGATTAATGTCGCTGGGGTTGCGGAAATTTGAAGCCAAAGTTCTATGTAAGCATTAGTGCAATTATAGGTTCTTACAGAATATGGAAACTTCGATGTAAAAAACACCCATTGTAAATTGCTGGAGATGTTTTCCACACAGTCTAATCTCAATTGTGCTCTGTCTACTATACCAAACGACTATTGTATTTGATGCTATATTTAATATCTCATTCCACTAGCTGTCAAAGCTTTTTATGGCAAACAAAAATTCTGATAAAACCCCCATGTAAAAACACCATATTGTTCTACTTGAATGTTATTCCAAACACATTTTGTAAATTTCAATAATACTCATTTTTGGCAGGTTATATCATATCATATCGTATCATTGTATGCCAATGTCTTTTAGAAAGCTTAAAGATTGTTATGTATGTGTAACACAAACATTAGATGTAAAAACACCCACATAGAACTACTTGAGACGTCTTCAACACTTTATGTAAATTCTAATAATTCTCCTCTATGCCATGTTGTATCTATTATATCATGTCTATACATATTAATGTATTTTATGGAGAATAAAGATTCTGATATGTATGTATGTATGTATGTATATATATATATATATATATATATATATATATATATATATATATATATATATATATATATATATATATATATATATATATATATATATGTGTGTGTGTGTGTGTATGTATGTATGTGTATATATGTGTGTATGTATGTATATATATGTCGTAGATTTTCGATAGGGGAATTAAGAGATAGATTGGTCCCTTCTGAATAGAAATAGAACAGGTGATAGCTCAGTGAGAGGTAATGTAAAGAAAACAGATTTTCACGAGTGAGATGGTGGAAATTAATTAGAGTCTGTCCCTGAAACGCGAGAAGCTTCTCTCGGTCAGACCATATATAGTAATCTATACCACTCACATACAAACACACATAAGTGACGACAGTTAGACACACAGATTCCCTCTATAGTTAAGAACAGAGTTGATATATTAATTTATCCTAAGAGGAAATCAGCATTTGCAACAAAAATTGCATAAAGAAATTTCAAAGTGGGTGCATGAATATAAAAAAATGAAAGAATCATTCGTTCTGCTTTCTCTCTGTTCATTCACTCGTGGCCACGGACGTACTTTCTTATTTACAAATTGATGTCTTTCACCTTCAGGCGCAAGCTTTAGGACACACACAAACAGTGAATCTGTATTCTTTTGATAAAGCGAATCCTAGCTCTGCAGATACAGGTTTCATCCAATGTTCCGGGGAGCATTCACTTTACAACTATATTTTAAGATTACTGTTAATGTCACTTCAATCAGTTCGGGTAAGAAATTTTAAACGGGCTCACATTGTCCGAATCACGAGGTTTCCACTACTTGGGAAAATGACAGGTTGGTAACTTCTCTCAAATGTAAAATTCTTGGTCACACCACAATTAGTCAAAAAACGTCGGAAATGTTACTGTTTGTAATTTCTCTCGCCACAGGGGCTGAATGTACAATGAGAATGTTGGGAAGAATTATAATCTGGCTCGATAGGCCCAGTTATTGCATTTAGTATTAAAGTTCGTGAGATGAGTACTCTCTCTTTTTCTGGATGCAAACACAATGCCAGACAGGTTGTAACTTGGAAACTCACTTATTTAAATTACAAAAAATGTTTCTTCTAGGTTCTTCTCATATACTGAAACAGCTGGTAGATGTTTGGCTTTACCCAGACTACTGTATAAAGAAAAAGAAACACACAGAATACTTAAACATAATATTATACACATCCTATCCTATCCTCGCGTAAAACATAATATTCACTTCAGTTATTAACTTTAAGTTAGAGACTATAAGCTTAGCGCTTGTCTCATCGTTTAAACTTCCGTGAAATAAATTCTAGTCATTAAAAGAATCAATCATCATGAATTAGAAATACGTAAGTATCTCATCAATACTCAATGATGATAGGAAACTCTTTACAGAGCGATACAACAGGAAGCAATCTGATCATCAGAAGAAGTCCCCCCGTCCGACAAGTGTTTCGGCCCTATATACTCCTTTACACTCTAAGGGGGGCGGGCCCACTTGGGTCATGACTCCCAAGCGTCTCAGCTTCCTGTTGTCTTGCATCGAAAATGAACCCATTTCACTTATGGTAGCAACTTTAAATTCCACAACTCCGCCAGCCGTGGAGGCAATTGTGAAAGTAACAAGGAGAAGACAAATTATTCCGTTCGTTCCGTCGCACACACTGAGACACCAGCGCGAAGTCAACGAGTCGCCACTGCGCGTTCCCCACTGGACTTTTGATACTGACACCCCTTATAGTATACACCGCTTGTCGCCCCTGAGTCGCAGCCCGTTCACTAGTCCACCACAAACCTCAGCGTATTGTGGACTTAGAAAAATTCCTGGTGTTTTCTGTACCGCAGCGTTTATTGTTACGATCTCCATTCCCCATTGCGGTTGTTCCACAGCCAGCCTGATGCCTTTTCGGCAGTTTCACTAAGCCTCTTCAGGGCCCTTGTTCTCGACTGTCCCCTCAGCCCCAACAGTTTCAATAGATCATACACTGATGCAGCCACAAGCCCTCTTGCGCCCACTTCAACAGCCATGACCCTTGCAGTGAACCCATCGTGTCTCAGATCCGCGGCCAGATCACTATACTTGGCCGCTTTGAACGAATGTTGCTCATCTAATCTGGATTCAAATGGCACTGTCAGTTCAATCAGTATGACCTGAAGCGTTGCTGCAGAATGAAGCACTATATCCGGCCGTCTCCGCGATTTTCTGATACTCTCTGGATATGCCCCTCGTCCAGGTAGGTCTACCGCCATCTCCCAATCATTTGCACAATCAAGAAGAGATGGTAAACTGCTACCAGGTTTATTCGGTTTGGGGTGTGCTGACTTTCCTGCCCTCAGAAAGTATGTGTTTGCGGTGTCTGGCCGGACTTTGCTATTCGCCTTCATTCTTGCCAGATCTATTGTCGCAGCAAGCTCATTTAGCACTTTGTTATGGCGCCAAGTGTATCGCCCTTGCCCTAATGACACCTTACACGCTGAGAGCACGTGTTCAAGTGTCTGCCTCCCCTGGCACAGGGGGCACTGCTCATCATCCGACTTTCCCCATTTCACAAGGTTGGTGGCCGACGGCAGCAGGTCATACAGTGATCTGACAACGAAGCTGAGCCTAAGAGGTGCCATATGCCATATATCATTCCATGTCAAGGACCTCTGCAGGGCTCCTTCCCATGTAGTCCATTGGCCTTGTTGGACCTGCTGCACTGCTTTTTGCAACCTCTTATCATTCTCAGCTTCTCGTATCTCCTGAACTACCATGTCTCTGCGCTCCCTGCTTGATGCCTTGGACCACCAGCGGATGTCTCCATGACCAAATCCCCGTCTATTCGTTTGTGTGTATCCGATTACCTCCCTCAGTTTGAGTGACTCTTGGGCAGCATCAACAGCTTCTTCCACTTTCCACTTCCTTCCCGTTTTCAGTGTGGGCTGAATGGACTTAACCACGTCATCAGCTGACTCGCGTAGCATCATTGCAAGCCTTGCCTTTCCAACTTTGTACTCTTCAACAACTGACTTGAAAGGAAGCAGAAGTTTTGACTTTTTGCAGTACAGTGCTACATCTGACAGACCTGGTGGTACTCCTAGCCATTTTTCTCATGAACTTGTTGACCTTCTTCTCTATGGCTTCCACTGTACTTGTGCTTATTTCATATATAAGCAGTGGCCACAGCAACTTTGGTATCAACATGAACTGGAGGCACCACAGCTTGAACTTCCCAGGAGTCTGCTTTGGTCTATGATCTGTAGCCCTCTGTCTGCCATTTCTATTGTCTGTTGCACTGCCTTTGAGTCTTTTAATGAGGCATCGTACACCCTGCCAAGACTTTTAACAGGTTCCTCAATGACAGTAGGGATTCTTTGGTTGGAAACCGTGAATATGACCTCTGCTATCTTCCCTTTCCTGACTGATAGGCTTCTCGACTTCTTGGGTTTGAAGCTCATTCTGCACCAGCTGACTAGTTCATCCAGGCGTGCTAACATCCTCCGGGCCTGATGTTCATCTGATGTCAGAATTGTTGTGTCATCCATGAATGCTTTGAGCGGTGGCATGAGACACATTCCACCGAGCTTTGGACCTATAGCCATTCCTTCAGCCGCATTGAGGATTACCTGCATAGCCATCACGAATAGTATCGGAGAGATGGTACATCCCATCGCAATTCCAACTTCAAGGCCAATCCACTTCGTTGTGTACTCTCTGGTTGAAAATCTGACAGCAAACCCTGCGAAATACAGCTTCAGCATTGCTGCAATCTCTTGTGGAACATGATACATTTCTAGGGCCTGCCACAACATCTGGTGTGGAACGGATCCATAAGCATTCGCTAAATCCAACCAGATTACATGGAGGTTTGTTCTGTCAGACTTTGCCTTTTGGATTGCTTCCCATATCATTGTGGCATGCTCTAGACATCCTGGTGTACCTGGGATACCTCCTTTCTGAATGGTAGTGTCAATGTACCCATTTGCCAGGAGGTATGTAGTGAGTCTTTTCGCCATCACTGAGAAGAATATCTTCCCTTCCACATTGAGTAGTGAGATTGGCCTGAACTGACTGATGTCTGTGGAATTTTGCTCCTTCGGGATGTAGACTCCGTTCGCCTTTCTCCATTCCTTGCTTACAAGCTGGGTTTTCCACGCACTCTTCAGTAAACGAAGCAGTCGTTTGAGCACCTCAGGGCATCTCTTATACACCACATATGGAACACCATTAGGACCTGGAGCTGACTTGCATCGAGCTTTCTGGACAATGCTTTCTACCTCTTGCACCGTTGGGGGCTTGGTGTTAAATTCAGCTCCTGGCTTACTCGGCCATTTAAGGCCTGCCATGCTGCTGAGCGGCTCATCTTTGCGACCATCTGAATATGTCATTCCAAGGTGTTCTTCCAGGTCTTCTTTCCTGATGTTTAGTGTACCCGACCGTGGCTGCTCAAACAGTTCTTTGGCAAACTTGAAGGGCTCCCTGAAGAATCTTTCCCTATCCATTCGAGTCTTCCTTTTCTTCCTGCACAACCTTTCTGCTCTACAAAGGGCATTATGTTGGCCTTTCAGGTGCTCCCAAACCTGTCGTAACCCTTCCTTCTCTGCGGCAACTGCATTTTTGAACAGTTTTCGGGCATGCTGCTTCTGTTTCCTGATTTCTTCTATTTTAATTTGTCTTCTGCTTTTTCGTGGTGGGTTACTTTCCCTTGCCTCCCTCACTCCGAACACTTTGCGACAGTGCAGATATATTATGTCGCTGAAGATTTCCAGCTTCTTCTCCAAAGTTATCTGCTTCAGGTTGTTATCCAACTCTTTTGCCAAGGCTTCGTCCAGCTGTTCCCAAAGCCCTTTTGCACTGGCGGGTGGAAACTTGATTGCATCTCTCTTCCCGTCCAAGAAGTGTGTGAGATCATCATCAGGCAGATCAACTTGAATGTACTCAGCACTGTGGATTGACTCCTGGCTGCGTTCTTCTAACGTCTTATCCGTCGAGACAGAGCGCTGTTGATCTCCCCCTGATGACCTCCCACACCCCTTTTTCAGTGCATTTACTAGTTAGTTAAAATATTCTCGGACTGGTTACTAGCAATTTAATTAAATTTATTTATAGCTGTATGAGTTTTAGGTAGAAATTTTAATTTATTTTGCTATCCACTGTAACATAGTAACTTAAAGAATATAACTGACTTATCATTTAATCACTCTGCACAGAAATTAAACTATGTAAAAATGAAATAGGCGATCTACCACTACAATCACTCAACACTACTAGATATATATATATATCTACAATTAGTGCAGAAGTAAAACGATCTCCAATCGACCAACTAAATGATGCTTCTATTAATTGAGATCATAGGAATCGAAAGCTAGATGGTTCTAGTCTTTCTGGCTGTACTGGATGAATTAAGTTAGAATTCTGGAGTATAGATCTCTCCGAAATCAGAGGAAGGTTACGTCTATAACCCAACCCGACTCATTTGCCAGATGTTAGCACCTACGTCCAGATTTACATATTTCCTTGCTCATTCTACGAATGAAACGAATTCTACACACCCTTACCGAAACCAGACTTAACACCTACAGTACATTCTCTCGATCTGATCAGGCCTCGGCAATAAAACTCACAGTGTGCGTTTTACACGTTCTGCTTCATATGGCCGTTCCCAGCGATCAATGTCTTTCATAGAGAATAATTAACTATAGGCGGACAGATCAGAGAAAAATAATAGACGATAGTCTTACATCTTATCCCTGTCGAGAACGAATTAACACGATTCGGTTTCATCAAAGAACTTAGCTTAACAGCAATAAAATGCGTTGCTAGATTAGAAAGGAAAAGACAAAGGTATGAATGGGAGAGTATATCTTAACAATCGAGCGTATGAGAAAAAAGAAGGGTAAAAGAGCGAAAGAAAGGTACAAGACAAGTGCAGAATAAAGAATAAATATCTGAAATTTATTAATCATAATATCTCTGCCACAATATATATATGTGTGTGTGTATGTATGTATATACATACATACATACATACATACATACATACATACATACATACAGACAGACAGACAGACAGACACACACATACATACATATATATATATACATACACATATATATATATATATATATATATATATATATATATATATATATATATATATATATATGATATATATATATATATATTATATATATATAAATATATATATATATATATATATATATATATATATATATATATATACTCGTATATATAATGTGATGACTCAGAAAACTTCACTTCTCTAACAGAGTTGTCATCTGAAGACTCACCACATACGATCTCCTTCCGGATTCTGGGAAAGAACATCAAGTCGTTGAGAGATGTGATGGCTCCCTCCAGGGTTCCAAACATGGAGTCCAGGCCAAGCGTTAGCAGCATAAGAAAGAAGAGAACGGCCCACAGGGGAGCCAGGGGAAACTGGTTGATGGCGTCGGTAAAAGTAATAAAGGCCAGGCCTGTACCGGAACCTGACTGTGGGATCAAAAGAGCGTGTTATTATACAAAAGAATCAAGCTGGACGTGATTATTTCACGAAGATTATTTTAAATTAGATAATAGGAATATACTCTGTTACACTGTATTAAAAATGTAACAATATATATACTTATTAGCTATATTGTGACATAAAACGTTTTGCAACAAACTATAATCGAAATCCTGAAGTCCTCACCATCATGATTCAAATCGTGTCCCATAGTTTCTTAGGTCGACCTAGATATATCCACACAAAGAAACTAACTGACAACAACAAAATAACAAAACAATGAAATAGTAGAATGGGATGACCTTGTTTGTTATCCAGAAACTTCAAATCTTCTTCGTACATTCTCAGACGTCTGCTTGAATATTTTCAAAGAAAACAGTGGTCATCTAGAGGCTATTTTCATCTCCATAGAGTTTTTCCAGCAATGGTACTAGTGACGGACATATGTGCTTTCTCTGTTCCTCACATGTTGGGTATCTTTGAAGCAGATGTTCATTTTATCTATACCACGGTTACACCCACCGGAAGTTCCTATCTTTATCTTGTTGAATACATGGTTTCTCAATCTAGTGTGGACCGTGCGGAGCCTGAAGATTGCAACTAGCTCTCTTCTGCTAAACTAGTCATATACATAATTTGTTTTGGTGACCTCGGTGCTCTGCATCCCATTTGTTCACGTATTTGCTTCTGATAAAACTCTTTACCTCTTCGAAAATTATGCTTTTATCAGGCTGAGGAAGCTTTCCACCTTTCTTCGTTCGTTCGTTCTTTGCCAGTCTGTCAGCTTCTTCATTGCCGGGGAGGTCACAATGAGATGGGATCCATTGGATCTCAACTCTTTTGAATTGTTGACATACCTGATTCAATATCCATCATCATCATCAGTTGCCATCTCCACAACGAAGGTTGGCTGTAATGGATCCCCAACGTCTTCTGTCTCTTGTCTTGGTGGTGCACTCTGATAGACTCTTTCCTGTCCATCTCTTGATGTTATCTTCCCACTTATAGCGCTGTCTTCCCCTTGCACGTTTGCCTTCAACTCTCCCTTCTGTTATGGTCTTCTGCAAGGTGTTATGCCTTTTTATGTGGCCAATATCCACAAACTTCAAATCAAGAAGGCTTCAGATATGGCTCAAGCGACCCAGTTTTCATTGCCCGATTTTTCTCTGTATGGGTTTATGATAAGGCAGAATCAAATAAATGTGTAATTTAAGATTAAAGATTATCAACATGACAAACAAAACATCTTTTAGGCACACCTTTTCAATGATTTCCTTGAAATTGCATGTTTGATTTAAATGTTGCGTGCCATGTCCTGTTTTGTTATGTACTCCGTGTTGCTCAAGGCAAGCGTTGTACTGCATAGTTGCTCTAAAACCTGTAACAAAATGAAAGACAGAAGAATTAATCTTCTCGTTTAAATAATCAGTAATTTATTGATAATATTTTAAAACTATCAAGTCACCCGTCAAGAAATGACGGTTGTTGTTGTTGTTGTTTAACTATGGCTGCTGAGCTTCTCGCTCGTTTGCCGCCAGTACCAATTTGAAGATTGCTTGATATTATCTACACTGCATATCTGTGCTTTCCCTGTGGCTTCTTTACCATTCCAAAACGTATTGAGTTTAAGTCCAGCTTGGCTTGCATTTAAAGGATCATCACAGGCATCTGATCCCAAGCTAGGATAAGAAGAAGCACGTGACATACTGTGCATTGCCCGCCATCCAAGGGGCTCTCCAAATATGCAGAGCTAAAATACTGTGCCCTGGTTCTGGGCTCTCCAAATATGCAGAGCTAAAATACTGTGCCCTGGTTCTGGGCTCTCCAAATATGCAGAGCTAAAATACAGTGTGTGAATGATTTCAAGAGTCAGTGAGAGTGTAATTAACCTCACAGACAGAGGTTCCCTTTCCAAATATGTATACTAAAGCATTGTGCTTAGCTGGTGGTCGTATGAGGATGGCTTCAGATATGCCTCCATGCATAAGAAATGACGGTAAACAATTATGATACGCCATTTCTGTCTCATAACCCAAGAACAGCATCATTTCTCCTGTATTAAATTTATTCCTTTCCTTCCACCTTTAACTGAGCAAGTAAGCCCGTCAACACTAAAATATCAGAATTCTGCTGTTTGACTCTGAACTATGTTCAGAAATGAAAAGAAAAAAGCTGACAAGAAGTTACACGTTTTCATAAATGGGTACGAAAAGGAAAAGGATGAAGATGATGATGTTGATTATGATGATGACGCTAATGATGATATTGATGATGTGATGATGATCTCTCACCCAATATACAAAAGACAACAACAGCTGTGAAGATGGATGTAAAAAAATCACAGATTGTCACCACCAATGTATCCCGGAGGAAGCCGCCTCTGACAGGATTGTAGGACGCTAGGGCTATTAAACTCCCGAAGGCCAACCCGAAGGAATAGAAGATTTGAGTGGCTGCGTCCAACCACACTTCTGGATCCCACAACCTGCGCCACTGAATTATATGGAAAGATGGACATAAATTGTCTGATTTCCTGAAATAATTTTACGTTACAAGAAAATAGCCACTTAAACTATTTTACATTTTAGATTTTCCTGTTACAAGAAAGTGTCAATGAATTGTTTAACTTTCAGAGCTAGTGCTATAGTTTAACATAAATTATCAATACATAGTTTTAATTCATGAACCTACGCTGTTTGGTTTTAGAGCAACATTTATTATCTCTTTGTAGGTGTAGTGGTGTTTGATGGTATTGTATGATGGTGATATTACTAAATGTAATTGTGTGAGGCCAGCTGTGAAGGCTCCTGAGATAAAATGTAGTTGAGAATTGTCAGAAGGCCTTTCTTGCTACCACTACGACCTCACACTTAATTTTTTTTTTAATGAATGTGGCTACGTAAAGTGTCTAGGGTTATGCTATGTAGTGTGGTGTAATAGGTTATAGATATACCCACAGATATTTAACAAGACTAATAATATTAATAAATGTTAAAATACACTGAACTAACTCACGTGTGTAAAAATTTTTGATAGAATTACATTTATTTTGTTCTGGATCAATTTTTTAGGTTGACCAGAACTTAAAAGGATTTAGAGATTATAAAAGAAATGCATGGAATATTATATCATAAATGCAATAGTGTACATATATATGTACTATACTAGTTAGTTTTATTAAAATGTTCTAGTAGTCATCTACTTGGGAGGATAGTTAATGTTTGTGCTGTTGGGGTGGCCTCATCACACCTGTCTATATTGACTACACAGTGTCCAGAAAATGGTGGGAATTTTTATGGGGTTATTAGTAACTAAAGGGCTTTGGTGAATGTCCAGCAGACCAGAGGCTCACTCATCTTGTCGTTGTAGCTCTGGTGCTGAAATCTGATGGTCCCACCTCTCCGTGCTGGCGGGCAATAATGGTGGTCTCTGTCACAAGTACTGCACAGATACACTCGAGTAAAGTCACCAACTGAATAGACACTGCTTGGTTGACAACAGAAACTCGCAGCTCTGCAATCAAAGTATGGGCCATGTGTCAAAATCTATTCTCTACCCACGTCTGGACACAACACTGACACAACAACCACATCATACAGACAGGTCAGATCTCTCTGACCAAACAGCACATTTACCATGGTGGTTTTACATCAGATAGATCCTCCCAGACTATAGATTCTGAAAAATATTTATTAGTTGTCTGCCCTAAAAGAGGATAGGTAATATGTTTCATTATTCTCAACACTTGATCTGTCTTGCCTAACCCTTGCTGGAGTTTATGTACATTGTTGGTCCCTAGACCCTGACTTGGGCGGGGGGTCTAGAGCAAATCCCTACTTGTTTGTAAGGCTAGATTTCGATATGGCAGTATCAAATCACTCGAACATGAAACAATATTCAAAATATATAAGGAAATAATTTCAATCTTACCAGATTATGAATAAATAACACAGAATTGCTAGCAAAACTCAGCTGAGCTGCTGGCTATAGTATGGCGTCCCTAAATTTATTACACTTTCTTTCATATGGAAATCACCACACTTTAAAATCTGTGTCTATCACTGAACAACTATTGAAGAATGGCCCCACTTTCGCGTCTGAGCGCTAATGATATGATTGTCTGTGGCCAATCACTGCCTAGGTTTATTTTAAATTCAAATTTCCTACCATAAAGTCATTTCAGTCATGCTTCAGTCAAGTATGGATGGTTATCTGTTAGTCTGTCCGTCTCTACTTGTGTTTCTACAAAATGTACTTGATTTTTGAACCAACCTTTCTCTCCCCTCCAAAATTTTGTCGTTAAAAGTTATATTTAGACACAGCTACCACCCAAAAACCCTCTCCTCCATACTAAGTAAATTTGAACACCTGCGTCCCAAAGTCGTGTTTTTTTGTGCAATTAGCGACACTTTTAGATTCAATACAGTCTGTCGATGATGTGAACAACACTGTCTTTTGTCATTATCTTCAATATTATCTATCCGTCTGTAAAATTAAGAACATATTAGTTCACTGCTCAGAATAGGCCATCCGGCCAGCTAATTTTTATATTCCTAACATTAATATTAAGAAAAAAGTACTTTTTAATTTTTGTAATATTCCTAACATCTGCGTTTAGCCGCTGAATTCAAATCAAGGGCTTGGTATCGCGCAAAAGCGTCCAATAAATGACTGTGGCGTAACATATCTATGGTCCCTTCTGTCGAGTTGCTTACTTTTTATGTCAACTTGGGAAACGTGACTTTTTTCCCCTCCCCCCCCCCCCCCCCCAATTGCGTCTCCTTAGCCTTTCTAGTCTCACGCAATCTTTCCAGTCATATTTTTTTCCTTTTTGATCCGCCGTTCCCCTCCTGTCTAGCAAGTCAGTTATTATGGAGGATGATGACCCGCGGTCTAGGCGATCATGTACTATTCGCAGCCTACGCATTATGTTTTTATCCTTAAATGTTATCTTTGGAGATATTTTACCGTTGTATCTCTGTCAATTTCACTACACATCTCCCCACTTGAAAACATGCCTATGGCAAGTTCCAACACCAGCGATACACATAGGTAAAATTACTCCTCACGTTTGCCACTACTCTAATTTTGATCACAGGGGTGCCGACTGAGGAAATCTGCACCGACATTCAATTTGCCTGGGATATATTGGATACTAAACTGATAAGGTTGAAGCAACAAAGACCACCTCAGCAATCTTGCGTTTTCATGCTTAGCCTGAGACAAGAACACGAGAGGCTGATGGTCCGTCTCCACCACAAATGTCCTACCATACAGATAGATTTGAAACTTCTTTATTGCCCAGATTAATGCTAAACATTCCTTTTCGCTTGTGGAGTATCCTTGTTCCGCCTTATTCAATTTGCGGCTTGCATAAGCGACTGGTTTAAGTTCCCCATCAGGTGAAGATGATCTTTGCAACAAAGCCCCTCCGAGTCCTACATTACTTGCATCGGTTCTTAAGACAAAGTCCTGTGTCAAATCAGGCAGTTTGAGAATAGGCTTGCTAGTGAGTTTTTTCCTTTAACTCTTGGAACGCTAGTTCACATTGTGCAGTCCAAATAATTTTATCTGGAAGTCCCTTGCGAGTCAAATCAGTCAGAGGAGCACAAATAGCGTTAAAATTTTTGATGTATTTCTGATAAAATCCGCATAACGACACAAATGATCGCACGTCCTTTTTTTGTTTGCGGCCTAGGTGCTCTCTGCAGTTTTTCCAAGTTCTTAGGATCAGGGGTCATATTACCCTGATATACAGTGTGTCCCAAGAATTCCAACTCTTTGCATCCAATACAACATTTTGTTGGCCTAGTAGCAGTTAAGTTCGCCTCCCGAAGTCTATCAAACAACATCTCCAGAGCTTCAATGTGTTCTTCAAATGTCTCTGTGGCGACGAGAATATCATCCATGAAATTCGTGATACATGGGTTATTCAGGGGATCCAACAATTTGCGCATCATCCTTGAAAACACACTCGGAGCATTTTTCAGTCCGAATGGTAGCATATTGAATTCATAATGTCCATCCGAAGTGCTAAAAGCCAAATAAGGTCTCACTTCAGGCTTCACTGGGATCTGGTAATAGCCTTTACTAAGATCCACTTTTGAAAAATATTTTGCCTTGTTCAGTCTGGCAAATAACTGTTTTGTGTCTGGTAATGGATCCACTTGTCCTTCTGTGACAGCATTCAGTTTCCTGTAATCTATGCACAATCTGTGTTCCCCAGACGGTTTTCTCAACAAAACGACACTAGAACTAAAAGATGATTCACTGTGCGAAATAATCCCCTCCTTCAACAAATACTCTATTTCTTCCTTCAATGCCTTCTCCTTCGCGAACGGAATAGAATAGGCTCTCATACAGATTGGGTTTGAGTCTACCAGTTTCATGTCATACTGTAGCAAATTTGTATGGCCTGGTTTATCTGTTAATACATCTGTATGTTCCTCCAGAACCTTTTGAACTCTCTCCCTCTGGTTTTTAGTCAGGTGCTTACTGACTTTTACCTGTGCTGCTGTTTCACAAGGATGTAATGGGTATTCATGTGAGGTGAGTGGTTCTTTTTGCATCTGGGTTGCAATAGCCAAGGTCAATAAGGGGGTGCTTTCCTGGAGTGGTCTGTCCAGATACTTCTTTAACAGGTTTACATGATAAACTTTTTCCTTCCCCTTTTTGTCAATTTTATAGTTTGTTCTAGACACCTTCTCTAGAACCGTATATGGACCTTGCCAACCAATTTGTAATTTATTCTGGCTTCCGGGTAGTAGAAGCAGCACCTTCTCTCCGACTGCCAGTTCCCTGTCCTTTGCCTTCCTATTAAAATATGCTGCATGTTTCTTCCTGGCTTGTTTCAAATTATCATTTGCCAGTTTCCATCCAGCTTTCAAACGAGTGGTCAGTTCGTTCACATATTGATACGATGAGGTAACAGTCTCTTCCGCCTTCTCATCTGTCCAGGTCCTTAATAGGGCTACATCTGGATCTTTAATTTATCATACGTATTTTTCTTGGAACCCGTCAGGTCCCGTCCATTAGAAGCCCTATAATGAGAACTTTCCTTCCTAGCATCATCACTCACAAATCGACCACTACCAATTTTTCTCTGGGGTTTGTCTCCCCACTTAAGATTGTTTCTTCATGAGAGATCTTCGCTCTCTTGTCTGTTCTTCCAGTTTATATAAGTCTGACCGAGGGATTGTCATCCTATCCTGGGTAAAATTTCTTCTTTGTACTCTTCGCATAGTGGCCATGTTAATCCATTCAAGTGAAGACTGGGTGTGAAAAGGGGGCTCCCATTCCACTTTGTCTACCCGAGTATAATTAGTTTTCCTTTCAGGCCTAAAGTTGCCCCGTGGCGTTTCTAGGTCCTGCACATATTTTCCCTTTGTGGGTGTTCCCTCATGAAATACGCCACATGCTTCTACAATCTTTTTTCAACATCGACATTTACGTCGGGCCAATAGTATTTTCGAGCAATCTTTTGGCAGATGGTACCGACTTTCTCATGGTCACCATCTTTTCCAACATGTAAGCTCCTTATTAAGTTTGCCCTATATATCTTGGGAAGAACTAACTGTCCGTGACCAGTGGATCTAGTTCCTGTCTTCCTGTATAATAGTTTGTTCTTCATGAAATATTCCCCCTTGCTCGGAGGTGTGTGGCATTTGGGCAATTTTTTAAAACAGGGCTTGAGTGTCCTATCCTCAGCCTGCGCCTTCCTCATCTCCTCTGGATGAGCATTTATAGGTTCACCTTCTTCCTCCTTCTTCTGTGACCTGGTCTGCACTGTCGCCATGATCACAGGTTTCTCGGGATTCCCAAGAAGACGTATCTACACCCCAATATCAGAGGGTAGATTGGTTCATCTATCACTGCTGCTCTGATTTCTCCTTCCACATAGCGAGTTTTCACCGTTATCCTTGCGATGGGAAGTGTCATGAGTGGTATGTCCTTAGTCGCCCCTTGTATTTCCACTGTTTCTGTGGTATACTGACTTGGGTCCACTAGGCTAGACGTCACAACTGAATCATAATCCAAACCTGTATCATAAAGGCACCTTATGGTGACCCCATTACAAATAACATCCTCACAAACTGGGGGGTGATAAGGTTCCTGTTGTCCCTTAGGATTAACCTTTAATCTTTGCGTCCCCGACTTCATTGCAGCAATGTTTGAAGGTTTCCTTCTACAAAATTCGGTGTTATGGTTATCCTTCTTGCACCATTTACACCATCTTTTTCCTTGGTTCAACGGTTTTCTTTCATTGAACTTTTGGTCATTGAACTGTGAGTTTCTGTCGCGATAGTCATTTCTTCGCCGCTCAAAGTTTGTCCTACCTTTATTTCCCTGCTCTCTATTATCAAATTTATTAAATTGCTGTGGAGCTTTAAAATTGTCTATGTGCTTCTTTTAGCACCACTTACCTCTGCCTGGGCTGCCTGATACCTCTCAGCAACATTTAAAATTTCCCCCAACTTCTCTGCACCTTGTTCCATGAGAAATTTTCTCATGTCTGGAGCCATGGACTCTCTCAATTGCTCAATCATGATCATTTCTTTAAGATCTTGGGTCTTCCCCAGAGCCGTCCATTTCTCCAAATAGGTTTCTAGTCTAGCAGAGAATTGGTGGTATGTCTCCCCAGACAACAGTTTGGCATTTCTAAATTTCTTACGATAAAATTCACCATTCTTCTCGTATCTTAATAACAAAGCCTGCTTTAACATGTCATAATTGTCTTGGTCTTCCCTGTTCATTTTAGCAAATACTTCATAAGAAGTACCTCTCAATCCTTGTGATAGCTTTAAGCTCCACCTCTCTCTCTCTAACCCATATGTAGTAGCTAATAACTCAAAACGTCCTAGGTACCCCCTCTATGTCATCGTCTTTTTCAACAAAATGGTCTAAATGAAACCCCATAGCGGAGTTTGAGGCTCCCAGACTAGGCGTAGCATCTGAGGCAAAAGGGCTGGCACCATTTTCAGGAGCCTGGCCTTGTAATTCCAGCTCCCTTAGTCGTAATTCGTGCTCCCTTTGCAACCTTCTATCTTCTGCCTCCCTTTCGGCAGTCAACCTTTTTTCTTCTGCCTCCCTTTGCAACCTTCTATCTTCTGCCTCCCTTTCGGCAGTCAACCTTTTTTCTTCTGCCTCCCTTTGCTGTCGTTTTTCTTCTGCCTCAATCTGCAGCCTCTTAATGTCTCTATCAGCCTCTAACCTCTTCTCTTCAGCTAACCTCCTTTCTTCCCGTTCAATATATTTATCACATTCAGCCGTTACGTATTGAATTAAAATTTGACCATCCATTCCCATCTCCTTCGCGGTGAGCACAGCAGCTGATCTAAATTTTGCCAGCTCCGCCATACTTTTTAGACAATATAATAATATACAAGCTAAATCTCTAACCAGTAAATACACTAAGTACTTCTTATGACTATAGTCTAACTAATTCTAACTAACCAGTTAACTAATTAATTATTACTGGCTGTGAAGATTCACCAACTTTTATCTACAGGGACACTTTTAATTTTAAAGGGAATTTTACAATTTATTTCCCTACTTTTATTTCTCCCACCAGGAGATCCTAATATTACTGTTGGGCTAATTATCCCGGACAAGACCCCAATTTATGTAGTGGTGTTTGATGGTATTGTATGATGGTGATATTACTAATTGTAATTGTATGAGGCCAGCTGTGAAGGCTCCTGAGATAAAATGTAGTTGTGAATTGTCAGAAGGCCTTTCTTGCTACCACTACGACCTCACACTTAATTTTTTTTTTTAATGAATGTGGCTACGTAAAGTGTCTAGGGTTATGCTATGTAGTGTGGTGTAATAGGTTATAGATATACCCACAGATATTTAACAAGACTAATAATATTAATAAATGTTAAAATACACTGAACTAACTCACGTGTGTAAAATTTTTTTGATAGAATTATATTACATTTATTTTGTTCTGGATCAATTTTTTAGGTTGACCAGAACTTAAAAGGATTTAGAGATTATGAAAGAAATGCATGGAATATTATATCATAAATGCAATAGTGTACATATATATGTACTATACTAGTTAGTTTTATTAAAATGTTCTAGTAGTCATCTACTTGGGAGGATAGTTAATGTTTGTGCTGTTGGGGTGGCCTCATCACACCTGTCTATATTGACTACACAGTGTCCAGAAAATGGTGGGAATTTTTATGGGGTATTAGTAACTACACAGCGTTGGTGAATGTCCAGCAGACCAGAGGCTCACTCATCTTGTCGTTGTAGCTCTGGTGCTGAAATCAGGTGGTCCCACCTCTCCGTGCTGGCGGGCAATAATGGTGGTCTCTGTCACAAGTACTGCACAGATACACTCGAGTAAAGTCACCAACTGAATAGACACTGCTTGGTTGACAACAGAAACTCGCAGCTCTGCAATCAAAGTATGGGCCATGTGTCAAAATCTATTCTCTACCCACGTCTGGACACAACACTGACACAACAACCACATCATACAGACAGGTCAGATCTCTCTGACCAAACAGCACATTTACCATGGTGGTTTTACATCAGATAGATCCTCCCAGACTATAGATTCTGAAAAATATTTATTAGTTGTCTGCCCTAAAAGAGGATAGGTAATATGTTTCATTATTCTCAACACTTGATCTGTCTTGCCTAACCCTTGCTGGAGTTTATGTACATTGTTGGTCCCTAGACCCTGACTGGGCGGGGGGTCTAGAGCAAATCCCTACTTGTTTGTAAGGCTAGATTTCGATATGGCAGTATCAAATCACTCGAACATGAAACAATATTCAAAATATATAAGGAAATAATTTCAATCTTACCAGATTATGAATAAATAACACAGAATTGCTAGCAAAACTCAGCTGAGCTGCTGGCTATAGTATGGCGTCCCTAAATTTATTACACTTTCTTTCATATGGAAATCACCACACTTTAAAATCTGTGTCTATCACTGAACAACTATTGAAGAATGGCCCCACTTTCGCGTCTGAGCGCTAATGATATGATTGTCTGTGGCCAATCACTGCCTAGGTTTATTTTAAATTCAAATTTCCTACCATAAAGTCATTTCAGTCATGCTTCAGTCAAGTATGGATGGTTATCTGTTAGTCTGTCCGTCTCTACTTGTGTTTCTACAAAATGTACTTGATTTTTGAACCAACCTTTCTCTCCCCTCCAAAATTTTGTCGTTAAAAGTTATATTTAGACACAGCTACCACCCAAAAACCCTCTCCTCCATACTAAGTAAATTTGAACACCTGCGTCCCAAAGTCGTGTTTTTTTGTGCAATTAGCGACACTTTTAGATTCAATACAGTCTGTCGATGATGTGAACAACACTGTCTTTTGTCATTATCTTCAATATTATCTATCCGTCTGTAAAATTAAGAACATATTAGTTCACTGCTCAGAATAGGCCATCCGGCCAGCTAATTTTTATATTCCTAACATTAATATTAAGAAAAAAGTACTTTTTAATTTTTGTAATATTCCTAACATCTGCGTTTTAGCCGCTGAATTCAAATCAAGGGCTTGGTATCGCGCAAAAGCGTCCAATAAATGACTGTGGCGTAACATATCTATGGTCCCTTCTGTCGAGTTGCTTACTTTTTATGTCAACTTGGGAAACGTGACTTTTCTCCGTTTCCCCCCCAATTGCGTCTCCTTAGCCTTTCTAGTCTCACGCAATCTTTCCAGTCATATTTTTTTCCTTTTTGATCCGCCGTTCCCCTCCTGTCTAGCAAGTCAATTATTATGGAGGATGATGACCCGCGGTCTAGGCGATCATGTACTATTCGCAGCCTACGCATTATGTTTTTATCCTTAAATGTTATCTTTGGAGATATTTTACCGTTGTATCTCTGTCCATTTCACTACACATCTCCCCACTTGAAAACATGCCTATGGCAAGTTCCAACACCAGCGATACACATAGGTAAAATTACTCCTCACGTCTGCCACTACTCTAATTTTGATCACAGGGGTGCCGACTGAGGAAATCTGCACCGACATTCAATTTGCCTGGGATATATTGGATACTAAACTGATAAGGTTGAAGCAACAAAGACCACCTCAGCAATCTTGCGTTTTCATGCTTAGCCTGAGACAAGAACACGAGAGGCTGATGGTCCGTCTCCACCACAAATGTCCTACCATACAGATAGATTTGAAACTTCTTTATTGCCCAGATTAATGCTAAACATTCCTTTTCGCTTGTGGAGTATCCTTGTTCCGCCTTATTCAATTTGCGGCTTGCATAAGCGACTGGTTTAAGTTCCCCATCAGGTGAAGATGATCTTTGCAACAAAGCCCCTCCGAGTCCCACATTACTTGCATCGGTTCTTAAGACAAAGTCCTGTGTCAAATCAGGCAGTTTGAGAATAGGCTTGCTAGTGAGTTTTTCCTTTAACTCTTGGAACGCTAGTTCACATTGTGCAGTCCAAATAATTTTATCTGGAAGTCCCTTGCGAGTCAAATCAGTCAGAGGAGCACAAATAGCGTTAAAATTTTTGATGTATTTCTGATAAAATCCGCATAACGACACAAATGATCGCACGTCCTTTTTTTGTTTGCGGCCTAGGTGCTCTCTGCAGTTTTTCCAAGTTCTTAGGATCAGGGGTCATATTACCCTGATATACAGTGTGTCCCAAGAATTCCAACTCTTTGCATCCAATACAACATTTTGTTGGCCTAGCAGTTAAGTTCGCCTCCCGAAGTCTATCAAACAACATCTCCAGAGCTTCAATGTGTTCTTCAAATGTCTCTGTGGCGACGAGAATATCATCCATGAAATTCGTGATACATGGGTTATTCAGGGGATCCAACAATTTGCGCATCATCCTTGAAAACACACTCGGAGCATTTTTCAGTCCGAATGGTAGCATATTGAATTCATAATGTCCATCCGAAGTGCTAAAAGCCAAATAAGGTCTCACTTCAGGCTTCACTGGGATCTGGTAATAGCCTTTACTAAGATCCACTTTTGAAAAATATTTTGCCTTGTTCAGTCTGGCAAATAACTGTTTTGTGTCTGGTAATGGATCCACTTGTCCTTCTGTGACAGCATTCAGTTTCCTGTAATCTATGCACAATCTGTGTTCCCCAGACGGTTTTCTCAACAAAACGACACTAGAACTAAAAGATGATTCACTGTGCGAAATAATCCCCTCCTTCAACAAATACTCTATTTCTTCCTTCAATGTCTTCTCCTTCGCGAACGGAATAGAATAGGCTCTCATACAGATTGGGTTTGAGTCTACCAGTTTCATGTCATACTGTAGCAAATTTGTATGGCCTGGTTTATCTGTTAATACATCTGTATGTTCCTCCAGAACCTTTTGAACTCTCTCCCTCTGGTTTTTAGTCAGGTGCTTACTGACTTTTACCTGTGCTGCTGTTTCACAAGGATGTAATGGGTATTCATGTGAGGTGAGTGGTTCTTTTTGCATCTGGGTTGCAATAGCCAAGGTCAATAAGGGGGTGCTTTCCTGGAGTGGTCTGTCCAGATACTTCTTTAACAGGTTTACATGATAAACTTTTTCCTTCCCCTTTTTGTCAATTTTATAGTTTGTTCTAGACACCTTCTCTAGAACCGTATATGGACCTTGCCAACCAATTTGTAATTTATTCTGGCTTCCGGGTAGTAGAAGCAGCACCTTCTCTCCGACTGCCAGTTCCCTGTCCTTTGCCTTCCTATTAAAATATGCTGCATGTTTCTTCCTGGCTTGTTTCAAATTATCATTTGCCAGTTTCCATCCAGCTTTCAAACGAGTGGTCAGTTCGTTCACATATTGATACGATGAGGTAACAGTCTCTTCCGCCTTCTCATCTGTCCAGGTCCTTAATAGGGCTACATCGGGATCTTTAATTTATCATACGTATTTTTCATGGAACCCATCAGGTCCCGTCCATTAGAAGCTTTATATATGAGGACTTTTCTTCCTAGAATCATCACTCACAAATCGACCACTACCAATTTTTTTCTGGGGTTTGTCTCCCCACTTAAGATTGTTTATGAGAGATCTTCGCTCTCTTGTCTGTTCTTCCAGTTTATATAAGTCTGACCGAGGGATTGTCATCTTATCCTGGGTAAAATTTCTTCTTTGTACTCTTCGCATAGTGGCCATGTTAATCCATTCAAGTGAAGACTGGGTGTGAAAAGGGGGCTCCCATTCCACTTTGTCTACCCGAGTATAATTAGTTTTCCTTTCAGGCCTAAAGTTGCCCCGTGGCGTTTCTAGGTCCTGCACATATTTTCCCTTTGTGGGTGTTCCCTCATGAAATACGCCACATGCTTCTACAAAGTTTTCAACATCGACATTTACGTCGGGCCAATAGTATTTTCGAGCAATCTTTTGGCAGATGGTACCGACTTTCTCATGGTCACCATCTTTTCCAACATGTAAGCTCCTTATTAAGTTTGCCCTATATATCTTGGGAAGAACTAACTGTCCGTGACCAGTGGATCTAGTTCCTGTCTTCCTGTATAATAGTTTGTTCTTCATGAAATATTCCCCCTTGCTCGGAGGTGTGTGGCATTTGGGCAATTTTTTAAAACAGGGCTTGAGTGTCCTATCCTCAGCCTGCGCCTTCCTCATCTCCTCTGGATGAGCATTTATAGGTTCACCTTCTTCCTCCTTCTTCTGTGACCTGGTCTGCACTGTCGCCATGATCACAGGTTTCTCGGGATTCCCCAAGAAGACGTATCTACACCCCAATATCAGAGGGTAGATTGGTTCATCTATCACTGCTGCTCTGATTTCTCCTTCCACATAGCGAGTTTTCACCGTTATCCTTGCGATGGGAAGTGTCATGAGTGGTATGTCCTTAGTCGCCCCTTGTATTTCCACTGTTTCTGTGGTATACTGACTTGGGTCCACTAGGCTAGACTTCACAACTGAATCATAATCCAAACCTGTATCATAAAGGCACCTTATGGTGACCCCATTACAAATAACATCCTCACAAACTGGGGGGTGATAAGGTTCCTGTTGTCCCTTAGGATTAACCTTTAATCTTTGCGTCCCCGACTTCATTGCAGCAATGTTTGAAGGTTTCCTTCTACAAAATTCGGTGTTATGGTTATCCTTCTTGCACCATTTACACCATCTTTTTCCTTGGTTCAACGGTTTTCTTTCATTGAACTTTTGGTCATTGAAACTGTGAGTTTCTGTCGCGATAGTCATTTCTTGGCCGCTCAAAGTTTGTCCTACCTTTATTTCCCTGCTCTCTATTATCAAATTTATTAAATTGCTGTGGAGCTTTAAAATTGTCTATGTGCTTCTTCTTAGCACCACTTACCTCTGCCTGGGCTGCCTGATACCTCTCAGCAACATTTAAAATTTCCCCCAACTTCTCTGCACCTTGTTCCATGAGAAATTTTCTCATGTCTGGAGCCATGGACTCTCTCAATTGCTCAATCATGATCATTTCTTTAAGATCTTGGGTCTTCCCCAGAGCCGTCCATTTCTCCAAATAGGTTTCTAGTCTAGCAGAGAATTGGTGGTATGTCTCCCCAGACAACAGTTTGGCATTTCTAAATTTCTTACGATAAAATTCACCATTCTTCTCGTATCTTAATAACAAAGCCTGCTTTAACATGTCATAATTGTCTTGGTCTTCCCTGTTCATTTTAGCAAATACTTCATAAGAAGTACCTCTCAATCCCGGTGATAGCTTTAAGCTCCACCTCTCTCTCTCTAACCCATATGTAGTAGCTAATAACTCAAAACGTCCTAGGTACCCCTCTATGTCATCGTCTTTTTCAACAAAATGGTCTAAATGAAACCCCATAGCGGAGTTTGAGGCTCCCAGACTAGGCGTAGCATCTGAGGCAAAAGGGCTGGCACCATTTTCAGGAGCCTGGCCTTGTAATTCCAGCTCCCTTAGTCGTAATTCGTGCTCCCTTTGCAACCTTCTATCTTCTGCCTCCCTTTCGGCAGTCAACCTTTTTTCTTCTGCCTCCCTTTGCAACCTTCTATCTTCTGCCTCCCTTTCGGCAGTCAACCTTTTTTCTTCTGCCTCCCTTTGCTGTCGTTTTTCTTCTGCCTCAATCTGCAGCCTCTTAATGTCTCTATCAGCCTCTAACCTCTTCTCTTCAGCTAACCTCCTTTCTTCCCGTTCAATATATTTATCACATTCAGCCGTTACGTATTGAATTAAAATTTGACCATCCATTCCCATCTCCTTCGCGGTGAGCACAGCAGCTGATCTAAATTTTGCCAGCTCCGCCATACTTTTTAGACAATATAATAATATACAAGCTAAATCTCTAACCAGTAAATACACTAAGTACTTCTTATGACTATAGTCTAACTAATTCTAACTAACCAGTTAACTAATTAATTATTACTGGCTGTGAAGATTCACCAACTTTTATCTACAGGGACACTTTTAATTTTAAAGGGAATTTTACAATTTATTTCCCTACTTTTATTTCTCCCACCAGGAGATCCTAATATTACTGTTGGGCTAATTATCCCTGGACAAGACCCCAATTTATGTAGTGGTGTTTGATGGTATTGTATGATGGTGATATTACTAATTGTAATTGTATGAGGCCAGCTGTGAAGGCTCCTGAGATAAAATGTAGTTGTGAATTGTCAGAAGGCCTTTCTTGCTACCACTACGACCTCACACTTAATTTTTTTTTTAATGAATGTGGCTACGTAAAGTGTCTAGGGTTATGCTATGTAGTGTGGTGTAATAGGTTATAGATATACCCACAGATATTTAACAAGACTAATAATATTAATAAATGTTAAAATACACTGAACTAACTCACGTGTGTAACACACTACTTGTTTTTTTTGATAGAATTATATTACATTTATTTTGTTCTGGATCAATTTTTTAGGTTGACCAGAACTTAAAAGGATTTAGAGATTATGAAAAGAAATGCATGGAATATTATATCATAAATGCAATAGTGTACATATATATGTACTATACTAGTTAGTTTTATTAAAATGTTCTAGTAGTCATCTACTTGGGAGGATAGTTAATGTTTGTGCTGTTGGGGTGGCCTCATCACACCTGTCTATATTGACTACACAGTGTCCAGAAAATGGTGGGAATTTTTATGGGGGGTATTAGTAACTACAAAGGGCTTTGGTGAATGTCCAGCAGACCAGAGGCTCACTCATCTTGTCGTTGTAGCTCTGGTGCTGAAATCTGATGTCCCACCTCTCCGTGCTGGCGGGCAATAATGGTGGTCTCTGTCACAAGTACTGCACAGATACACTCGAGTAAAGTCACCAACTGAATAGACACTGCTTGGTTGACAACAGAAACTCGCAGCTCTGCAATCAAAGTATGGGCCATGTGTCAAAATCTATTCTCTACCCACGTCTGGACACAACACTGACACAACAACCACATCATACAGACAGGTCAGATCTCTCTGACCAAACAGCACATTTACCATGGTGGTTTTACATCAGATAGATCCTCCCCGACTATAGGTTCTGAAAAATATTTATTAGTTGTCTGCCCTAAAAGAGGATAGGTAATATGTTTCATTATTCTCAACACTTGATCTGTCTTGCCTAACCTGGCTGGAGTTTATGTACATTGTTGGTCCCTAGACCCTGACTTGGGCGGGGGGTCTAGAGCAAATCCCTACTTGTTTGTAAGGCTAGATTTCGATATGGCAGTATCAAATCACTCGAACATGAAACAATATTCAAAATATATAAGAAATAATTTCAATCTTACCAGATTATGAATAAATAACACAGAATTGCTAGCAAAACTCAGCTGAGCTGCTGGCTATAGTATGGCGTCCCTAAATTTATTACACTTTCTTTCATATGGAAATCACCACACTTTAAAATCTGTGTCTATCACTGAACAACTATTGAAGAATGGCCCCACTTTCGCGTCTGAGCGCTAATGATATGATTGTCTGTGGCCAATCACTGCCTAGGTTTATTTTAAATTCAAATTTCCTACCATAAAGTCATTTCAGTCATGCTTCAGTCAAGTATGGATGGTTATCTGTTAGTCTGTCCGTCTCTACTTGTGTTTCTACAAAATGTACTTGATTTTTGAACCAACCTTTCTCTCCCCTCCAAAAATTTTGTCGTTAAAAGTTATATTTAGACACAGCTACCACCCAAAAACCCTCTCCTCCATACTAAGTAAATTTGAACACCTGCGTCCCAAAGTCGTGTTTTTTTGTGCAATTAGCGACACTTTTAGATTCAATACAGTCTGTCGATGATGTGAACAACACTGTCTTTTGTCATTATCTTCAATATTATCTATCCGTCTGTAAAATTAAGAACATATTAGTTCACTGCTCAGAATAGGCCATCCGGCCAGCTAATTTTTATATTCCTAACATTAATATTAAGAAAAAAGTACTTTTTAATTTTTGTAATATTCCTAACATCTGCGTTTAGCCGCTGAATTCAAATCAAGGGCTTGGTATTGCAAAAGCGTCCAATAAATGACTGTGGCGTAACATATCTAAGGTCCCTTCTGTCGAGTTGCTTACTTTTTATGTCAACTTGGGAAACGTGACTTTTCTCCGTTTCCCCCCCAATTGCGTCTCCTTAGCCTTTCTAGTCTCACGCAATCTTTCCAGTCATATTTTTTTCCTTTTTGATCCGCCGTTCCCCTCCTGTCTAGCAAGTCAGTTATTATGGAGGATGATGACCCGCGGTCTAGGCGATCATGTACTATTCGCAGCCTACGCATTATGTTTTTATCCTTAAATGTTATCTTTGGAGATATTTTACCGTTGTATCTCTTCCTACAGTAGGAATATTACTTCAATCTTTCCTATTGTAAAATATCTTTATCTTTCTCTGTCAAAGACTTCATAAATATTACTTTCTTCTAAAATATTACTTTCTAAAATTATTACTTTCCTCTAAAAATTTTTACTTCCTTTCTAAAAAAAAAAAAATATTACTTCCGTCTAAAATATATATACTTCCCATCTAATAATGTTCTCCCGAGTCCCTCCACATCTCCCACACAGAGAACTCCAGTACAAGGACCGCCCTACAAAACCATCAACGGTTTCCCAATGTGGGTTTCCAATCTAAATCCATCCAGCTTAATCTCATCCTATTGAATTTGCGCCTGTCTGGCTTCATCCGTCTGCTCCACGTTGGAAATATCATACCATTTAAATTTTCTATACAAGCACCCATCCTTGAAAGTCTGTATCTTTCTGATTGTCATTTTATTGTTTTTCATGTCACAGAGCCATACAATAAGACTGACTAGACATCTGAGGTGCACATTCTTATTTTTGAGGTTTCTTTTGATTATAGCTCAATATTTATTTGACCGAATTTTAAAAATCAAAACCAACAGCATCAGTAATGTGTATTATTCCACAAGACTGTGGTTAATTATGTTATTATTTCGGGAGCCGCGCTAGCGTAGTGGTTACAACACCGCTCTGGCGACCGGGTGATACAGGATCAAACCCGGGCGACGGCATTTGAGGATTTTTCGTCGACCGGGGACTGGCGGCTCCTGAGCCGACCCAGCTGCAATGGGTACCTCCGAAATCGGCGAGTATTTGCCTGAATGGCGAGGGACACTTGTCTATGTACAAGAAAATAGGATACTCATGTAAAAATCAATGTCAGGTTAAATAAAATAACCTGAGATTTCGCCTCGAGTATTAGCGGGCGTACGAAAAAAAAATTAAAAAAAAACCAGTTATGTCAGATACATTTGTCTTTATTTTCCATCCACGTAACCTCGGGCAATAGCTACGAGGAAAAAACGTACCAAAGCGGGTCCTATGTGTAAAAAGGTAAAGGATCCCGTTACATGCCCATTGAGGCATATTGGGAATATGGTTTTAGGCCCATATTTTCTTCATCATCGGCACATTAGGGGTGATGTGGTCAACATCACGCCGGCCGCCTTAACCTTCCCAGAGTTGCTCTGGTACCCTATTCATGAGGCTGGGTCGACCCCGGAACTGTTTGCGGTCTAAAAAATCCCACCTCAACTGGGGATCGAACCACGGACCACCGAGCTAGGAAGCCAGCGCATTAACCTATTTGTACAATATAAAATTAAATAACAGAAAATTTATGCCATTAAAAGAAGAGAAAAAAGATTTGATGAATGACAAATGAATGCATGGGAAAAAAAACCCAACTTGACTCGGTCGTCGTTAGCTGTGTGGTATCCTAGACGTAACCAAAACTTCACAGATTGTATTGCCACCCAATCAGCAAGATGATTCCCTCCTAGCTTCAGTTTTTACGATTCAACGAGGAGACAATATCTGTTATATGTAGTAATGTTGTCTGCATTATATTTACTAGGGCACGTACAGAATTGGATGAATGGCCCAATATTGAAATATAAATTCATTTTTCACTTCGTTATCATCAAACTCCATAATTCTCGCCGTTTGTACGTCGGTCACATCTATGGGATGCAACTGTGGTTGAACGTTAGACATTAATTGTCTTGTTTCCCTTATATGTACTCTCCCGAAAATAGTAACACTCAACGAAGAAAAGTCGGTGAATTGTGCAACACAAAGTGAGTAACAGTGGTACGGTATATGAATAAAATGTAAGTTTTTTTTATTGTAGAACCCAGCTTCATTCAGGAAACGGATTTAACTCATCATTTTGTTAAAAATAAAATTAAAATGTAAGTTTTTGATTGTTTCTTCAATACAAAATTTTAATTTAAAGTATTGTAGACTTATTGTTGGAGCTACTCGCTGGAAATGAAACTGTTTATTGGAGCATAGATACCATGATGTCCGATGATCCCAACGACGCAGTTGATTTCCCAACCGAGTTCCTTAACGAGCAGTGCTCATCAGGAATGCCACTACGTTTGCTGAAATTAAAAGTTGCTGCATGTATCATGCTATTGCAAAATCTGAACGCAAAAAACGGACTATTGAATGACACGCGTTTGGTCATAAAAGTCTTGCATCGGAATTCCATTGATGCAGAAATTATCACTGGCAGTAATAAGGGAGAACAAGTCTTAATTCCTCGCATTGACTTAAAACCGAGCGAGCGCAGTTTGTCATTTAGGATGCGACGTCGTCAATTCCCAGTGATTTTATCATTTACAATGATGATCAATGAGGCACAATGACAATCTTTTGATCACGTAGGAGTTTTCCTTCCTGATTCTGTTTTCGGACACGGCCAGCTCTATGTCGCCTTCACCCGAGGAACAAATCATGAAAACTTGAAAGTTTTTGTTAAAAACACTTTTTATCAGGGAACATTCTTTGAAACAAATCCACGCACTTTCACAAAAAATGTTGTCATCAAATAACTTTTATATTGAATTAAAAAATATTGTAAAAATATATTACAGTTTTTTATTTACTTCCGTCAATATTGACAGGTTATTGCTAGTATTATCCTAATTTTATAACCTAAATGCTCTCTTCGGGATCTTCTTCCTTTGTCTCTTCAGAGACCCTGGATGTACACGGGGCCAGCACCAATTTACATGAGTCGAATGGTAGTGGTTAATAAAAGTATTGTCATCAGACGCAGAGGGAGCCGCGCTAGCGTAGTGGTTACAACACCGCTCTGGCGACCGGGTGATTCAGGATCAAACCCGGGCGACGGCATTTGAGGATTTTTCGTCGACCGGGATTTGGACTGGATTAACTCGAGACCTGGCGAGGAAATTTGAAGGAGTGTCGTCGACCAGGGACTGGCGGCTCCTGAGCCGACCCAGCTGCAATGGGTACCTCCGAAATCGGCGAGTATTTGCCTGAATGGCGAGGGACACCTGTCTCTGTACAAGAAATAAAGGGATACTCACGTAAAATCAATGTCAGGTTAGACATAAATAATAACCTGAGATTTCGCCTCGAGTATTAGCGGGCGTACGAAAAAAAAAAAAAAAAAAAGAAAATCAGACGCAGAAGGAGCAGACGGCAATACAATCTATGGTAGTATTAACAACACCATAGTAGTAACAGCAGTAGTAGTAAACGCAGCCGCAGCTGGAGGAGGCGTAGTAGTAGTCGCAATAGTACTATAGCAGCAGTAGTAGCCGTAGTTTGTTGAAGGCCTATGCTCCTTGGGGAGTTGGAAGGTGAAAGCAGTAGCAGCAGATGTTGTTATTGTAGTTATAGTCAAACCAGTAATAATAGTAATGGTGTTAGTAGTAATGGTAGCATGTTAGTAGTGGTGATAGTAATAGCAGTAGTGGTAGTTGTGGTGGTAGTAGTATCCGTATTAGCAACATTGAAACTGTGATAACATCTGTAACAATACTACATTTTGCAATAAGTATTACAACAAACATGGAAGAAGTAGAAATGTCAGTACGGTAGCTGTAGATGTTGAATGTAAGTCTGACCTTGCCAGTTGTCTTGATGCCCTTGAGGATGCAGAGAAAGACGAGAAGCCAGGATGCCACCAGACCAATAGCGATCTTCCAGTTGAACTCGGGTGTGGATTCCACCGATGGAGCCGTGTTGAGGGTTGACCGGTACCAGAAGTAACTCGGTGGGCTGCTTTTCTTACAAGGACAAGTCAAACATGATTGTATAAGCATCCGATAATGTGTGTAATGTAACAAATAACATTCGTATCAGAAGAAGAGGACGCAGTAGTTGTTGTAGTAGTGGCTGTGGTAGTAGTGGAAGTTGCAGTAGTGAAAAAAGTAGTAGTAGTGGAAGTTGTAGTAGTGGAAGTAGTAGTAGTAGTGGAATTAGTGAAAGTAGTAGTAGTAGTAGCAGCAACAGTATTAGTAGCAGTAGTAGTAGTAGTGGTAGTACTGATAGTGGAAGTGGTAATAGTAGTGGAGGTTGTAGTAGTGGTGGAAGTAGTAGTAGTGGCAGTGGAAGTAGTAGTAGTAATGTTGTAGCAACATTAGTAGTAGTAGTGGAAGTAGAAAAAGCAGTAGTGGTGGAAGTAGTGGAAGTAGTAGTAGTACTGGAAGTAGTAGTAGTGATGGAAGTAGTGGAGGTAGTAGTAGTAGTGGAAGTGGTGAAAGTAGTAGTAGTAGTAGTGGACGTAGTAGTAGGGGTAGAAGTAGTGGAAGTAGAAAAAGTAGTAGTAGTGGAAGTAGTAGTAGTGGAAGTAGTAGTAGTAGTGGAAACAGTGGAAGTGGTAGTAGTGGTGGAAGTAGTAGTAGCAGTGGAAGTATTGTAGTGGAAGTGGTGGAAGTAGTAGTAGTAGTGGAAGTAGTAGTAGTAATGAAAGTAGTGGAAGAAGTAGTAGTAGTAGTAGTAGTAGTAGTAGTAGTAGTAGTAGTAGTAGTAGTAGTAGTAGTAGTAGTAGTAGTAGTAGTAGTAGTAGTGGAAGTAGTAGTAGTGGAAGTAGTAGTAGTAGTGGAAGTAGTAGCAGTAGTGGAAGTGGTGGAAGTAGTAGTAGTAGTGGAAGTAGCGGAAGTGGTAGTAGTAGTAATAGTGGAAGTATTAGTGGAAGTGGTGGAAGTAGTAGAAGTAGTGGAAGTAGTGGAAGTAATAGTAGTAGTGGTGGAAGTAGTAGTAGTAGTAGTAGTAGTAGTAGTAGTAGTAGTAGTAGTAGTAGTAGTAGTAGTAGTAGTAGTAGTAGTAGTAGTAGTAGTAGTAGTAGTAGTAGTAGTAGTAGTAGTAGTAGTAGTAGTAGTAGTAGTAGTAGTAGTAGTAGTAGTAGTAGTAGTAGTAGTAGTAGTAGTGGAAGTAGTAGTAGTAGTGGAAGTAGTGGAAGTGGTGGAAGTGGTGGAAGTAGTAGTAGTAGTGGAAGTAGTAGTAGTAGTAGTGCAATTAGTAGTAGTAGTAGAAGTGGTGGAAGTAGTAGTATTGGAAGTAGTGGAATTAGTAGTTGTAGTGGAATTAGTAGTAGTGGTGGAAAAGGTGAAAGTAGTAGTAGTGGTGGAAGTAGTGGTAGTGGAAGTAGTAGTAGTAGTGGAAGTAGTAGCAGTAGTGGAAGTGGTGGAAGTAGTAGTATTGGAAGTAGTGGAATTAGTAGTAGTAGTGGATATAGTGGAATTAGTAGTAGTAGTGGAAAAGGTGGAAGTAGTAGTAGTGGTGGAAGTAGTGGTGGTGGAAGTAGTGGTGTTGGAAGTAGTAGTGGAAGTAGTAGTGGTGGTGGAAGTGGTAGTGGTTGTGGAAGTAGTAGTGGTGATGGAAGTAGTAGTGGAAGTAGTGGAAGCATTAGTACTAGTGGAAGAAGTAGTGGTGGTGGAAGTAGTGGAAGTAATAGCAGTGGTGGAAGTAGTAGAAGTAGTAGTGGAAGTAGAAGTAGAAGTAGTAGTAGTAGTAGTAGTAGTAGTAGTAGTAGTAGTAGTAGTAGTAGTAGTAGTAGTAGTAGTAGTAGTAGTAGTAGTAGTAGTAGTAGTAGTAGTAGTAGTAGTAGTGGAAGTGGAAGTAGTAGTAGTAGTGGAAGTAGTAGTAATAGTGGAAGTAGTAGTAGTTGTGGAAGAAGTAGTAGTAGTGGAAGTAATAGCAGTGGTGGAAGTAGTAGTAGTAGTAGTAGTAGTAGTAGTAGTAGTAGTAGTAGTAGTAGTAGTAGTAGTAGTAGTAGTAGTAGTAGTAGTAGTAGTAGTAGTAGTAGTAGTAGTAGTAGTGGAAGTAGTAGTAGTAGTGGAAGTAGTAGTAGTAGTGGAAGTAGTAGTAGTAGTGGAAGTAGTAGTAGTAGTAGTAGTAGTAGTAGTAGTGGAAGTAGTAGTAGTGGTGGAAGTAGTAGTAGTTGTGGAAGTAGTAGTAGTTGTAGAAGTAGTAGTAGAAGTGGAAGTAGTGGTAGTAGTGGAAGTAGTAGTAGTAGTGGAAGTAGTAGTAATTGTGGAAGAAGTAGTAGTAATTGTGGAAGTAGTAGTAGAAGTGGAAGTAGTGGTAGTTTTGGAAGAAGTTGTAGTAGCGGAAGTAGTGGTAGTAGTGGAAGTAGTAGTAATAGTAGTGGAAGAAGTAGTAGTAGTCGAAGTAGTAGTAGTAGTAGTGGAAAAAGTAGTAGTTGTGGAAGTAGTAGTAGATGTGGAAGTAGTAGTAGTTGTGGAAGTAGTGGAAGTAGTAGTAGTAGTTGAAGTAGTTTAAGTAGTGGAAGTAGTAGTAGTAGTGGAAGTAGTAGTGGTAGTGGAAGTACTGGAAGAAGTAGTAGTAGTGGAAGTAGTAGTAGTGGTGGAAGTAGTGGAAGAATTAGTAGTAGTGGAAGTAGTAGTGGTAGTGGAAGTAGTAGTAGTAGTAGTAGTGGAGGAATGGAAGTAGTGGAAATGGCAGTAAAAGAAGAAGTAAGTAGTCGTAGGTAATAGCAGCAGCAGTACTAGTAGACAGTATAACAGTAAGTAGTCGTATTTAGCAGCTGCAGTGGTAGTAGTAGGAAGTAGTAGTAATATTTCGTAGTGGTAGGGTGCACTGGCAGCAGCAGCTGTAGTAGGAAGTATAATAGTAACTAGTCGTAGGTAGTAGCAGTAGTAATAGTAGTTGAAGAAGTAATAGTAATGGAAGTAATTGCGGTTGTTGTAGTGACAGGGGTAGCAGTGGTATAGTAGTTGTTATTGTAACAATGGTTGAATCAGAAATAGTAGTATAGCAGTGGTTGTAGTAGTTGCAACAATATTAGTAGCAGCAAGAAGCAGTAACAGTGGTAGCAGTAGTCATAGTAATAATATTAATGGCAGAAGTACAGTAGTAGTGGAAGTACCAGTATTAGTAACAACAGTAGTAGTAATAGGAGCAGAAGTAGTAGTAGCATTGCACTAGTAGTAGTAGTAGTAATAGTAGTAGCTGCAACAGTAGTAGCAGAAATATTAGCAGCAATAGTAGCATTAGTAGTAAAAGTAGTAATAGTAATAGTAGCCGTAGAACTAATATTGGTAGTAGATATTAGTCACAGTAACAGGTGGCCGGTAGCAGAAGTATAGGATAGTATTAACTGTACTGGTGTTAGTGGTAGAAGCAGTAGGGGTAGTAGATGTAGGAGCAGTCATAGTGGTAGTAGATGTAGGAGTAGTCGCAGTTGTAGTAGCAGCAGTAGTAGTACCTGTATTGGTGTTAGTGGTAGCAGCATTAGTGATAGAAGTCATAGTAGCAGTTGTAGTAGCAGCAGTAGTAGCAGGTACTGTAGTAGCAATAGAAGTAGTAGTAGTAGTAGTAAGAGTAGTAGTAATAGTAGTAGTAGTTGTTGTAGTAGCAGCAGCAGTAGCAGCGATCAGCAGCGTAATGTTAAAACTTTCCAAAAATGTAATGGCTAGTTTCACTTAAAAAACACAATCAAAAGTACTAAAGTCGTGACTTAAGAACTAGTCAATGTACAAGACACACAGAACAATATAAATAGATGAGCAACAAATAAATGCTTTAAACAAGGAACATAAACATGCGTCAGTGCAAAGACGTACTGAAGTAGACACTGAAAAACTTCACAAAAGTTCTTTTAAAACGCGGAATCAACTATTTTAATAATGATGTTTGATTACTACCCTCCCAACACACTGCATGATGATTAAAGGGGATATCTGAAGAGGCGAAGAAACTGTAGGATACTGATGTACCAAGCATGTCTTAAGAGGCTTAGTGATAGTCCCAAGCAAAAAAGTGGGTTTGGCTCAAACAAAAATGGCCACCCCAGTGCGTTTTTATCGTTGTTGTTTGGAAATAATTTTTAAAAATATTCATATGCATAAATAACTTCGTTGTTGTATATGAAACTGAAGGTAAATGGTTGTACTTTACTCTTGTGCTACAAGTATTAAAGCTTTCATTGAAAAATTATTAGTTATCCAAGGTAAACGGAGGCTCTAGACAGGAGCAAAAGATACGGAAGCCACTTAAATGGCTCCCGGGTCAAATGTGTCTAAACCCTGAGCCATTATAAAGTCGATTGGGACTTAAAGCGTAGAATTGTGCACAAGAAATGTGAAGAAAACAAATGTAGAATATACTACTTGAAGAGATCACAACTGCTAGACAATATGAGGCGATGGCTTTCTGCGAAGAGGTCTTCTGCAGTGTTAACCTTCTACTTGAGAAAAATGAAAAAGATACATCTAGTGTCACGTGACGATAGTTACATTTAGTAGCAAACAAAAGTGTCGTCGTAGTAGAAAAATTAGTCATAGTTACTTAGAGCATTAACTGTAGAAATAATGACAACTTTAGCAGTAAGCCTGGTCGCAATGGTAGATAGATAGATAGATAGCTAGATAGATAGATAGCTAGATAGATAGATAGATAGATAGATAGATAGATAGATAGATAGATAGATAGATAGATAGATAGATAGATAGATAGATAGATAGATAGACAGACAGATAGACAGATAGATAGATAGAATATATATATATATATATATAGAGAGAGAGAGAGAGAGAGAGAGAGAGAGAGAGAGAGAGAGAGAGAGAGAGAGAGAGAGAGAGAGAGAGAGAGAGAGAGAGAGAGAGAGAGATACAAGCTCATGACAACTGGAAGGTGTGTTACCGGGGACCGAAAAAGAGGAACAAAGAATAGTAACACAGTAGCCTACCAAAGCTTCATAAAAGGCGATTAAGGAGGGTTGGGCATGGCCATCCTTTTTTGTAAAAATTTTAAGCTAACAAAGTATCAGCAAATATGGACAAGTCAACTGAAGTAAATAATTTAAATTCTACTCAGCCATCCACTACGGAAGATAGGAAAGATAATACAACAAGGAAACAGCACAAATAAACTCAAACAGAAGAAAGCAGAAGCACACTCTGATCTACATGCCAGCTAGTAGTCCTTTTAATGACTAGTCCTTTTCAGGGCTGCCAGCAAACTAGCGAGAACACGTGGGAAAACAGCAATAAGTCTGCCAAAAAGAACAAGCTACAAAATATGGAACAGGCAAAAGATTTCAGACAGCAGCTAAGAGTCCTTGTCAGGACCAGCTCTTTTCAGGGTTAACATCAGCGTAGCATGTAAAACGAAAGAATCACAAAATCTACCCCAATTATAACCAATAGGTTGAACAAGGTATTACAAGCGTTATATTGAAGCAAAAAGAAAAAAAATTGTGATAATCGTTCTTACAAGGAAAAAAGAAGAAAAGTCATAATATACAGACATATAAATGATTGATCAGGTCTGACAAGTTTTGGTTAATGTCATTCCGGGCTGTACTCACGTCTGTGAAGTTGTCGTGGCTTACCTCACACTCAGGAATGACCTCAAAGCTTCCGTTGTTCCCAAAGTGATGAGGGCATGACGCCCAAGGAAGAGGACTCTGAAAGCACTAGTCAGAAAAACAAAAATCAAACATTGGTTGTCTCCCCGTAACTGATTAGACACCTACGACTCATTCTGTTTTACAGGTCTTCAACCACTTATCCCAGGGGTTCTTAAGCTGTGAGTACGCGGGGGAGAGGGGCGGGATGTGAAGCGCATCATAGAAAATGTATCGCAATTGCTTCCTCACTGGTTAGAAGTCGGTTGTATGCCAAACATGACATGCGACTAAGATTGTCCAAGACTGTCCCTCAAACATCTGCCACTAGCGAAAGCAGTATTGGCCATCTCATTTAGGTAACTTATTTTTTTTTCATTTTTTTATTTATGGGCGCAAGGAATGTGGTTAGAAAAAAAAATCCCTGCAGTACCGGTAACATTGTATTTAGGTCTTGATTAGTTCACTGATTATTTTGGGAAAGCCAGGAAGTGTGAATGTTAAGTTCACTCTCAAGGAAGGTGTGAAGGGGGGAAAAAAAAGTTAGGAATCCCTGCCTTATTAGAAACATGTGGGGCTAGATGTGTGTCGGAAACGGGAATTTTTCGGAGTTCAGAACAGTAGTTCAGTACATGCACTTTATATTATGCTAACACCCTAGTGGGATGGGAAGAGGGCTGTGGCAGCACCCTGTAAGTAAACACATTTAATATTTCTAACATTTATATTAAAATATTCTTTATTTAATATTACGCAACGTTGCAAACGTAAACGCTTTAAAAATACTACAACTATTTGTATGACCTATATTTTCAAATTTTAGAATTTTAAAATAAAATCGGTATTGAATAAATTTGGGAAGGCAAACCCGGTCCTTAAAAAATGCAGTGCAGAAGTCGGATGTGTCGACCGAAAGGTGCAGATATCACAGCTTAGGCGCAAACAGACACAACGCAACCACCGTCCTTTTCAGGACGAACGAAGAAGAAGAAGAATAAATTTCACAAATTCTTCACTGTCGTAACATGCCGACATAGCTATTGTAAAATGCAATTAGACAGAATTGCCGAGGTTACTGTATTGCAGTGACCATCTGTAACATAATATAGTATATTGTCTGTGCAACTGACAAATCACAGTTACTTACTTACTTAGTCGTTCCCCTTCTACCGTGAAGTGTAGAGGTTTGGAAGAGAGAGCGCCAGACCATTCTATCAGCTGTCTTCTTCCTGGCCTGGTTCCATTCTAGTCCTCGGTCCTTCAAAGATTGTCTAATGTTGTCCTCCCAGCGAACTCTGGGTCGTCCTGGAGGTCTGGATCCCTGGCTCTTTGTTTCCCATGCTTGTCGTGGTAGCCGATCTTCTCCCATTCTGCAGACATGGCCAAACCATCTTAGTTGGGACTGTTCTATTTGGGTCTGCAGCGGATGGGATTTCAGGCCTTGACGTATCGTCTGGTTGCGGACCATGTCTCTTCTTGTTACTTCAACCACTTTCCTCAGATACCTCATTTCTGAGGTTTGGATCTGGCTTTTGTGGGTTGTAGTCATTGCCCACGACTCGCATCCATATGTCAAAACTGGGACATAGGTGGAGCGGTATACAGCCATCTTCGTTTTCTTACCAACCTCTTTCTTGCTGAGGAATCCACGATTTATGGCCTGAAAAAGTCTCCCAGCCGCTGCTTTTCGAGTGGCCAACTCTTCTTTGATGCCTCCCTTTCGGTCTATAATAGCTCCGAGATATTTAAAGTGGTCGACCTGCTCCAGGACCTGTTCTCCCAACTTAATCTGATGTTTTCTTTCTTCTCGTGATATCACCATGGATTTTGTTTTAGAGCTGCTTATGACCATCCCTCTCTTCTCCAGCTCTTCCTTCCAGACTTGCAGGTTGGATTGGAGATGTGCCTCTGATTTAGCAATCAGGGCAACATCATCAGCAAATGCCAGCTCCGAAATATAGACCTGTCTCATCTTCCAGTACCCCACTGAATACTTTCTTGTTCTCTCCTTACACAAATCACAGTTGCTTGCACAAACTAGTGACGATCCACGGAAAACTTTCGGTTTGCAGAGTTTTTCGAATTTTCGAAATTCGGATAACGGATTGAGGACCTGTATTGATTGCCCTTACCCACTTTAATACTTCCACTGATCATGCATGGAGGCATATCTGGAGTCATCCTTATATGTCACCAGCTATGCACAATGCTAAAGTATGTAGATTTGGATGTAAACCTTTATCTGTGAGGCTAATTACATCCTCATTGACTCTTGAAATCATCCACACACTTCCAGAGAATCCACCTGTGGTGAAACATGTTGAGGACCCAGCATTGCACACTAAGCTTGGAGGAGTCCCTTGAGCCCCAGACGTAACTCCGGCTTTTACCTGGTTGCCTGCATGCATGAGGATCTCACTATGGACCCCATGATAGGCTGGGGGAGATGAGAAATGGCTCTGTGTAGGACATGACAATTCCTTGGGAGAGCCCAGAGCCAGAGTACAGTAATTTAGCTCCTCATATTTGGAGAGCCCTTGGATGACAGGGAATGGCACAGTATGCCACGCTCTTTTTCCTCCTAGCTTGGGGTCAGATGTGACGATCCTTTAAATGCCAGCCAAGCTGGATCTCATGACTATATGTCAACACATTTCGGAATGACAGAAAAGCCAAAGGAAAAGCCTAGATCTACAGTGTAGATAGTATCAAGGAATCTACAACTTGGTATTGCTGTAAAAGAACGTAAAACTCAGCAGCCACAGTTAAACAACAACTTCACTGATTAATATCTTTTGTTCTCATTTATATCCTACGCTTTATAAAAAAAAATCTTTCTAAAGTTGCATGGCTTATTTTGATGTTTCTAATCCCTCTCTTTCAACCGTTTACCTGTTTTACATCAAATGAGCACATATGTTAGGTATGAAAAGAAATATGATTTCCCAATAGACACAAACAAATAAACGCTGATGTTTAAAATAAAAAGATATTATAAGAATCTCCGATCCGTAACAAACAGAACAGAAACACAGAGAAACACAGAAATAGACACACACAGACACTCAAGTTTAATAGATAAATCATAAACGAAAGAGAAACGGAGTTTTACAGTACTTTTCCTACTACTACCGCCGTTAAAAGTCATCAAAGGTTCCATCGAAGGTTTCCTGGACGTCTCAAGTGGGAAGTTTCCTGATGTATCGTCTTCTCCAGAACGGTCGTCTACTCCCTCGATCCATCTGTTTTTTGCTCTTTCCCTTGCCCTGCTTCCGGTGATCTAACTTACAGAAGCGTGGTTCAGTGTTCAATTCTTGTCAAATGTCCAGACAGCTTCGTTACCTCTTGCTCTGTATATTCTCATCAAAGCATAGCTCAATTTTTACTTCATTGAGATGTTTCTTATGACGAGGTGTGTATCCTTAAGGCCTGGACATAGGTTTTTCGGTTATACCACAGAGTAGATGCCATACACATAGATAGATAGATAGATAGATAGATAGATAGATAGATAGAAAGATAGATAGATAGATAGATAGATAGATAGATAGATAGATAGATAGATAGATAGATAGATAGATAGATAGATAGATAGATAGATAGATAGATAGATAGATAGATAGATAGATAGATAGATAGATAGATAGATAGATAGTGAAAAAAATATAGAGAGAGAGAGAGATTTTATTTCTGAAGCGTTGATAGATACCAAGCCTTGGAAAGAACGTGCCAGTTGACCTCTTCTAATCAAATGTAGATCCAATTTTATTCTTCAAACTACATGAGCTAGCAAGCAGACGCAGAGATAGAGATTGGTCAGGTTTCATTCGGGTCATATTTCTAAACTGTGTCATTGGTTGTATTCTCATCAAGATGAAGTTTCAAGTTTTGATCGTATTGTCCAGATTCCAATTTTTATCTCTCCTTGTACAAAATAGTCACATTTCTCAGATACCCCACTTCACTTCTTCTTCAAGTGTCATGCCTGGTGATGTAGTGATTCTGTATTCCCATAAATTACAGTTCTCAGTACTATTCATCAATTCTCTTATTGACTTTTAAATATTTTTTTTTTTTGGCGGGGTAAAAAGGGGGGGGGGGGGGGGTTGCAATGACGTCAAACAGTTCAGTTTCTTGTGTCTTTGTCGTCCTCTCTTTTATCTATAATCTTTCCTGTTGTCACATGTTTCCTCTTTTCCTTCTCATAGAATATCCAAAGAGAGTGAATTTCTTTCGCCTAAAGTGAGCAGCAATATATCTTTGCGTACTAAATTCTTACAGGATATCACCAATTCTCAAACTTTTCAATTGTCCACTGTATTCTTAACATCTCACTTACAAGCCGAAGGTTTTCTGTTTCCGTGTTTTGTTGAATGTCCGGGGGGGAATAAAAACGGAAAGTTGCACGTAATCAAAAAAAAAAAAAAAAAAAAAATGCAAACTACATGTTAGTGTGCAGATAAAACATAGACAACCAAGGAGACATGGAGGAAGAGATGGAACTGCTTACCTGAAATAGATACACAATACACCAGCTCATGATGGTATTGTAGTAGAGAGATAAATAGAGGGACACGACCGCTGAACAAATACCAACTCCAGCCAGGAAAGGGGACACCTGGTGCAGTGAGATAACAAAAAATGAACGTAAAATAGTTATTATTATCTTCTACTGTTATTTCTGTCTGTCTGTTCGTCCGTCTATCTGTCTGCCCGTCTGTTTTCCTGTCTGTGTGTCCTACTGTTTGTATGAGAGTGTCATAGCTTACATAATACATAATGTAGCAATGGTGCTGGTCAGTGATTTCCGAGTTAAGACTTGCAGTCTATGTCTGCCCATGTGTCTACTTCTACTGTCTGATCTCACTCTGTTACTGCAACGATTCACTGAACACGCCTGTTTATGCTACCATCATCACCATCATCACTATTACCATTATCATCATCTCCATTACCCCTCATCTAACCCAGGGAACACAGACCTTCAATAAACACAAGCCAAATCCTTCTGTCCTGCGCCATCCTCTCAAGATTTTACCAGGTCTTCTTTATTCCTTTTATTTCTGAAGCCAGTTCCTTTCTCCATGCATTTTTTCGTATCTTTATACCTCTGGGGATTTCAGAATAACGGTTTTGTAATGTCGTCAATATTTTTCCTCAGTGTGTGTCTGTCGAAGATTTTTGATAGGTAATTAAGATAGATGCTGGTCCCGTCTGAATAGAACTGGAAAAAGTGGTAAGTCTGTCACTCTTGAGATTTACACGATTTGTGAAATCGGTATATATTGACATATACTCTATTAAACATTCACACACACACACACACACACACACACACACACACACACACACACACACACACACACACACACACAGATAAGTGACGACAACTTGACGCACAAACCTGGATTGAGAAAATACTCTAGTCCACCTAATTACGAGTCATAAAGAAAACTTCACAACATCTAGTATCAAATAAAAAATCATAGGTTACAGAATTAATAAAGAAATAGACACATAAGTGCAATCCCCGTTGTTGAGACAAGATCCCACAAGAAGAAGTTAATTAACCCCCAAAAAGGTCAAAAGATTAGCACTATAGTATAGAATTTGACTTCACTGTAAAGAACAGTTTCTAATGTAATCTATCCTAGAAATAACCGTATTAGCAAAAAAAAAAAAAAAAAGGCAAATCTAAGTGAGTGCAATGATTATACAGTAAAAGAATTATTCATTCCTTCGTTCTCTCGCTTCAGACACCCAGTGGCCACGTTCGTTCACTCTTACCTAATTGTTGATTAACAACGTCTGGAACATATCTTCATGGCATAAACAGCAGATCCAGTGTTGGGTTATTTTTGGCAAACTAAGCCCCAGTTCCTCAAAGACTGATTAATCCTCTTCTTCGGGGAACGCTTACTTCGTTACTGTTACTAAGATTCTGTTTGTCACACCAATTAATCCAGGTAGGAAAATACTAGTGTTCACAGTGTCAGTACCAACGGGCTGATCACCCGTTTGCCAGTCACTTCGATTACGGAAACAACAGCAAATGGATTGATTTGCCGTTGCCCTAAAGACGCCAATAGGCGTGATGGGAAACAATGGCAAAGAAAACCTATCTGCTGTTGCCCTAAGACGCCACTAGGCGTAATGGCCACTGACTGCTTTGACGGTCGGTGGCTAAGGACGGAAGAAGAAGAAGAAGACAGTGTCAGTAGCTTGTAATTTCAATACTTAAAGAGAAATGTCAGGTATGTAACTCTCTCGGGATAAAAAATCCTCGTCACACCACAATGGTCGATAGTCGGGAAATGTTAATGTTTGATAATTTCGCCACTGCGGGCTGAATGTATATGAAAATGGAAAAAGAAATCTGGATATCTATAGGTCCAGTTACAATTTATTCTTATAGTCTTTTGTTGGTACTCTCTCTCTTTCTGGGTGAAACAAGAGGCCAAACAGGTCAACCTTGTAGACTCGATATTTATATAAGAATGTTTTTTTGGTACTGTTGGACTTAGATCCGTTATTCTCAGATTCAGGCCGCTGTTAGGTTTAGGCTTGTGACCCGTACTAGATTTTAGGAAGAAAATACAAACATTTAAACCACGATATAATATTCTATCCAAACCCGCGCAAAGGTATAATTTATTATCCATTCGGTTATTAGATTTGGTTAGAAAACACAAGTGTAACGCTTATCTTATTGTTCTTATTAACCCATGAAATAAATTCTAGAAAATTACAAAAATTTACACATGAAGGATAGAAGATAAATATATATTTCGTCGGTCTTACATTGCCTAGTGCATTTACTAGTCAAGTAAAATATCTCTTACTGGTTAATAGCAATTAATTAAATTTATGTTACCGCTGGAAAATATTAGCTATATATATTTAATCTGCTTGCCAATTTAACACAGTAAATCCTAGTGAAATATAAAATGACGAATTTTAACAATTAAATCACTCAAAATGCTATTAAATATAGTTACGAAAACACAGAAAAGAAACAATCTCCAATCGAAACACCAAGAAATCCACTTTAACAATGGTGTAGAATTCGAAGCTAGATGTTCTGAAATTCTGCAGCTACTAGATAAAATGATTTTAAAAGCTAGGGTATATATATATATATATATATATATATATATATATATATATATATATATATATATATATATATATATATATATATATATATATATATATATATATATATATATATATATATATATATATATATATATATATATATATATATATATATATATATATATATATATATATATATATATATATATATATATATATATATATATATATATATATATATATATATATATATATATATATATATATATATATATATATATATATATATATATATATATATATATATATATATATATATATATATATATATATATATATATATATATATATATATATATATATATATATATATATATATATATATATATATATATATATATATATATATATATATATATATATATATATATATATATATATATATATATATATATATATATATATATATATATATATATATATATATATATATATATATATATATATATATATATATATATATATATATATATATATATATATATATATATATATATATATATATATATATATATATATATATATATATATATATATATATATATATATATATATATATATATATATATATATATATATATATATATATATATATATATATATATATATATATATATATATATATATATATATATATATATATATATATATATATATATATATATATATATATATATATATATATATATATATATATATATATATATATATATATATATATATATATATATATATATATATATATATATATATATATATATATATATATATATATATATATATATATATATATATATATATATATATATATATATATATAATATATATATATATATATATATATATATATATATATATATATATATATATATATATATATATATATATATATATATATATATATATATATATATATATATATATATATATATATATATATATATATATATATATATATATATATATATATATATATATATATATATATATATATATATATATATATATATATATATATATATATATATATATATATATATATATATATATATATATATATATATATATATATATATTATATATATATATATATATATATATATATATATATATATATATATATATATATATATATATATATATATATATAAAATGGGTATAAAATTCGCTGGTACTTGCTAGATATAACGCCTTCGCCCAGATTTTGGGGAATTCTTCGGTCGATTCCTGAATCAAAGCTATTTTTCACACTTATGCCGACTGCAGACTCTTCGCTAGCGAACGGACTCGCTTTGATCAGGCGTCTCTCACTGTAGCTAATTACGTTCCGAACAAACGGATGTGGGGGGGGGGGGAAACTGTGATTATCTCCCCTTTCCTCAGATTAATTCCCCCTGACCAACGTAACTACAAAAGTACGACTTGACTTATCGCCCCTAATTTTACCATTAGACGATTCTTTCCTAGTGCTTGTAAGACATAGAGAAACGAAAAAAAGGCGTGGCTATAATTATGAGTTCGACAGATATCGAAGCGCCTGCCTTCTGTGTTAACAAAACGAGAATATTAAAAAGCAAACAGAGGTGGGAAACAGGTGGAAGCAAAAACGTGTTGATATCATGTAATATATTTACACAACTCTGTCATAGTGTTCTACCCATCTCTAGGCATCTTCTTCTCATCTCTTGTTCCACTGGCACGTGTCTGGTGCTTGCCAACATTTCAAAAATTGTCATCTTTGTTTAAGTAATGTCTCTTTAAATGTGTCACATTATTTTTTTTCTATCGAGTTTCTCTTTTTTTCTTGAGGCCCGTCGCGTTCAACTTACGCACACTGCCCGTCGGTTATATTCGCGCGCAAACCCAAATACAAAAGTTTGTGGTCTGAATAATATGTGCCGTATGGCTGTTGCGTATTAATTGTCACTGAAAAGACCCAATTGCTAGTTGTTGCCCAAATGTCATTGAGCAACGTTCAATGATCTATTATTTGTAGTGTCTTGATCATTCGTTCCTCTTTTCTATTATTGCTGCTATGAAGTCATAACAATGCCACTTTATGACGTTGCTATGAAGTCATAACAATGCCACTTTATGACGTTGCTATGAAGTCATAACAATGCCACTTTATGACGTTGCTATGAAGTCATAACAATGCCACTTTATGACGTTGCTATGAAGTCATAACAATGCCACTTTATGACGTTGCTATGAAGTCATAACAATGCCACTTTATGACGTTGCTATGAAGTCATAACAATGCCACTTTATGACGTTGCTATGAAGTCATAACAATGCCACTTTATGACGTTGCTATGAAGTCATAACAATGCCACTTTATGACGTTGCTATGAAGTCATAACAATGCCACTTTATGACGTTGCTATGAAGTCATAACAATGCCACTTTATGACGTTGCTATGAAGTCATAACAATGCCACTTTATGACGTTGCCAAACCAAAGTAAACCAAACCAAAGTAAACCAAACTGTAAATTACCATATATCTGCTAAATGATTTAGTCAGCGCCAGTAATCTTCAGCCCATGTTTCGTATTTATTGGTGGAAAGTTAACCATTGGCTGTTTAGATTCCGTCATGTTTTCTACGCTGGTCATCCAATGCTGCTACAGAACGCGAAAAACCGAAGGGGAGGAAACTCAACGCCGCATATCTCGTAACAATCTTGTTCAACAGTATGACTTCCCTTGCACTGTGCTCGATGTCAACTCTTGGGCTTCACCCCAGCCACTCCAAGCTCCATAGTCTGGTTTCATCCGTTTAAGCTCTTTGCATATCTTCTTTCCTTGTCAAAAATGTCTTTAATTCCCTTCTGCGTGAGTTTTAAAGCGTTCCTTTATTTCTTTTGCTACGGGGTTTCCATAACAAGGATTGCATTGTAATGCCATCAGTCGGTTTATTCAATGTTTGTTATACCCAACGCCAACGTCTTTTCTTATCCTCTTTTTCTAAACAAAACTATACTAAACAAACCATACTAAACAAAACTATACTAAACAAACTATTCAGAAAACAACTATACTAAACAAAAACATACTATACTGTCGTTCTGTCCAGCTCCGTTGCACAACTGACCTGATTCCATGCTCCAATGGCTCCTTTCCTCAGACGTTGCCCAATAGCTAGCTCCAGAAAGAACAAAGGTATGCCTTCAATAGCTAACATCACAGCGTATGGTATCAAGAAAGCGCCTGTATGTGAAGAAGAACATGAAACCTCATAATTTTCTAAGTCAAACGAAAAAAATTCCATCAACTTTTCTGGAAAAGGCACACTTTGCACCGGAAACACTAAATTGAACACCCATTAACACTAAATTGAACACCCATTACAATTATAGCGCATGTCATGCCATCTTTTCATGGTGCATTTTCTGGAAAGTACGAAAAAACCACGCATTGCACCTGGAATTGCACACTCTTGAAATAACGCGCACGTCTTTCTATCTTTTCATGATGGATGTGTTAGAAATGTTCATACCGGCAAAATTTCGGCGAGTTTTTTCCCCATTTCTATAGCGCTGAGTTCCCCGTGAAATGCAATGCTGGTAAGTATTAATAAATATATCTATCTTACATTTATACTTAGCAGTAGATAATGAATGGAGTTCATTTCATTTGCATTCAAACAGATCTGCACAATTTACAAAACAATATATAGTAAACATTGCTGGAGGTAATACCTGATCACAGTTATTAAATCCACCCTAACTTAGACAAACGATGATTTGTTCAGTGAAACGTTGAAAATAACATGTCTTAATTACTAACAATCAACAAAGCGAACACGTCTGTATTAAGTTATGCAAGCATTACACATTTCTTGTTCTTCTACTTCGATCAATAGCCGCCGACTGTCAAAGCAGTCAGTGACCATCACGACTGGTGGCGTCTTGTAGGGCAACAACAAACTGTTTCCACTTTGCTCTGTCAGCGGCCTCCTTCATGCAGTGCCACAGCTCTGGTTCATTCTTTGCATCTCCGCCTTCACAGTTCTCTGCCAAGTTGTTTTTGGTCGTCCATAGCATAGCTGTTCTTGTGGCGGAATCAGGATCTCTTCAGAGGACATGGCCAACCCAACTCCAGCGTCTGCCAGCTATGATGATGTGCTCGGGGTCTCTTCTGAGGACGTGGCTAACCCAACTTCAGCACCTGCCAGCTATGATGGTGGGGTCTCTTCTGAGGACGTGGTACCAACCCAACTCCAGCACCCGCCAACTATGATTGTGTGCTCGGGGTCTCATCAGAGAACGTGACCAACCCAACTAGAGCACGTGCCAGCTATGATTGTGTGCTTGTCTTCTTGGTTGCTCCGAATTTCATATTTCGTGTCTTCTTATTGTTATTTTCGTCTTTGTCTTTGTCTCCATGTTCCCTTTTGTATTTGTCTCCATGTTCCCTTTTGTCTTTGTCTCCATGTTCCCTTTTGTATTTGTCTCCACGTTCCCTTTTGTCTTTGTCTCCATGTTCCCTTTTGTCTTTGTCTCCATGTTCCCTTTAGTTTTTGTCTCCATGTTCCCTTTCGTCTTTGTCTTCATGTTCCCTTTTGTCTTTATCTCCACGTTCCCTTTTGCCCTTGTCTCCATGTTCCCTTTTGTCTTTGTCTCCATGTTACCTTTTGTCTTTGTCTCCTTGATCCCTTTTGTCTTTGTCACCATGTTCCATTTTGTCTTTTTCACCATGATCCCTTTTGTCTTTGTCTCCATGTTCCCTTTTGCCCTTGTCTCCATGTTCCCTTTTGTCTTTGTCTCCATGTTCCCTTTTGTTCGTGTCTCCATGTTCCCTTTTGTCCGTGTCCCCATGTTCCTTTTTGTCCTTGTCTCCATGTTCCATTTTGCCCTTGTCTCCATGTTCCCTTTTGTTCTTGTCTCCATGTTCCCTGTTGTCCTTCTGGAAACACCAGAGTAAAAGGGTTATACTTTCATCAATTTCCTTTGCGCTCCTTACAGAGCATAGCGCCACCACTACAGGAAGCCTGCACCAAGCAGCAGTCACGTGATCTTGCAATAGTGGTTTATGTGGAATTTTGTTCGACATGATGAGGTAGTCAGCCCTCATACCCAATCTCATATTAGTCGCATTGTACGACATGCATGAGAGTTCAGTAGTCCTATTCTGTCTGTGTCTCTTCAGAGACCTACGGGAATTAAACAGGGCACGAGAGGTTGAGAGAGACGGAAAAAACCATAGAGAAGGGAACTGGTAACATAAATGACAACATGGAAAGATATTGAACAGATGGCAGTACTACACAAATTATTAAAACAATATCCTGTACAGTTTTCCAAAAACCAAAAACCACAATTGAAAAGACAAGAGAATTAAAGGAACAATAGTAGATTTTTACATAGCCATTCTAACACCAAGGCCAACCCTTCTTAGTTAGTAGATTTTGACATAGCCTTAATGACACCAAGGCCAACACTTCTTAGTAGATTTTGACATGACAGGTGCCATGGTCCTACTGTTGATCCCCCCTCTCTTTTCTATTAATACCAAGATGGCGTTACAATTAAGATAACGGTGACAAGCTGAAGAAATAAAATAAAAAGTGATTAAAAAGCAGACGTCTTCTTTGATCGCTCTCATATAACCACAATTATATCTCTCATAAAGCTGATAGTATGTCTCAGACTTCTTCTCTCATCATGTCTCAGACTTCTCTCATCATGTCTCAGACTTCTCTCATCATGTCTCAGACTTCTCTCATCATGTCTCAGACTTCTCTCATCATGTCTCAGACCTCTCTCATCATGTCTCAGACTTCTCTCATCATGTCTCAGACTTCTCTCATCATGTTCATCAATGAAATCGTTCATTACTCTTCAGTTCCCCGAGGAACACATGCCCTCAACGGATGTATACCAAGCTCTCCTGTCTCGTACCATCAGCTTCAAATCTTTCCGTGTCTTTCTCATCATTTTCATTCCTGTCTCCAGTTGTCTTCTCCATGTGTTTGTTTGAATTACTTCAGTTTCTCGTACCGTGGTAGTTCCAGTACAAGTACTGAATCTCTTCACCACGTGGTTTAAGGAAACTTGAAGAAGAAATTAAACAGGAATATATTGAATGAGTTATGCATGTCGTAATAGGCGACTAACATGATGGTGTGCATGAGGCTGGCAACATCATCGAATAAAGATGTCCTACAACAACTACTGCTGCAGAAGTTCATGCAAGTTTTTGTGTAGACTTCCTGCAATGAGGGCAGCTGCAATGGAGGTCAGGGAAAGCAAAAAGCTTAATGAATTAAAATTGAAAGAGTGGGGAATTTAAAAAGAGAGAATGTAGTAGGAAGCGCATCTAGAGTTAAAATCTCCAAAGTCGCGGTAAATAAATAAAGCAGAAATACCCATAATTCTTCATAGCCATCGCATGCGCAATGCGAATGTCTCCGTATCTACTGAAGCTCTAAATTTGTGCATTCTCATGCTGCTGAGAAATAATTGATGCAAAAAAAAAAATGCGTCTTGAACGGCACCAGATTAGCGGCAATGGCGCTTCAAAACAACTTCACCGTTGCCGAAATCATTACAAGCAGTAATTGAGGCAGACGAGTTTTAATTCAACATTAATTTAGAGCAAAACGATACCAGTCTTCCCTTCATCTTGAGACACCGTCATTTTTCTGTGATTTTAGCTTTTGCCAAAAAAAAAAAAAAAAAAAAAGCACAGGGACAATCATTTGATCACGTAGATAGATGTATATCTACCAGAAGCAGTCTTTGCTCATGGTGAACTTTATGTAGCGCACACGCGACGAAATAATCCAAACAAACTTAAAGTATTTATTCAGGACACAGGTTATGAAGTGAACATTTTAAAGATAACGCCACATTTACAAAAAATGTTGTGATTAAAGAGCTGTTAGATAATTAACAAAAACTATGATAATTAGCAAAACAGACGATAAACCCACATTAAAGATAAGCGTAAATGGGAAAATCATGGAACAAGTCAAGAGCTACGTATATCTTGGTCATATAATAACAGAAGATGGCAGATGTGAAACAGAAATCAAGAAGAGAATAGGAATGGCCAAGGCTACATTCAACAACATGAAACATATACTGACATCCAAACAGCTATCTCACAAATTAAAACTGAGAATAATAAAGTGTTATGTATATTCTGCATTTCTGTATGGTGCAGAAACATGGACGATGAATAAGTATTTGGAAGAAAGAATTGAGGCTCTACAGCCAATAGGAAGTCACTTGCAGCTCTTCTATTTTCAAAACATCATCTATTTACGGGGAAATCGATATCGAGTTTTTCTGGCTAGGGCAAACTTGTGACGTCAGCTGCTTCTGTTACAGGACAGAAGGACAATGAGAAGTAGAGAGAATGTGGGAAACAAAATGTGGGATGGAGAGACGAGTTAGAGAAAGATAAAAAGATAGAGAGACGGGAAAGACAGATTGTGAAAGAGGGGAGAGCGTGGTGAAAAAAGAAAAGAAAAGGGGAATCGGAAGAGGGGGGCTGGGGGCGGGAATGAAGAAAGAGAAGGAGGAACAAGGCGGGGAAATTGAACAGAAAGAAAGGAAGGAAGAAATACAGATGGTGTGGAAGAGGGATGGGAAAGTCAGGGAAAGAGAAACAGAGGTAGGAAAGGAGTCAGCTATGATGAGAAGGTAGAAGAAGAGAGGAGGTCACTGAGTTGGGAAGAGGGAAGTTAAGAAATGGAAGACAAGGGTGGAGGAGAACACAGATAAAGAGAGAGAGAGAGAGGAGTGGAGAGAGAAAGAGGGAAGTACATAGCAAAAATGAAGAAGAGAGAGAGAGAGAGAGAGAGAGAGAGAGAGAGAGAGAGAGAGAGAGAGAGAGTTAAGAGATGGAAAGAGAGTTGGAATTGAAGAACAGAGACCAGATTAGCTGAAATGAGAGAAGCCGAGTTTACAAATAAAGAACGACGAACATCTTTATTTAATCATGATAAAAGAAATATTCCTTATTGTCTTGTTACATTTCTGCCCTGCAATAATTCAACGTACCCCCCCCCCCCCCCCAAAAAAAAATTAGTTCATCCATTTCTATTTTACCATGTTCATAAATTGCACGAACCCAGTTATCCTGGCTTATTCCAAACGGCCTCAAGTGTATTTGATTTTGTTACTTGTTGGCTCAACGATCTCTGCAGACAAATTCCACATCACCAATCAATTAATACCAGGGACAAAAGGGTTAATATGAAAATGTTGTATTCACTAGCACTTGAGCGTTCTAAGAATTCTGTGGTAAAAGCGTTTTATTGTTTCGCAACCGAATAACACCTGAAGGAGCATATCTGTGACGAAATTGACGACCTCTATCGATCTTTGGTTCTCTCCGGCAGTATCGGTACATATGTGGTACTGATTTTTATTATGTGCTGTCAATTATTGCACTTTTCTTTATGTCTTTCTCTTGTTATTTTTCTGCTAAGTAGCAGATATTTGATGTTATCAAATCACCCTGTAGGTGATAAATATCACATTTGCTTGACGCTACCAAGATTTGTGGTTATAGGCGCGGCAGATTAACACGTACATCGGCCAGCGCTATCGGCTTAAATCACCGATAAGACACGGAGTTTGCGCACTCATACGACAGATAACGAGATGACTGTGCGTGTGACACATGTGGGCAGACAAGAGTGATATAATCGTTTCCTGTCACTTGGTTAAAAGTAATCATGGATTTATTACATTTTAGACAATATGAGTCTACAAATGTGTTTGTGAGAGTGTATGCAAGACATCATATTACCATATATGGGAGACGTGACCTTTTGCAAATTTTTTCCATGTAGGAAATATTTTGAAAGTGCCACATCCAACGTGTTTGAAATGATTAGATCTTTCTGATTAGATTCATTACAACATTGAGGGGAAATATAGGCTGACCATTTCGCAGTTTTATCTCACTGTGAATTTCAAGCTCGCCAAGACCTCAGACCTCGCCAGAGTGAAGACTAGATTCATAATTCCTATTTGTTAACCGGACCTTTTATTGGAGAACCAGATAAGATTTATAAAGCACATGAAATGTCTTTCAAATTTTAATAAGGAACCCCGGGACTACGAAACTGAGAAAACCCGGAGTCAGAAGGTGCAATCTATTGTAAAATTAAAGAGATCCCAGACGCATGTAAGAGAACAATTCGTCTCTTTTATTCATCTGAGCAAACAAGTCTGTAGTCAGGATTGGCGTAAGTTGTGATTTACATTTCATATTTTTTTTACTAACATGTGAACTAACATATATATGTACGGTATATATTACCATGTGAAGTTTAATGTGTGAAACTCGCTATTAGATGTCAAAGTCATTGTAGCGAGATTTGGTACCACTTGCTTTGTTTGTGAAAAAAATGTGTAACGCGACACACACACACACAGATGAGAGTGCAGGGACAACGCGGTGGGACTTGCTTTGAAGTTTGAAAGTGGCTGAAAAATTTGCGCTTCGTCTAGCAGACCAGCATTGATAAAGGTAGGGATAGCGAATATATGAAACATGGCCGACCTTAAAAGTTTGCATTAGCTGGAAAGAAAATCTAAAGCTACAAGAGCAAGCCTGGTTGAAAGACATTTAAATAATAATAATTCACCAAAGGAGATAGAGTATGAATGATATCCAAAAGGATATTATTGAAATATAAATAGTTTTAAAAATAATTGATATTTTTCATAGTCATCACATCTGCTAATAGTTAGCTCATGATCTCTGAAAATTTATTAATAATACATACCTCCACGGATTTCGATAAAACATGGATATAATGAACGCTTCATATTGGGAAAATGAAAGGATACATAGGAAGGAAGGAAAGATATAGGTGTGTAGTGACAAGAAGAGAAAACAAGTACAGAAAAAGCACAGATCGCCTCAAACCAAGAGATTAAACGAAAACCTTATCGAACTTCAGACGGTGCTTTCTCGTACGGGAGAGTCGCCCAAATATAAGGACACAGTGGTGCGTTTAAAATCACACACACCAAATCCAGAAGCCAGAGTGAGAAATGGAAGACAGTATCTGCACGAAACGTTTTTTTCACACTGCATGCAGGGCAGATAGACTTCAACAAATGCAGCCTCACCGTGTGCTTATTAATCCTAAGAGGGTATGTAAGTTTATTAAAGATATATGTGTGATTTCAGATTTTGTTTACGATTTGATGGTATCAGATATAATAAAAAGGGTATACAGGAAGCCAATGACGCTAACCAGCGATAACCTCCACCGGCATTGTCAGGAAGCATAACCATTAATTGGTTAGCCATATATATCAAGGCTAAGTTCTTGCCTGGAAGCTTACGACATACCAGCAAGTACATAAGTGACTTGGCATCCATAAGTGGAAGGCAAAGGTTATATCTTACCCATGTATCATAACATGTGATTTATTCATGTATTTTGTTATTTTCTGCACAGTGGACATTATCTTATCATGCTATCTCTGTAACATACTACCATGATCCATTCATTTATATACAAACACTGAAGACATGGTCGCCTCATGAACAGCAGTGGTTGGTGAGATTGTTGGAACACCATGGCCACCTATTACCTTTTGTTCCAGGTTTTATGATCGTTCCTGATCGAGTTCATGATCGAGTACGTGATAGAGTTTAAACTAAAGACTTGAGGACCGTTGATCCTGCTAACTGGAGCCTAGTGGTCAAACAATCTTCAACACCTTATTCCCCCGTAGTTATAGGGCGGGCTGAAGGAAAGTCTTCCTGATCATCAGTGTGTCTCAGGAACCTCGAGCAAACACAAGATGAGTTTTTCTGTAACCCATCCAACAAACACTGTGAGCAGTTTCTAAAGCGAATATCGATGATGATAACAGCTAGAGACTAGATAGCAAGATATATCAAAAACAGACTTTTATAATTTCATTGGAAGATTCATCCAAGATTTTTTGTCTATTATTTATTTTAATTTGTAAATATAAATAATCATACATTTTACCATCTTCCAACACCCATTTCTCATTTCAAGGCTAGATAGATGCACATAAATAAATTATGAAATTGTACTCATTTGACTTGTTACATTTTTAACTGTTAAATTTTGAGTTACTTTTTCTAATTTAATTATATTATCACATAGGGTTACTATAGCGAAGGTGGCACAGTATACTTCTGAAGCCTAAATCTATTGTCCAGCTCAGAGTATTCATAGCCGTAACTCAATTCTGATACCAGTGCACTTCTCCTGCACTGGGACTTCATACTTTCTGGAGAGAGATTCTACTTCTTCTCTACCACTATCATCACACCAGAAAAACCTTTCGCTACAGTCATTTGGGGCTGGCAACCTCAGTATCTAGAATGATGATTCATGACCCACCACTGCAAGGGCTGGTGATTGCTTTATTGATAGTTTCGTAAAGAGAACTAAAAGCATAAAGTAGTTCCAGGTTCCCTATGGAGCAGGGAGGGAAAGATGAAAGAAATGATGTACATTCTTAGAATAATACTTACATTTTCAAAGCAGTGTAAATGTCTCTATAAACATATTCACTTTAAAATTAATGTAAGTTTTCAAGCTTTAAACCATTGTAAATGCCTATGTGAAAATATTCATTTTAAATTAATAGAAGTTTCAAACTTTTCCATAAGTGTAAATATAAATGAAACATAAATGAATTTATATTGTGAACACTTTTCAAACAGTGGAGATGTAAATGTAAAACATATTATATCTGTACATTTAACCTTTTCCTTTAAATGTAATGTAAAGCTAAAGCTATTCAGTTTAAATGTAAAGGCAGTTTTATCCCGAGGGATTAAATTTAATTCTCATCGAGGGTAAATTCTGACATAGGATGGTGGTGTTGGAAGATTGGAAAACGCCATACTCAGAAGAGCGTTTCGTTTCTATTTCTATTACCAGTTATTGGTGGTACCAGCAGAAAGTACTATCTCTGGAACCAAGTGAAGGTAGAAGTGGACTGATGTTTTGCGAGACGCCATCAAAATAGGGTCTTATAGACAGACGCAGAACCAACTTAGCCGTTACTCCTTGAACGTTCTGGGAACGTGCGGCGCCTGAACGGACCAGAGATGAGCGAGAGCAGAGTGAAAGGAACTGACCCAGCGGGAGAAGAAACTACCATTGCAAGCTAAGTGACAATATCCGCTGCCAAAAGTGACCTCCTTTATTCAGTTAAATCCCAATCAAGTGATGAAAACTTTTCCATAACTATTGAAATTATTTTCCAAATGTTAAAACTTAAAGTGATTATAACATTTTGTTATTTGAAATGTTACAAATTTAACTTCGATTCAATCGTTTTAAATGTACTACATGTTTGTCTGAGTCAAAGTTACTAAACACACACTCTAAACAGAGCTATATATATATATATTATAATAATAAATTCCACTGATTAACTCAGCGGTGGGGGCTTAACGAGCTAGAATTGCAAAATTCTTCATAAAAGTGTCGGCAGATTATAGAATTAACGTGCTTAGCAACAGCCAGCATTGTTTTCGCTTATCTGAATATCTTGTGAAGACTCCTATGTGATAGAAGCTTTACTACCCTTCTCTCTACATTTCTGCGAAGAGTAATCTTGTGTACAGATAGACTCCATTGAAGCCTATAATAGATACTCTTGAGTTTTGGACCACTACTGCAAAGCAGGGGAGGCAATACCGTCACAGTATGCACATAGAAACATTTACTGTAGTTCAATGAAAGTACGGAATATATATGTATATATAGAGACACCGTTGGGGAATTTGTCTTCTTAAAGTACAATGCCAGATGGCATAGGTGATCACGTGTTTCTACAACTCCGTGTCCTCTCTTATGTTTATCAGTTGTGTTGTTGCCATGTTTACATGCCGCGATGTCAAACTGCCCAATATCCTATCTCTTTGTCTATATCTATCTACTTTCCTTGACATGATGTCAAACTATCCAGTATGCTCTCTTTGTAATCTATCTACTTTCCTTGACATGATGTCTAACTATCCAGTATGCTCTCTTTGTAATTTATCAACTTTTCATGACACGATGTCAAACTATCCAGTATCCCATCTCTTTGTCGTAATTTATCTACGTTTCATGACACGATGTCAAACTGTCCAGTATGCTCTGTTTGTAATTTATCAATTTTTCATGACACGATGTCAAACTATCCAGTATCCAATCTCTTTGTCGTAATCTATCTACGTTTCATGACACGATGTCAAACTGTCCAGTATGCTCTGTTTGTAATTTATCAATTTTTCATGACACGATGTCAAACTATCCAGTATATAATCTCTTTGTCGTAATCTATCTACTCTTCCTTCAATAGTTCCTGCTGTGTTCGAGCCTTCCTCTTCTCATAACATGTCCAAAGAAAATTTCTCCTTCTAATCTGAGTAATAAACTTCCATTGCGCCCTGGCATGTTTCAGAACATCCTCATTGCTCTATTTAACTGTCCGTACTTAACAGATGATACCGTGTTGTTAGCTGAAAGCGAACAGGAGTTACAAGAACTAGTGAAGCAAGTGAACAGTATAAGTCAGGAATATGGACTCGACATTAATATTGAGAAAACAAAAACTATGATAATTAGCAAAACAGACGATAAACCCACATTAAAGATAAGCGTAAATGGGGAAATCCTGGAACAAGTCAAGAGCTACGTATATCTCGGTCATATAATAACAGAAGATGGCAGATGTGAAACAGAAATCAAGAAGAGAATAGGAATGGCCAAAGCTACATTCAACAACATGAAACATATACTGACATCCAAACAGTTATCTCACAAATTAAAACTGAGAATCATAAAGTGTTATATATATTCTGCATTTCTGTATGGTGCAGAAACATGGACGATGAATAAGCAGTTGGAAGAAAGAATTGAGGCTCTTGAAATGTGGATATATAGAAGAATGGGGCGTATCTCATGGAAAGAGATGAAAACAAATAAGGAGGTCCTAGAAAATCTAGGTATGAAAAGAGAACTAATGAGGGAGGTCAAAGTTCGACAGCTAAAATACTTTGGCCACATAAAAAGGCATAACACCTTGCAGAAGACCATAACAGAAGGGAGAGTTGAAGGCAAACGTGCAAGGGGAAGACAGCGCTATAAGTGGGAAGACAACATCAAGAGATGGACAGGAAAGAGTCTATCAGAGTGCACCACCAAGACAAGAGACAGAAGACGTTGGAGATCCATTACAGCCAACCTTCGTTGTGGAGATGGCAACTGATGATGATGATGACTTAACATTCTTCTCTTAAACCAAATCTCTGTGGCCTCCACAGATTTTCATTACTCATTAATTACCCCTTAGTTCCCCAAGGAGCATAGGCCTTCAACAAACCATCTCTTATTCATCCTTTTCATTTCTGTCACCAGTTCTCTTCTCCACGCGTTGTTCGGTCTACAGCTGCTTCTCTTAACCTGGAGATTCTTGGGTAACCCTATCAGCAGGTTTCCGCAACGTATATCCTTTCCATCGCCAACATCTTCGTCTCATCTCTTGTTCCACTAGCACTTGTCTGGTTCTTCATAGATTCTCCTGCTTGCCTACATATTATCAGTGATTTACTTCCATGTGCCAGGACTGGCTCTATATAGCAGTGAAGAATATTACTTACATGTGAAGAAATATATTCAAAAAACAAAGGTGGCCTGGATACCTTCTGGGGAAGAATCCCGTTTAGCCATCATCATGTAAATATAACCTCAACATGGAAGCGACCAGAACTAGAGGATGGTCAAGGCAAATATGAATTGAGGGATAGCTGACATTTCAAAGATACACCATATGAAAACACATTAGCAAAAGTGCGTGAACTGGATTGTTGTATAGTTCTGAAACGCGGATAACTGTCGTGAAACATTCTAAATCCACATATATAAATTAAAAAGTAAATGTAAAGCCTAACGCATTAATTCAATAAAAGGGAAAGAAGAATGGTTAAAGACCCGTGCTTTCCAATAGCGTCGCCTGTGTTAATAGAACGTCATACTAGTTGAACAAGAAACCCCCTTTTTATGCTCTGTCTGCATAAAACTACACACGTTCGAAAAATACAACTAGTACTGTGTTTCTTAGAAAACCTTGAGATACGCAAGCTGATTAATGACCTAGATTAATACTAGCATTAATTTCATTTTATACACTACGTTAACATAAACGAAAGGACAGATGGACTTAGGATAGAAAGAGAGAGGGCTGAACGGAGGAACGTATGCAACACTAACACGCGTCTCGCGATATAAAATTAATGCCACCCCCAAGCGTAAGGCATGAAGCACTAACTTTTTTTCAAATAGACAGTGATAAAAAACACTACCAATACGAGGGTTAGGTTTAAAAACCTGTTTAATGCTTATTAGTAAACATGACATTATACTGTTTTATGTCTGAAAGCCTGACAGTACCGAGACACCACATCGTATCGAAGTGAACGGGAGGTAGAAGAAAATGCATATTTTGAACGCAGCCACTTAGCTCCATTAAATTTATATATTTGGGTTCCTTAGGACTTGCTGACAAAGAATATGTTAAGTGTTACGCAAATAGTCTAGGAATTAACAAATTATAGCCAAAAGAAAATAGTGAGGGTGTCTGACAGGACCAAATCAAAATCGCACAGTGGCATGTTTTGAAACCACCATTTTACGGGAAATAGGCCACCATGTTAAATCCGATTTGATTGGCGGGAAGTATATGTAAGACGAAACACGATTAGTCGGACTGCAAATACTAATTTTGGTTGTTAGGGGAAACGTAGGAAGGGTAAATTTTTTCAAAAGCTTGTGTAAACATGGTCCTATTGGCTAGACCCGCTGATATAGTCAATTAGGAGCGTCTGTTCAGTGCCACATTTTAAAATAAACTTACTAAGAAACAGTGCGTTGAGATCCAGCTCATATTTTTCTAAATAAAAGCCTGGGACAGAGGCAGATCGGAATTTGTGCCATAATTCATCGCCAGTCAACGTATTTGTTTATTATTTCCATGAATTGTGGTAAGATTGACATATTTGATATCTTTTTGATGAAAATTGAATGTGAATTGATAATTTATGTCTGTATATGTGTGTGGTTCAGTAGCAAACATGAGGCAAAGCCTAGATATTGCTCCAACCTGAACAAAACTTGTCGGAGAGAAGTATAAATGCATGGGATCACCAAATAGTACACTGACACCTATCTTATTGACTAGAAGGAACTAATGCTGGAATTGCAGAGGCGTAGTAACCATTAAGGAGAAGAATACTGGTGTAAATTGTTTCAGATGAAGCTAGCAGTTGGCCTACCGCTCTGAACTCAGTGTTTGTTATGTATTGTGTTCAGTGTGGAAACAGATTATAAATTAGTTCTGAAGTAGGAGGTACAACCTTCTTGTTTCAGGGACCGTGGTCCTAACTTATTGAAGCAGCACCTGGTCTGAGTTTTGCTGGATCCAGAGGCTGATAGCATACCCCTTGATCCAGATAGCGACCAGTGAGGTGTCTCAAGAACACAGTGAAGCAAGTGAGCAGAGGAGACTGTTTCCTGCCGCCATCACAGAAGATAAGATTCTGTGGCCAGAGCAGCTCAATCCTATGTGCCCCCCTCTAAAATTGACAGTATATTAATTAAAGAGGGACAATAAATTGTTTCAAATGACAGGAACTGTGAACTTTTCCCAATACGATTTCCACCATAAGCAAACACTTGAAGTCATGATGACAAACAACAACCTAGCTTGAAAAAGCCAGTATTACCTCATAGTACTACTTCACATCTTACACACATAGAATAATAATAATAAAATATGTCAATACAAAGATCATATCGATAAATTGTGTACATACAACTTGTAATTACATTTGATTGTGATTCCTGGTTCACTGTGTAGTTGAATCAGGATATCTATTATTGAAATGAATTAATACATATATTTTTAAACTTTAACACTTGACTCATTTAAGATAGTCTTATAGAATGTTATATGTGTGTGAGTGTCACAGTGTTGTAAAGTGTTGTGGAATAAATTAAATTGTTTATCTGTCTGTTGTTGTTGTGACTTACACTTCATCATTATCATAACCCTAGACATTCAACGTAGTCATCACAATATTCCAGAATAATTCTGACTGAGGTATAAATGTGGTAGCAAGTAAGGTCATCTGTAATACACCACACTTATTAGATACAGATACCTTCACAGCTGATCTCAGTCATTACACTAAGTCCTCTATAACTATTTATATCATCCCACTTTACCACAGTAACAACAAAAGCAATAACCAAGATGATATAGACTTTCATAGTCGAGTGCTTGAGTAGCTTAGAAGGATTGAGGTGGTACAAGGTCACCATTGTGGAACTGATGACAAGAATCATACACGTTCCAGTGGAACAAGAGATGAGAAGAAGACGCTGGCGATGGAAAGGATACACATTGAGGACACATGTTAACAGCATTACTAGGCAGTCCTTGTTCTGGAATCCTCACGGTAACAGAGGTAGAGGCAGACAGAAGAACACACGGGGACGAGACCTGGAGATAGAAATGAAAAAGTCCCTTGCACATTAATTTTTCATTCTCTCTCACACATTAATATTCCATCCAATTTCTCACACATTAATTTTTCATTCTCTCTCACACATTAATATTCCATTCTATTTCACCCACATTAATTTGTCATCCTCTCTTACACATAAATTATCCTTTTTCTCTTTCACAACAATTTTCCATTCTCTCTTCCACATAATTTACAATTTTCTCTACAAATTAGTTTTCTATTTCCTCTCACGTTAATTTTTCATCCTGTTTCTTACATCCGCATTCCATTCTCTCTCCCGATTTTTCCCATCTTTCAAACGCCAAATACAAAGAAAAATATACCAAACGCTGCGAGTGTCTCATGTATGTCTTTCCACAACGCAAGAATTATGCGTATTTCTCCACGAATGTCATCGTTTGCCGGACTTAACACTTGCGTACTCTGAGGTTTCTAGCACCACAGACAGAAGACTGTTTCATTCTGCAGTCATCTTCTTTCTGTCTATCTCTGTTTGTCCGTCTGTCTGTCTATATCTTTTTGGTCACAACCGCATACTTCACGATAACATAAGGTATTCCTCTTACATGTTATATTTGAAACTCATCTGAACGTGCTCCATGACCACATAAGGTCTTGCCACTTCTGTGTTACTGGTATGTTTACAAGAGTCCTATATCACCAGTCTATCCCAATTATTACTGATTATCTCTACCCAAATGTTACTTTCTCATAGTTGTTTATTACAGCTGAGTCATCTACCGGAAGCGTTATATCATTTATCGTATTCCACTCCTTACCATATGGTCATGTCTGTAGAATTTAACACATTATCTTAAAATACCATCTGTTTTCCAGGTTGAAAAACCTGTGGCAACATGGTTTTGGGGCAATTATCTGCAAGCCATGTTCCCAAATTAAACATTCGTTATCGACATTCCCCGACACAAGTTTGGGTTTGTCGCCATTTGCCATCTGGTGTGAAGATTACACTGTTATCTCTCAATCGTGCGCCTGGCTTGACAATAAGAATGTCGCTACCTGTAACTTCTAATCCGTCTGGTGTTGACGGTTAATCACACAAACACATCGACGTGGCTAGACACACACACACACACACACACACAAATAAACAAACAAACAGTCAATCGGTCAGGTAAACCGGATGGGCGTGACAAGATAACCTCGATCAACGAAAGCGTACACAAAATAATGAAAAAAGGAGCATGAGAAGGGAGAGTCGTGTAACCTGGCGGAGAGGATTGAAGACGCGAAAAGGAGGACGAAGAAATTTCGCCACAATCAGCCACATTCTAAACTGCTAAAACTAAATAGAGCATCCTAATACCAGAGTGGTTAGAGCACCGGTCTCTCACGGCACGCTCCATCCTACCCAGCTGTCAATGGGCACCTGACTTTTCTCTTGAGTTATTGAAGAAAAAGGCAGAGAGGAAGGTAACTGATCACTCCACCTCTCGATGCAGGGACCTAGTATAGTTAATTCTCTAACACTTCACTCCCCTATTTGTATTCTAAACTTTCTGTGTGATGCGCCCCATGATTCTCGAAAAAAAAGTACGACCTGATTTAAAAGAAATGTAATTCAGCGATAACAAATCACCAACTTCCCTTCGCAAAAAAGGACACGGCGTTCGTCCACTGTGCTGAGATCCTCCTTGTGTGATCTAAGGGAGGAGATCGGAACACTGATGGAGTTATCCTGTGCAATGAACATGGTCCTTAAAACGAAACGAAACCAAACCAAACCAGACAAAACCAAACCAGACAAAACCAAACCAAACCAGACAAAACCAAACCAAACCAGACAAAACCAAACCAAACCAAACCAGACAAAACGAAACGAAAAAAAAAGGTCAAGAATTGTAACCAAGGGTAACATTGTTATCATCATTTGTCTGTGAGATCCTTACAGAGTATGATGGAGCCACAGCTACAACTGGTTCCCCTTGCTGTAAGCCTGCTCCAAGCCTGATCCAAGCCTGCTCCAAGTCTGCTCCAAGCCTGCTCCAAGTCTGCTCCAAGTCTGCTCTAAGCCTGCTCCAAGCCTGCTACAAGCCTGCTCGAAGTCTGCTCCAAGTCTGCTACAAGCCTGCTCCAAGCCTGCTACAAGCCTGCTCCAAGCCTGCTCCAAGTCTGCTCCAAGTCTCCTCTAAGCATGCTCCAAGCCTGCTCCAAGCCTGCTCCAAGCCTGCTCCAAGTCTGCTCCAAGCCTGCTCCAAGCCTGCTCCAAGCCTGCTCCAAGCCTGCTCCAAGCCTGCTCCAAGCCTGCTCCAAGTCTGCTCCAAGCCTGCTCCAAGTCTGCTCTAAGCCTGCTCCAAGCCTGCTCCAAGTCTGCTCCAAGCCTGCTCCAAGTCTGCTCTAAGCCTGCTCCAAGCCTGCTACAAGCCTGCTCCAAGCCTGCTCCAAGCCTGCTCCAAGCCTGCTCCAAGTCTGCTCCAAGCCTGCTCCAAGTCTGCTCTAAGCCTGGTACAAGCCTGCTCCAAGCCTGCTCCAAGCCTGCTCCAAGTCTGCTCCAAGTCTGCTCCAAGCCTGCTCCAAGCCTGCTCCAAGCCTGCTCCAAGCCTGCTCCAAGCCTGCTCCAAGCCTGCTCCAAGTCTGCTCTAAGCCTGCTCCAAGCCTGCTACAAGCCTGCTCCAAGCCTGCTCCAAGCAGTGACATGATGTTACAGCTGTGGTTTATGTCGCAATTTGTTTTCACGATAAGGTTATTAGTCCCCATGTACAACCTCATATTAGTCGACTGTTATCAGCCCTATGTACAACCTCATATTAGTCGACTGTTATCAGCCCTGTGTACAACCTCATATTAGTCGACTGTTATCAGCCCTATGTACAACCTCATATTAATCGACTATTGTCAACTCAATAAACAACCTCATATTAGTCGACTATTGCGAACCTCATACTCAACCTCATATTAGCCGACTTTTGCCAACCCAACACACAACCTGAAATTAGTCACCTTGTACAACATTACCGAGGATGGAGTTCACATTTGTTACAAAAAGAACAATCGAAAATGAAAAATACGAAATAAGAAGCGGGACGAAGAAAAGGTAGAAGTCACTAACATTATTCGCATAATTAAAAAGTGTCTTGTACTGACATCTGTTGAGTATTGTCGACTATCATGACATCTGTTGAGTATTGTCGACTATCATGCCATCTGTTAACTACTACTACCCGCTTGAATGTCCATTAAACGTGTTCTGCTCTTACATGTGTTCAACACTTGAGTTTCCCATTCTGATATCTGTAATCATGTACCGCTTCAACGTACTTCACGTGCCAAGTTCCAACTAATAAAAAAAAACGTGTCCTTAGCAAAAGTGAGCTGTGCTAATCAAATTGTCATAACGCCCAGTAGACGGAGACGCCGTCGGCTGGACAAGCGATCTACGGGATATGTTCCGTCTGACAGAAATGTTTGTGACGCCGCAGAGCTAAGTATACCCTAAAGGAGTTTTGCTTGTGTTAATTATTCATCTGCGTTATTGAAAGTGACTCGGGGGAAGAGGTTGGGGTGGGGGTAGAATCCTCTTGAGTATTGCTCATTTCGCAATAGCTGCTCTAATATATCATTGCCCATTGCCGTTGATATCCTCATCACTACACTACACAGCGCCCAAAGGAGAAGATAATCAACTAACTTATGCTAAGTACTCCCGTCCTGTGCCATCAGCTCAAAGTCTTTCCAACTCTTTCTCATCTCTTTAATGTCTGTCTCCAACTCTCTTCTTCGTGTGCTTTTTGGTCTCAGTCTAACTCTCTTAATCTGGGGATTCCAGAACAAGGACTGACTTGTATTGCTATCAACATGTTGTTTTTTTCAATGTGTGTCCTAGTCTTCTTCTCATCTCTTGTTGCACAGGCACTTGTCTTGACATAGACAGCGAAGGATAGCAACAGCGAGACATGGAGATAAAGAGACAGAAGTAGATAGACAGATGTGACGAGATGGTAAATATAGGTGTATCTAGTTGATACCAGGTGATAGTGCCTGACAAAGAATTCTGGACTTAAAAGCAATACCTTAGTCTCAGAAAAGAGTACTGGTGTATGGATGGCACAGGTTATAGTCAGGCTGTAAAGTACTCTTGTCCAAATAGTGATGTAACAGATCAAAAGCATATGGTGCCCTCTCGTTCAGACTACCCCTTGCTTAAACAATAACGTAATTCCAATTTTAAAAAATTCAAAATTGAACAAAAAGGAATTTACAAAGTCCCAAGGGAAAATTAATGAATCAATTTATTTATATGTAATTTCTTTTCTTCTTGTCTTCAGAAAGAATAAGAATTAGTTTTAAATGATATTATATTACAAACTAATTCACAGCTTCCAATTATATTTACACTAAGAAAGTGTCACTGGAATAACAGATTCCTGCGAACTGTTCTGGATTCTATAAAGTTTCTTCATCGACAACTCGCACTTAAATTGCAACAATAGTTCATGTGGTGTTGAACTTATCTTAAAAGTCTCTTGGGCTGCTAGACTGCAATGTCCCAGATCAGAGTTGATAGGGTTTACACACGATGCTGAAACTCTTCACTGGTGTTCCTCAAATACAAGAGGTAACAGTGAGCATGAGTGGTCCCACTGCAGTGCTCCTTGACAATGAGGCAGGATAACACTAGGTGTTCCCACTTCACAGTTTCTCGATGAAGATCTAGTTTGATCTTATGACATGAACTGGATTAAATCGAACCGAACCTGCAACAATACAGAGCCCGTGGGTAGCATCTTCTTATGATATCCACAAGTCTACTGTGGTGGGTGTGAGTGTCTCTGATGATGCATGTGTATGAATGCACACATCCTTATCTCTTTTTATCTAGCAGAAGTGTAGCTTTCTTTCCATACACAGTTTTTCTAAATCTGTTTAGCTTTTGATTTGCTATGCTTTGTAACAGTCAACTTTAGCCATATTTGCTAACAACTTGACACACTTACTTGCTACTATCTCCGAAAATACAGCACGTATTACGCTTTTTAATATATCCACATATTCGTTGTTTTCTCCTTGAACAAAAGGATTAAGTAGAATTCCAATATGTTCATCAGTTTTATTATACTTCTACTGAAACGATGCAGTCCTAACATAAATGTGATCGCTGCAATATTTCCATTGTAAGTTAGGCAACGCATTGTCGGCGAGCCTGCAGAAAATGCGCGAATCTGATTGGACGCTATTTCAGAAACAATACTACACCCCAAGAAAACTCTACCTTTATTTATACGGAAAGCCCTGAATTCTAGGAACCTGAACACTAAGTCATAGTGGGATTTTCGTACAAATTAATACCCCAGACCACGCGTAAGAGGGATCTTAACCAAGTTGCCGAAACTATTTCTCCGAGCCAGAAGTCTATATATTGCCCAAGATATTTGATGTAAGTTGTGCGTTTTATAATTCTATATTTTGCATTATTAACATGTGAAAATTGCTAGTGGATGTCCACTTTCATACGAGGCTGGCAACCTCAGCATATAGAATGAGGATTTCACGAACCACCACTGCAAGAGCTGGTGACTGCTTAATGTGGGTTTCTCATAGAGAATCAAAAGCAGAGGTAGTCCAAAGTTCCACATGGAACAGGGAGTGGATGATGACAAGTGATTACATACTTAGCATATTAGCCTTTTCATTCAGTGCATATGTAAATGTAAACTTGTTCAGTAAAAATGCAGTGGATGTTTTCCTCTCACTGGGATTAACATTAATGCTCAGAGAAGGTAATCCACTGAGGTAGATGGGATGGTTGAATGAAAAAAAAGGAGGGGGGGGGGCACTATTTTCGTGTCAGGAAAACCCAATACTCAAGAGCGTATTTGTTTCTCTCTTATTTCATGATATTAGTCGGTGGTACCAATTGGTGGTACTAGTGTGTGGAACAAGTGTGTCGTATAGGTGGCTTTCAGTCAAAGCTAGACACCTACAGCAGACGAGTCTTAACATACGCTAGACCATCTTCGCAATTACCCCACGATGCTACGAGGGACGTGTTGCGGCCACTAGACTTGATCAGTAACGATTGAACCAGTCAACAATCTGCAAAGAACAAACATCGGCTGGAGCAGAATCCAAACGACATTTTACTGGCAGCTAAGTACCCACTTAAAGCTGCTAAGTGAACTCTTTTCTTTAAGAAATTTGTAAAACACCCTACCCAGATCTGTAACGGGATTGCCTCCCCCTGCTTTGCAGTAGTAGTCCACTCATGGTCACAACGCAAGCGTATCTAAAAGTAGGTCGTCCAAGGTATCTATCTTCGCGCAAGATTATATTTGGCAAAGATATAGATAGAAGATGAATGGCGCTTCTATCTTAAGGGAGCATTCACAAGATATTCCCAGAAGTCAAGAACAAACGCTGCTTAAGGACTAAGCAAATTTGTTAACTTATTATCTGGTCCGTCGCCTTTTGCGAAGGGGTTATGCAATGATTCTGGCCCGTCAAGCCCCCAGTTGGAGTAATCCAACAAATGCCCTCTTATAATTAATGGATATATATATATATATATATATATATATATATATATATATATATATATGTATATATAAATATGTATATATATATATATATATATATATATATATATATATCAAGAAAGACTGGCTCATACGTTTCCTTTCGTACATACAAACTGAATCAACTATTATTGTTTAGTGTAAAATAACATACAACAAATTTAATAGTCAATTAGTTCAACAAGTTAAAAAAAGGATTAAATGGGGTGAAAGTTATATTAAATTTTCCTCATTGAGGTTTTGGTCGGGCGTTAATAATAATGTCTGTATTTTTGCTGTAGCCTGTTACACACAACTTAGCTCCAGATGGGTCCTGCAGCTGTGGTTTCCGTCACTTCTTTTTGGTGATGAGTACACTTCTCCACATAATTCGTCCACTGTAGGCTGTTGGTGATGATACTCTTCTCTCACACTAGTGGCGTAGGAACTTCAGTACTTTAGTCTGATGTCTTGTAACCACGAACATAAAATTTTGGGTCTACACACTTCTCCTGGCACATATTCGAATGGACCCACATCCCTGTAGTTAGATGCTGTTCGAATCACTAGTCTGGAAATATGAGTTAATTCCTCTTACGGCTGGTGTTCTGCGAATTCCTGGCCTGGGAAAACTTGGTATAATTCCTCTCATGACTGGGTCTGGGAAATATGTGCTAATTCCTCTGACGGCTGGTGTTCTATGAATCCTGTCTGGGAAAACTTTTGTATAAATTCCTCTTATGACTTCTTGTGATAAAATTCCCAAGTTTCCAGTCTTGTATTGAAATGGCGGGTTTACTTGTGAATTTCAAAGTTGCCCAATACTCGATCTGGTACTTATAGTTATAGAATGATAAGTCCTGTCCTCTTTCATCTGGCTTGTAGGAGGTGTTTAGTTGACGCTGCGATGCAGTCTCTCTGTGTCTCCGAGTTTGTTAGATTATATCTCACAATCCTTAGTTTCAAATCCCAGCTGTGTTTCCGCCGAAAGTTCCAATCAAATCATAGTAGATTCTGGCGAACCAATCCAATCTATCTAGCACTGTTTGGATGGGGAAGTTTATCATTACTCATACCACGCGTATTTAAAATCTTTATTTTGATATCCACGCGTGACCACTTACAACAGTGATGTCAAATCGTTACCTAAGACTTCCGGCGTACCTCTGTTTATCACCTTTATTTGCGTGCCTCCGCCAGACAGATGTCTGGTCAGACCGCATTGTCTTCTTTCATCGTATCACAATACCGGCTTGTGTCAACATGATGAACAGCTTTCCAGTGGGGTCAAATGTTTGACCGCCCCATTTCCACAGGTGGTCAGACGGAATAGGCGATAAAATATTATCGCTGGCCGGGTCACCAAACCTGGTGAAGCGTAACAACAGTCTGGGAGTGAAGTGTGAAACAATAAGATACGCATTACTCCCATAGCAAATACTGTCATAGGGGAGTGGCGTGTTAGAGAATTCACCATGCTATGTCCAGCATAGAGCAAAATAGTAAAAATACAAATGAAAAGGCATGATTTATGCCAAATAAAAGCGATGAGTTCGAAAAATGAAGAAAAGAAAGGATTACTGCCGGAGGGCTGAAGGTGTGAGAGATCACACAAAAGAGCATGTTCAGAAGTTTTGTCACAAGATCATCACCTGTGATGAATCTTTAAAGGCAAACATTTTTTCCATTAAAATCTTTATTCATTTTACGTTGTTAAATTATAATTGATTATTAAATTTGTTATCTGTAAATATACAAATTTATTGTTGATTCAGTCATTTTGAGTGAACTGCACCCGCATGTCTCAGTCATTTTAAATACCTATGAACAGAGCTATTGAAATAGTTTTTTGCTGATTTAAATCAGCTGGGTGCTAATCAAAACGAGCTAAATTCTTACTCCTCGTAGAAGAGCAGGAAAGTTTACACGGCCTTGATCTTATCAGCCGTAAAACTGAATTCTTAAATTCCTTTGAGGCTCCCTAAAATTGAAGCACCATTCTTCAATTTACAGCTCAGTGGATACTCTGAAGTTTGGCCACTGGTGGACAATAAGTGTAAAGAAAGGGGAGTAAATCCCGTGACACACTTTGCGTATACATGTCCTAAACTACAAATTATCAGTACGATAACATGTAAAAGGTCAAGGTAGTCCAATAGCAGATACTGCAGTAGGGAAGTGAACTGTTAGAGACTTCACTATATTAGGTCCAGCATCGAGAAGCGGGGTGACCAGTTCCGTTCATCGCTGTCTTTTCTTTCCCTAACTCGTGCAAAGTCAGGTACCCATTAACAGCTGGCTAGACTGAAGTATGTCGATACCGTGAATCGAACCTTGCACCTTTGCCACGAGAGACTAGTGCTCTAACCACTGTTAATCGGACGCTCGATAACATATATACGATAGCCTAATTTGTTAATTTTGGCGCTCAGTAGAGAGGACTAATCAAATTTATGTTGGTAACTGTAATGAAGTCTGAATCATATCTCGGCATCATTCACAATTTATCATCGCAAACCCCGTGGATATAACTGATCAATGAAACGTCAGCTTGCTACAGTATTGTCAGAAGAAACGCTATGCTATTCGAGACAACAAAAGTGTAGATGTTGATGATATTTCGGAAGGCAGTGTGCTAACAATCATGGAGTACCTGGATAAAGAAGGACTCAATTCGATAATAGGAATCATTAGCTTTAGGCAGATAGAAATAGATTCACTGGATGTGTTGTAGAGCCTAAATTATGAATAGAAGACAGTGGAGCATGAACCATGTTGCGTTTTTCCCTGTTTCTGCTGCTCCAGTGAATAGTCGGATAAACTATAGGATAAAGTGGATATCTATAGTGATAGAACTCATTCATATGAGTAAAATAAGTCTAAGATGGAGGAAATCGGTGCAGAAATAAGGATTCCAGAATTATTTTAGATTTGTTATCTAAGCACACCTTGCCTTGCCTACACGATTTTGGATGCATGAAAACGTACTTTGGTCTAGTTGTCATCTCGTACATCCGCAAGTCCACTATATAAGGGGAGAGAACGAATGACACAGACACACTCGCCGCCTAATTCAAACCACAGACACAGAGCACAGCATTTATATCAACTCCGTTGCCATCTGCAGAAGTGTGAGCAGACTGTGTAACCATTGAAAGCCTGTCTGTGATTGAGGGTAAGCGAAAAACAATGAAGTTACGGAAACAACAATAAATGAACAAACTTTGCTGCGGGATGGACATTCGGAGTCTGTGGCTCGTATGACTGTCAGTGGTGAAAGCCGAAAGGAAGCCACTGACATGAAAACGGAGGCTGAGATGCAAAGAATGAACCAGAGTTGGGGCACTGTACGAAGGATGGCCACCGACCGAGCAAAGTGGAATCAATTTGTTGTTGCCCTACAAGACGCCACTAGGCGTTATGGCCACTGACAGCTTTGACGGTCGGCGGCTAAGGATCAAAGAAGAAGAAGATATGTAAATATATTATCAATGTGTGTTTAAGGTAATATTGGTATGTGTAGAATCATTGTGTTATTTCTGGAGGAAAACTCGAAGTGTTGGTTTAGTTTAATTGTATTAAATCAGTAGAACGAATGGATTGAGCTAGTTGTTTGTGGAAATCATTTTAAAGATATTATGCTTGCTGGAAAGGACTATCCAAACTGGAGGAAGGAATGACTATAACAGATTGATTTTCTGTATTATTTGATACAGGCCTATATGATTTTATAGAAACAAATCATGGACAAAACTGTAACAAGTGAATTACTAACTATTGTGCTAGAACTGGAACGAATTGTGTTATTCATGACTTACTATGTCTCCTGTGATTAACCACAGCTTGTCTGAACTGTCTCATTATACCTCCTGACTGGCTAAGGAGACAATGAGCGATACTACGTAGGTTGTATATTATGTTTCAGGTTATATTCTGCCCTGAGTGTCATACAAAACCTATAGTGACAAAGTCAGCAAATAAATGTTCAAGTTTGTCAGAGCTTTTGCCAGTATTAACTATGTCATTTGACGAGTGGAGGACCCGCAGTGGTGGGGTTCTATCCAATCATACTGCTGTACGAGGCCTAGGAAGGACTTTGTTTCAGATAAGTAGCTCAGTATTGGGCTACTCCAACTTTCAAATACCATAAACCCACCTACAAATAAACTAGGTGATGATGAAAACACTGTGGTGTATATAGAAGACATTTCACAGTCATATGAGTCATAAAGTAACATTTATATTCATCTATACAAGAAAGCACAAAAATAGAGACAGATTCCAACAGGAAGCAAGAAAACAGTGAATATGAACTATATTAGTTTAAGACATTAACTGTAAATGTGTTATGTATATATGAAAGTGACCCATAATTTATTTTGCAATCAATTGAATTTTATTTGAAAATTAACAAAGAACAAAGAAGAAAAGATCTTTTATATAAATAAATTATAAATTGTACCCAGATTCTTCAGTGAATTATTTAAATTTAATTTAAAAGTTCTTGTTGTGTAGTTAATTACCCCTAGCAGAGTCATTGTCTAAGGTTAGTCTGGAGAGGAGCCCATAGGAATCTAGATAGTACATTACCATCTCATCTAGGAACCTATACAGCTTGACTATACCTTTGATGTCGATATACCATTACTCTTTTCAGAGAATGGGGTATTTCTTGTAAGACCAGTCTCTTATCTGGCACTATCCTGGTATCATCTGATACATCTATTTGTCCAGGATAATATCACCATCATTATATCTTTCCTCTCGCTACGGTAACATTTATCTAAATGGGCATCATATGGTGTTGATACTTCTACTAGAAAAGTGGGTTTTGCTTACTTGGTTTATTAATGTTAAATCAGGTTTTACAACGCGGGATTTAAATACATTTTCAGGGGAGCCGCGCTGGTGTAATGGCTTCGGCGTTGTACTGGCGACCAGGTGTTCATGGTTCAAACCCGGGCGTCGGCGTTTGAAGAAATGTTTACGGCCGGAAATTTGACTGAATAGCCTGAACGGCTCCTGTGATAAACCCTCTGTGGATGGGAAGGAGCGAAGCTCCTGACCGGGTTGGAAGGAAAGTCCTCAGGTTCCCCAGCCTCGCAATGACATGTCATTGGGCCGAAGGGCTGAAAGCCCAAGTGCTGCTGGTTAAGAAAAAAAAAAAAAAAAAAAAAAAAAAAAATACATTTTCACTGCTGCCGATGATAGATAGTTTAACTATTATTTCTTTATTTATTGTTATGTCACTATCATTACGATTTGTAGATTTCACTTTCTCATAAACAATGTCTACAACCCGGTTGTGCCTTGGTTGGTATAAGCTTTGAAATTTAATACACCCATTTAATATATGTGAAACTGTTTCGTATGGGTGATTATATATTTTGTAATTTTTCATGTATGACTGGTTAGTATAAATGCAAAAGACTTTCACATACATACATACGTTCATACATACATACCCATACATACTTATGTACGTACATACTACGTACACGTGTACATAATACTTACATCATGCGTACAAACTGCATACACGTGCACACATATGTGCGAACACACGTAAGTACATAAAGACATATACAACCATCTGTCACAAAGTAATCACGTAAATAAATTGTGTGGCGGTCTTCAAGATGAGGTTTTGAAAAGTTCAAACCAGCGTTATTACTCGGGAGTTCTTCTGACGAATGGCATTCACGTGTGTCTTTCGAGACACGGAATCAATGATATAATAGGTTAAATTTGTTGACCTCTATTCAGAAAAGCTTCTCGGATTATTCCACTTCTGACCTTTTATTTCATTGGCTGGAATTGTCAGAAACAAGATAGTAAAAATGCAAATGAGAAAATGATTGTGTCCAACAGCGAGGATAGGTAACAGTAGCAGTTTGTAAGTGGGATAGTAAGTGTAAGCTGGAGAGTGTATGTGTAAGTTGGAGAGTGTATGTGTAAGTTGGAGAGTGTATGTGTAAGTTGGAGAGGGTATATGTAAGTTCAGAGTGTTTGTGTAAGTTAAAGAGTGTATATGTAAGTTGGAGAGTGTATATGTAAGTTGAGAGTAAATGTGTAAGCTGGAGAGTGCATGTGTAAGTTGGAGAGTGTATGTGTAAGTAAAGAATGTATGTGTAATTTGGAGAGTGTATATGTAAGTTGGGAGTGTATATGTAAGTTGGAGAGTGTATATGTAAGTTGGAGAGTGTATGTGTACGTTGAGAGTGTATACGTAAGTTAGAGAGTGTATGTGTAAATTGAGAGTGTATGTGTAAGCTGGAGAGTGTATATGTAAGTTGGAGAGTGTATATGTAAGTTGGAGAGTGTATGTGTAAGTTGAGAGTGTATGTGTAAGACGGAGAGTGTATGTGTAAGTTCAGATTGTTTGTGTAATTTGGAGAGTGTATATGTAAGTTGGAGAGTGTTAATGTAAGTTCAGTGTTTGTGTAAGTTGGAGAGTTTATATGTAAGTTGGAGAGTGTATGTGTAAGTTGAGAGTGCATATGTTCGTTGGAGAGTATATGTGTAATTTGAGAGTGTATATGTAAGCTGGGGAGTGTATGTGTAAATTGAAGAGTGTATGTGTAAGTTGAGAGTATGTACGTTGGAGAGTGCACATGTAAGCTGAGAGTGTATGTGTAAGCTGGAGAATGTATGTGTAAGTTGGAGAGTGTATGTATAAGTTGAGAGGGTTTGTGTAATTTAGAGAGTGTATGTGTAAGTTGGAAAGTGTTTGTGTAAGTTGAGAGTGTATGTGTAAGCTGAAGAGTCTATGTGTAAGTTTAAGAGTGCATGTGTAAGTTGGAGAATGTATGTGTAAGTTAAAGAGTGTTTGTGTAAGTTGGAGAGTGTGTAAGTTGGAGAGTGTATTTGTAAGTTGAGAGTGTATGTGTAAGTTGAGAATGTTGTGTAAGCTGAAGAGTGTATGTGGAAGTTGGAGAATGTTTGTGTAAGTTGGAGAGTATATGTGTCAGTTGAGAGTGTTTGTGTAAGTTGGAGAGTGTATGTGTAAGTTGGAGAGTAAATGTAAGCTGGAGAGTGTTTGTGTAAGTTGGAGAGTAATTGTGTAAGTTGGAGAGTATTTGTGTAACTTGAGAGTATTTGTGAAAGTTGGAGAGTGTTTGAGTAAGTTGGAGAGTGTTTGTGTACGTTGAGAGTGTATGCGTAAGTTGGAGAGTGTATGTGTAATTTGGAGAGTGTTTGTGTAAGTTGGAGAGTGTTTGTGTAAGTTGAGAGTGTTTGTGTAAGTTGGAGAGTGTATGTGTAAGCTGAAAAGTGCATGTGTAAGTTGGAGAATGTTTGTGTAAGTTGGAGAGTATATGTGTCAGTTGAGAGTGTTTGTGTAAGCTGGAGAGTGTATGTGTAAGTTGGAGAGTAAGTGTCAGCTGTTGAGTGTTTGTGTAAGTTGGAGAGTGTATGCGTAAGTTGGAGAGTATTTGAGTAACTTGAGAGTATTTGTGAAAATTGGAGCGTGTTTGTGTAAGTTGGAGAGTGTTTGTGTAAGTTGGAGAGTATATGTGTACGTTGGAGAGTATATCTGTAAGTGAGTACGTATGTAAGTAGAAGAGTATATGTGTAAGATGGAGAGTGGATGTATTAGTCGGAGATTTATCTGTATGTTGGAAAGTATATCTGTAAGTTGGTGAGTACATATGAAAGAGTATATGTGTGAGTTGGATAGTATGTCTGTAAGTTTGAGAATATATGTGTAAGTTGGAGAGTATTTTTGTTAGCTGGAGAATACATGTTGGAGAGTATATGTTGCACGCTATAATGTAACTTGGAGAGTTTATGTAAATTTTAGAGTATATGTCAGCTTGAAAGATTGGAGAGCATATGTAAAATACTGAGTACATGAAAGTTCCAAAGTATATGGGAGTTGGAGAGTATTTGTACGTAAGTTACACAGTATATATAAGTTGGAAAATAAATGTCAGTTGGTGTGCATGTGTAAGTTGGAAAGTACAAGTAAGTTTGAAAGTATGTGTTAGTTTGATGATAAGTGGAATTTTGAGAGAATATGATCGTTTGAGAGAATGTAAATGTAAATTTAAAGAATGTATTTGTGTACATATAGATGCCCATCAGTGTATATTGTTGTTGTTGTTATTTAACTAGAGCTGCTGAGCTTCTCGCTCTTTTCCAGCCAATACCAAGCTGAAGACTCCTTGGTATTATCTACACTGCAGATCTAGGTTTTTCCTGTGGCTTTTCCACCATTCCGAAACGTGTTGACTTGTAGTCATGAACCCCAGTTTCTCCAGTTTGGCTTGCATTTAAAAGATCATCACATCTAGCCCAAAACTAAGAAGAAGAAGCGTGTGGCATACTTTGCATTCCCCGCTATTCAAGGGGGCCCTCCATTTAGGCAGAACTAAACTACTGTGCTCTAGTTCTGGGCTCTCCCAAGGAATTGTCACGTTCTACACATAGCCACTTTTCAGCTCCTTCTCCATCATACGTCCACAGTGAGGTCCTCTTGCATGTAGCCAACCAGGTAAAAGCCAGAGTTACGTCTGGGGCTCAAGTGACTCCCCCAAGCTTAGTGTGCAATGCTGGGTTCTCAACATGTGTCACCACAGGGGAATTCATGGAATTGCGTGGATGATTTCAAGAGTCAATGAGAGTGTAATTAGCTTCACAGACGGAGGTTCAATTCCACATCTGTATATTATAGCATTGTGCTTATCTGGTGCACATGTACGGTTGAATCCAGATATGCCTCCATGTATATCAGTGTATATAGAAGCCTCTTTCTGTGTACATAACTATGTTTCTGTGTGTTTGTGAAAGTCTCAGAGTGCATTAAGATGTATGAAAATGTATAAGGAAGCCATTCTCTATGTACACAAGGATGCTCAAGACGCAGCAATAGAGACCGCAGTCAGCGACTCATAGCTTGACTGCCTGCGTCAGGACCAGCGAACCAGAGCTGGTCAAGACCGTGCTCCACCTCCACGTGGTGGTCCTGGAAACAGTATGCAGCAATGCAGGCTGGCTGAGCGAGCACGGATCGCAATGGGAAGGCAAACCCGGTCCTAAAAAATGCCGTGCAGAAGTCGGATGTGTCGACCGAAAGGTGCAGATATCACAGCTACGTTGGAAACAGACACAACGCAACCACCGTCCTTTTCAGGGCGAACGAAGAAGAAGAAGAAGAAGTATGTCGTAGCCACTGTGTTCATAAAGATGTATGTGTGTGTGGAAGCCGCTTTATGTACACAGCGACGCATATTTGTTATGTGGCAGTCTCTGTGTTCATAAAGATGTATCCAACAGTATGTGGAAACCTATATGCATGTGCATAAAGATGTATCTTTTTGTATCTGGTAGTCGCTGTGTTCATAAAGATGTATCCAACAGTATGTGGAAACCTCTATGTGTGTACATAAAGATGTATTTAACAGTATGTGGAAACCTCTATGTGTGTACATAAAGATGTTTCCAACAGTATATCGAAACCTCTATGTGTGGGTATATAAGTAACCTGGAGAGCACTGGTTTCTGCCTTATGCGCCGTGTTTGGCGCTTAAAGAATTTATTATTATTATATAAGTAATCGTACAGGATGATATAAAAGTCACTCCCAATATTAAAATTTGTATGTCCTCACTTGCATATATACAAAACAAATGTCAAAATAAAGAGCATTAAATGTCATTTGACATTTGGCTTGAAAGTTTAATTTGTTTTATTTCCAGAAAGAAAATAAAATGAATGAGATTTAAACTGAACTCCGCCTAGGCCGGTCCCAAGCCCGGCTGAAAAAGGAGAAGGGCGGCCTGCATGGAGGCCGCAAGGAGGCAGCCCCTCCACCATGCAAAGGCACAACAGGCCAATCACCTGTTTCCTTTAAATCATGATTACGAGAACTACAAGAGAGAAAACTAGACTGATTCTAAAGGCGACGAACTGGAACGGACTACGACTTATGGAACTTGGAACACAAGAAGTATAAATGGGAAAGAAGAGGAGCTGGTGGAAGAGATGAGGAAAGCAAAACTAGAAATCCTGGCTATAACGGAAACAAAGAAAAAAGGACAAGGAGTCATGGATCTCGATGGCAACACGCTGCTCTACAGTGGTGTACACACATCTGAAAGAGCTAAAGGAGACGTGGGTTGCATTGTGGCCAAAAACCAAAAAGATAGTATCAAGGGATGGAACTTTGTCTCGGAGCGCATTATGGTTGTAAAACTAAAAGAAGGAGAAACCATAGTCAACCTGGTGATAGTGTATGGGCCAAATGAGGATGAGAGAGCAGAGGTCAAGGAGGAATTCTTCGAGCTGCTTCAAAGGACAGTGGATGACTGTGTGATAGGGCGGGGCGAGATGATGATGATGATGTTGTGATATTTGATCACTCTCTTGCACACTCGCAACCGACCCGATTCAACACTAAAACTCTGATTCTTAAGGCAGGGGCTGTATTTATTTCTACAACCCTATCAGTGACCAAGAGCACACTGAAGCAAACATTAAACAAATAAACGGACAAACCAAACACCAAACAAACACCCAGCCTGTGCTCGATTGCTAATCTGAAGAAGCAAACAAAGCAACGACTAGTTAAAATCATTGTTAAATAATGATGCTCTAACCTGCCAAACAGTCCTTCCACGCCACCTGACACCCTCAACTATCACACACGCACACACTCATGCGTGTCGTCCAATGCGACTAGTATGGTGTTGTGCATGAGGCTGGCAATCTCACCGTGTAACACAGATTGCTACCGAAACTACTACTGCACGAGCATCTGAATGCTTCATGCGGAGGCAAACCACACTGGTGGCCCCATGCTCCCTCAGGAGCGGAGAAGAGAAATATATATCTCCAAGTGAGCCCACATGCTCTCACAAACCATTCTTCACATAACAATAATTAAATAATAATCAACTGGACATAAAATAATATTCAACTCTATGTACAACAAATACTCTCAATAATGAGAGTAAGCTACTTCCTCTCAACCGATCCACATAAATATTCGTTCCTGCACTCTGAACATGTCGTAAGTGACGACTGGTGCACCTGGCAACCAGCGTGTTGTATATGACCCCTGATGAGATTGGGAACTCATCACATGAAACACATTGTTACAGAAACAACCACTGCAATAGCATAAAAATGCTTCTTGTGGGCCTGTAATGGACACCAGTTGCATTGGTGTTTCCATGCTCCGCACGGAGCAAACAGAGAAACACCTGTCTCAACGTGCCTTACGCACCAAATAGTGCCTCGCGCTCTCCAGAAATCTAAATACATATTCTCACCTCACTCAAAGTAACCCACTAAAGATATACAGTAGAATAATCAATAATCGTGAAATACACTTAATTACTCTTACATTAAAGAACAAAATAAAATTACTCTTGACTTAACACTAGAACTAAAGTCATCACATAAAGGAATTTTACACGAAACTCTCTTTTCTATTACTGGGGAAAATTACATTTAACCTACTTTCACCCACGTGTCAATTCACACGATATAAAACTGCGTAACATTATAGGCTTGATAACTAAGAGTGTTACTGCAGACTCCTCGCGCCGCTTTTATACAGTCATCACCACGTGGCTGCCATCTTGCTATTTTGCTAACAAGTCAATATTATCTAAATTCAAGTAATAGATCGCTTCTCTGTCCAGTTCCATGTATGAAATACTCTCCTACTAAATTTGCCCGGTCTGATTGATGAAATAATTGCTACGAAACTTCTCACATCTGTGATTTGGACTTACACTATTAAAATCAATCCACGCATATTATTTTCACTCATTTATATTTCAAGACTAAATTATCAGGTCCTGGAACACATCAAACTATTTATTTCATTAACCATTAAAACAGACACGCTCAATATAATTCTAAAGCTACAGGGAAATAATGGTAATTTCACTAGGAAATAAGCTAATCTGCTTTTAAATCAAACTCACGTGTCATGTCTCTGTTCTACCCACACAGGGCGCCTCGTATCTTCGTCTTCTCTTGTCTGGACTGAATCTTCAAATAGGCCTGTTTGCCGCTCGCTATCTCTTTTATAAGCCCTATATCGAATCACTCAACTTATTGCGCGGCGCGTAGTAATTGCGCCACGCAAATAACACTCGCCTTTATTGCTCCATTAGGCATGAAAACACAAATATGGCCTACAACTATCAATTATAACACACGACTATCAAATATAACACCATTATAGTTTAGGCTTTATTGTGGCCTAAACTAATATATCTTCTATCACTTTTCACATCCCAGCGTGCTGCGCGCACATCGAAAATATATGGGCGATAAATATGCCTTGAACATGAAGGGGGAAGCAGGGGTGTCTTTACGGCCCCATCACATATCTCCCTCCTGATTTTGTTGTCGTTCCGACAACATCACTACCTCTGGCGCTTCAGTCGAAATCTCTCAGATCGTTGGTGATGCGCATGACTATTTCTGAGCGGCGATGCTTTGGGCTGAGCTTCTGTAATAGGTACAACCCGGCTGGGGACACTCTTGGTCGTCATGTCCCCAGTTGTACGTTGTCGGGCTGTCCGCCGCTGTGGTCTAGAAGACTCGCTCACCTGTGCCGCGCCGCTGCTTGCTTGTGACATCTGCTTGTCAGTGCATGTAGCTGTCGACCCTGTAGGGGGATTGCTCCCGACGTGCTCTGCACTCGTTTTGTGTGGACGGTGGCCCACATTCCCCACAATCTGCTTTTGATGAGTCTCCTCTTCTGGACACCGATGTGCACTCCCTCCTATCTGCTTAGGACGGGTTTCCTCCCATAGACAACGACCAATTTTCTCGGTTCCCTTAGAGTGACAGCTGTCACAGCCATCTCTTGGTTTACATACGCTAGGCAACCTGGTTGTGGCAGTACGTCTTGGGAAAGAGCTCCTTGAGGGACAGGCGGCTATCAAATGTTCTGTAGACTTGCATCTAAAACATCGTTTTGGAAGAGGGCCTTGAGGGCATTTGGCTGCCATGTGGCCTGAGAACTCACCACAATTATAGCACCTCAACCTGGTAGGCTTTCTCTGTGCCTTGGGTCGCCTCCTACTTCCTTTGCATTCTTGACCGCCAATGCCACACAAATAGACTGCTTCCATGCCCTGGACAGATGGTTTGCTGTCAAATTCCACAATCTCATTTCTCGCCAGACTCCTGAATCCCTTTCTGAAGATCTTGGTCTGATGGATGAAATAATTGCTACGAAACTTCTCACATCTGTGATTTGGACTTACACTATTAAAATCAATTCACGCATATTATTTTCACTCATTTATATTTCAAGACTAAATTATCAGGTCCTGGAACACATCAATCTATTTATTTCATTAACCATTAAAACAGACACGCTCAATATAATTCTAAAGCTACAGGGAAATAATGGTAATTTCACTAGGAAATAAGCTAATCTGCTTTTAAATCAAACTCACGTGTCATGTCTCTGTTCTACCCACACAGGGCGCCTCGTATCTTCGTCTTCTCTTGTCTGGACTGAATCTTCAAATAGGCCTGTTTGCCGCTCGCTATCTCTTTTATAAGCCCTATATCGAATCACTCAACTTATTGCGCGGCGCGTAGTAATTGCGCCACGCAAATAACACTCGCCTTTATTGCTCCATTAGGCATGAAAACACAAATATGGCCCACAACTATCAATTATAACACACGACTATCAAATATAACACCATTATAGTTTAGGCTTTATTGTGGCCTAAACTAATATATCTTCTATCACTTTTCACATCCCAGCGTGCTGCGCGCACATCGAAAATATATGGGCGATAAATATGCCTTGAACATGAAGGGGGAAGCCGGGGTGTCTTTACGGCCCCATCACAACTGCCTAGATGAAATTATCATGCTCGGAGATTTCAATGCCAGAATTGGAAATGACCATGCTAGATGGAGTGGAGTTATCAAAAGATATGGAGAAGATACTCTTAATGACAATGGAAAGCGACTTCTTAGATTCTGCAGTGAGCAGAATCTGATCATTACAAACACAAAGTTCCCCCATAAGCGCATACATGCATACACTAGATGTGAAGTCAGTGATCGACTATGCCATTGTTAGGAGGAGCTCATTCAAATATGTCCGGGATGCTAGAGTCTGGAGGGGGCCAGAGATTGGAAGTAATCACTACCTGCTTACAATCAAAAGAACAACTGAAAGAGTTGCTCAGCCTAGGAACTGCCCAACATCACGCAAGAAACTAAGTAAACGAACGGGAGAAATGAGCATTAAGACCTACAAGCTGAGAGAGCCAGAAATTAAGACCAGATATCAGGGGCTTATTGCTGCAGCGGTGAGCAACACAGAAGAACAACCTTAGGACTTGGAAACACTCTGGCTTAAATTCAAGGACATCATAAAGACAGCTGCCGCAGAAGCATGTGGTAAAGTCCGACTTGGGAACAAGAGACAGAGGATACCTTGGTGGACAGAGGCATATCCATTCTCAGTGTCCCTGGTAAAATCTGCTCTAGAATCCTAGAGCAGAGACTCCGACGCCTAGCTGAGCCACACTTGGATGAGGTCCAGTGCGGATTCCGAGCAAACCGAAGTACTCAAGACCTAATCTTCACACTTAGACAGCTGAGGGAAAAGGCCATTGAGTATAAGAGTGAGATCCATCATTGTTTCATAGATCTGGAAAAGGCGTTTGACAGGGTCCCCTGGAGCAAACTTTGGGACTGTTTGGCAAGGAAGAACATTCCAGCACCTCTGATTCATGCTATACAGAGCTTCTACAAGTCTTGCAGAAATTATGCGAGGACAGCAAACCATGTCAGAAGAGTTCAGGACCTCCACTCATGTAAGATAAGGTGAAATCCTGTCACCTTATCTTTTCATACCTCTCATGGACGATGTCATCAAGGCATGTAAGGAGAGAACAAGAAAGTATTCAGTGGGGTACTGGAAGATGAGACAGGTTACTATTTCAGAGCTGGTATGTGCTGATGATGTTGCCCTGAGTGCTAAATCAGAGGCATATCTCCAATCCAACCTACAAGTCTGGAAGGAAGAGCTGGAGAAGAGACGGATGGTCATAAGCAGCTCTAAAACAAAATCCATGGTGATATCACGAGAAGAAAGAAGACATCAGATTAAGCTGGGAGAACAGGTCCTGGAGCAGGTCGACCACTTTAAATACCTCGGAGCTATTATAGACCGAAAGGGAGGCATCAAAGAAGAGTTGGCCACTCGAAAAGCAGCAGCTGGGAGACTTTTTCAGGCCATAAATCGAGGATTCCTCAGCATGAGAGAGGTTGGTAAGAAAACGAAGATGGCTGTATACCGCTCCACCTATGTCCCAGTCTTGACATATGGATGCGAGTCATGGGCAATGACTACAACGCACAAAAGCCAGATCCAAACCTCAGAAATGAGGTATCTGAGGAAGGTGGTTGAAGTAACAAGAAGAGACATGGTCCGCAACCAGACGATACGTCAAGGCCTAAAATCCCACCCCCTGCAGACCCAAGTAGAACAGTCCCAACTAAGATGGTTTGGCCATGTCTGCAGAATGGGAGAGGATCGGCTGCCACGACAAGCATGGGAAACAGAGAGCCGGGGATCCAGACCCCAGGACGACCCGTAGTCCGCTGGGAGGACAACGTTAGACAGTCTTTGAGGGACCGAGGACTGGAGTCGAACCAGGCCAGGAGGAAGAAAGCCGATAGGATAGTCTGGCGCTCTCTCTTCCAAACCTCTACACCTCACGGTAGAAGGGGAACGATTAAGTAAGTAAGATTTAAACTGACCAATAAACGGACGTTACAAGAGAAAGCAAAAATTGTTGCCCACTTTGAAGTCATGTGATTAAAAGGTCAGATGTTATGATGATTTGTTATGTTAATGCCCTGTATTTGATCCATTGTCAGTGTGCGTTAGCTATTGGTGATTGTAATGTTAATATGATTAACATATATTAATGTTTAGAAAATGGCAGTTAATCTGCTGCATGTTGACGTCTGTACCACATAAATTAATTGGATAGGAATCAGGAAATAACAATTTAAAATAGGGAGTGACTTATAAAGGGGTGATATATACTACCCTATATATATATATATATATATATATATATATATATATATATATATATATATATATATATATATATATATATATATATATATATTTTTTTTTTTTTTTTTTTTTTTTTTTACCAGCGGCACTTGGGCTTTCCGCCCTTCGGCCCAATGACATGTCATTGCGAGGCTGGGGAACCTGAGGACTTTCCTTTCAACCCCGTCAGGAGCTTCGCTCCTTCCCATCCACAGAGGGTTTATCACAGGAGCCGTTCAGGCTATTCAGTCAAATTTCCGGCCGTAAACATTTCTTCAAACGCCGACGCCCGGGTTTGAACCATGAACACCTGGTCGCCAGTACAACGCCGAAGCCATTACACCAGCGCGGCTCCCATATATATATATATATATATATATATATATATATATATACATATATATATATATATATATATATATATATATATATATATATATATATATATATATATATATATATATATATATATATATATATATATATATATATATATATATATATATACTACTGGACAAAAGTTAAGGGCCACCATTCAGCTTAGACAAGGTTTATATAATTGATTGGCAAACTGTAAAGACAAGTGAAAATGTCATTAAAACTGAGCTCAGAGAAATGTCTATACATTTCTGTGTGCACTAGGTTAATTTTTTTTTTTAATGTCCAAAAACTGGGTCACTTTAACCCGCACGTGAAAATTGCCATTGTTGCTGCAAAAACTCGTGGTTTTTGCAACACGCCCCACTAGTTTAAAAGGTGAAAAAGTGAGTTGAATTTCTTTTTGTTAGTAAGTCACACATTATTAAAAAAAACTTGACTGATCTTTTCCACGGATGAATCAACTTTATTTTGTAATAAATTGTTTACACCTGGTTGCATTTATTTGGTCCATAGTGGAGTTTTTCTTGGTGACCCTTAACTTTTGTCCAGTAGTATATGTATAAATGAATGTATGTGAACGTCTGCCTCATTGTGCCTGCAGTCATCATCAACTCCGTTGTCACTCCCTTAGAAGCATGAAGCCACCACTACTTACCCCATTAAGGAAGCCTACACAATAGCAAAACTTCTCGCAGTAGTGATTTCCGAAGAAATTTCTTTTACATGATGAGATAGCCAGCCCAATGCACAACCTCCTCTTTGTCGTCTTTTACGACACGCCTGAGGGAGCAGTAATGATAGTCTGTCTTTGTCTCACAGAAATCCCCAGGAACTTCACGGAGAGATTTAACCATCGTTACAGAATAAAGACAAAGATTGTATAAATGTCCATCTGAAAGATCCACCAGCCTTAAATAGAGAGAATTTGATTGGCGAGCCTATAACGTGTGTCTGTGAGAATATTTTATTTACGTGTTTCCCGAAATAAAAATAATTACGTACCCCTCCTCAAAGTTTAGTCCTACCAGCGTGCCCCTGAAGGGCGAAGAAAATTTAGGAGTAATTAAGTAATACTGTTTTATGAACACAAGCGCATATATATTATTTTATATTTGCATTCACACACACACACACTATATATACATATATATATATATATATATATATATATATATATATATATATATATATATATATATATATATATATATATATATATATATATATATATATATATATATATATATATAGATATAATACAAGACAAAATACATAAACCACATGAATGGCTTTATCCCTCGGTCTCATGATGAGACTTCAGTCTCATCTTTTTCCACCAAAAATTTGCTATTTTTCTCATGTCGAATATTTCGGCCGGTGACTTAAAGTGCGCGCCTATTGAACACGCACATTTCGTTCCCAACATACTTCATATAGCCGCATTTTTGGGGGACAATATTCCTGTCTCGCTTGCTTTTCGGTGACACAACCACAAAATTCTCCCCCCTCCCTTTCATATTACGCAGTTCGGTTAGGTATTGAATGAGTTTCTCCATATACTGTATATATATATTTACAATTTACACACACACAGCTATATTAAATAGATACTATGCTTTCGTTCCCCACGGCCTCTGCGTTTCCGTACTTCTAAAGCTAAATGACAATGAAAGAAATGACGACAGGGGAAATAATTGCTGTCATCAGGACATGCAGCAGACACAGTACCACAGAATTATTTCCCGTTATATTTTGGCGGGAGATTTACTTGTGTAGAAATAATATGCAAAACGTCAATAACAATAACATAAGTATTAATATAAATCAACAAACATTCTGACAGGACACCGGATATACATTGTGGATTCGTACCAGTCGGAAAATAGAGTACGCATGTTAACTGGTGAAGATAGCAGAGTTTTTATATTTATTATTTTCTTTTTGGTATCTTCAATTGTAAACAACTAAGAGCAGGATTTCTCCAATATGTGTGTGTCAAAAACACTTTGATTGTCCAATGAAGTCTACGGACCTCTTTGATTGTCCAATGAAGTCTACGGACCTCTTTGATTGTCCAATGAAGTCTACGGATCTCTTTGAATGCCCAATGAAGTCTACGGACCTCTTTGATTGTACAATGAAGTCTACGGATCTCTGTTATTATTATCCAATAAAGTCTACGGACCTCTTTGATTGTCCAATGAAGTCTACGGACCTCTTTGATTGTCCAATGAAGTCTACGGACCTCTTTGGTTGTCCAATGAAGCCTACGGACCTCTTTGATTGTCCAGTGAAGTCTACGGACCTCTTTGGTTGTCCAATGAACTCCTCGGACTTCTTTGATTGTCTGATGATGGCTATGGACCCCATTGATTGTTCAGTGAAGGCTATGGACCCCTTCTTTTTTTTTAAAATGTACATAAAAGCATAATTTAAAAACTTTACATTTTAAATTTTAGGTTATGTCCACGGATCGCCCTAGATTCCATTCTTGGATTCCCAAGGGACCCGTGACCACAGGTTATGAGACCCTGGTCTAATGCAAGGAATGGAACTGTTTGTGATCAGACACTAGTGCAAAGATATCCAGGACGATGTTTATGTTGTTGTTGTTGTTTTGAAAAGGTGATGGGTGGAGGAGAGCGGGCACTTATCAGCCGACCATTATTGCCTCTTCTCGTTCCATCTTGGTCTACGCTGTTCAACCTGAAAATTGGTTATAATTGGGGTATTTAGTGTCAATTTATGTACTAATTTTGTATTAAATTTAAATAACTATTGTCTTTTGCAGTTGCTGGTTTTAATTTATATTAGTATTTGTCATTTTATTTTCAGTTTTGTATTGTATATAGATAACTATTGTCCTTTGCACTTGGTTTTAATTTGTATTAGTATTTGTTCTTTTTGAGTTGGTTTTTTTTTTTTTGAACCTCATTGTCATTCCCATTTTCAGACGTGTAAATGTACCCTTTGAGCCCCATTTCGAGCACCATCGGGGTACACGCACCACACTTTGGGAAACACTGATTTACATGACCGTTCCATCTACATCGTTAGCAGTAGCCATTTTAATCACAGTAACAGTTCATGTTTTGTTAACTCTACATTGACCAATGATGTGTTTGGAGTTACATATGAACAAAAAGTTTCTAATTGACAGCCACGATGTGTCACGTCTGCAAGTGGAACCGATATTATGAACTTTTCAAGATGGCGCGAGGTGTTGTTTTGGCACGCCCTATTGTGTACTAGATGCAGTGAAAAACGCTAAAAACCCAGACCAGGGTAAACGCTTCGTAAAGCAGCACGAATCATCCAGAAGAGACGCGGAGACAAGCAATAAAGGACCGTGAAAACCTTTCACATAAACCTCCCTCACTACTGTATTGTTCCGTTCTGAGGAGTTTTTGTTGCTTAACTAGGTCTGCTGAGCTGCTTGCTCTTTCGCAGCAAATGTCATATTGAAAACTCCTTGGTATAATCTACACTTTAGATCTAGGCTATTCCTGTGGCTTTTCTGCCATTGCGAGACGAGTTTAGTTGAAGTCACGAGCTCCAGTTTCTTTCCTATGTATTCTATCCCAGCTTGGCATTTCAAGGATTATCACATCGTCCAAAACTAGAAGGAAGAATGTGGAATACTGTGCATTCCCCGCCATCCAAGGGGGCTGTCCAAATATGCAGAGCTAAAATACTGGGTTCTGGTTCTGGGCTCTCGCAAGAAATTATCAAATTATACACAGATTCACTTCTAAGCTCTCACTGCCAATTATGGGTCCATAGTGAGATCGTCCTGCATGCAGCCAACCAGATATAAGCCAGAGTCTTGTCTGGGGCTCAAGTGACTTCCACAAGCTTAGTGTGCAATGCTCGGTTCTCATCGTTTCACCACATGGGGAATCCCTGAAAGTGTGTGAATGATTTCAAGAGTCAATGAGGGTGTAATTAGCCTCACAGACAGAGGTTCACTTCCACATCTGTATACTATGGCATTGTGCTTAGCTGGTGGTCTTATAAGGATGACTCCAGATATGCCTCCATGCATTCTCAACTGATGGTCAATTTTATACTATTGAATTACACATTATAATTAACGCATCTTTGTTTATTTTTTACTTTTTTATTTTATATTTCGGCACCCATCTCCTCTCCTCTCACATCGCCAAGCGTTGGCTCTGTCTGCAAGTAAAGACGCAAAGTGAAATACGATTTTTGAAGTTAAAAAAAAACAGGATAGAAAAACAAAATAATCTACCGATGACATAAAAATTTTACACTCGAAAGATTTAAACATCTATGCACGCATTTCTTGTTATCCCTCAAGCATCTGCCAAAAGGCACTTGAAAATATATAAATATAGAACGTTAGGACGCGGCGCCAGGTCGATAGTTTTCTTGCCTGGTTTACTAATGAAAATGTCAGTGTTGGTCGGTTGAAATATTTATTTTAACATATTATGGTGCGGCTTAAAAGCTATCATCATCTCTTCTCTTCGACTGCCCCTGGAGCATGAACCTTCAGTAAATTCACGCAAAGCCTTCTTTTTTTTTTTAACCACATGTTAGCTACTTTTTTTCGTAGCACGGCCCTTTCAACCATTTACCATATACACGGAACCGTTGATTAAATCAGGACGCGTTTCATTGTTGAGGTATTTTCTTTATTGTGTATAATTTATTGTATTATTGCTTTCGATAGTGTTTTGACATTTTGGAAAAAGTTCAGACTGTTGTATTATTCAGAAGTTTGACTGTGTCTATACTGGCATGTATTTACTATTAGTTGGAGGTTTATTTATGTCAATCTGTATCTTTCTGAGGAAGCCTACCCTGGTGGCGCTACAGGTTATGCAAAGCAGTGGGTCTACAAAGTTTCTTTCCAGTGTCATGCCTTCTTTATTCTTTTCAATTCTATCTCCAGTTCCTTTTCCCGTGTGCGTGTGTGGGTGTGTGTGTGTGTGTGTGTGTGTGTGTGTGTGTGTGTGTGTGTGTGTGTGTGTGTGTGTTGGATCCCTCTATTTCACATACCTGGTGGATTCCTCTATTTCACATACCTGGTGGATTCCTCTATTTGACATACCTGGTGGATTTCAAAACTACGACTGCCTTTCTCGGCAAGGGTGCCGGTTTCGAAACACGGTGGCGTCACGCTCTAGTCTACCCAATTGCCAATGGATACTTAACTCTGTTTTTGAGTTACGGTAAGAAAAGACAGTGAGGAAGGAAACTGGTCGCATCACCTCTCGATGCTGTACCTAGTATAGTGTTCTGTCATTTGCAGAGTTGGAAAATTGGGGGGGGGGGAACCTAAAACACACTGGAAAGGGAAATAAAGACAGATAGGACAGGGATAATAGGACACGGAAGGACTTTGAGCGGATGGCACAGGATATGACGGCTTGACGTGAAGTTTTTGAAGGTCTATAGTTCACAGGAAGTTTAAGGATAATACATGAATGAATAATGAGCGATTGAGTTGGTGGATGAGTGGATATGTGAGTGATTGAGTTGGTGGATGAGTGGACATGTGAGTGATTGAGTTGGTGGATGAGTGGACAAGTGAGTGATTGAGTTGGTGGATGAGTGGACATGTGAGTGATTGAGTTGGTGGATGAGTGGACATGTGAGTGATTGAGTTGGTGGATGAGTGGACAAGTGAGTGATTGAGTTGGTGGATGAGTGGACAAGTGAGTGATTGAGTTGGTGGATGAGTGGACATGTCAGTGATTGAGTTGGTGGATGAGTGGACAAGTGAGTGATTGAGTTGGGGGATGAGTGGACAAGTGAGTGATTGAGTTGGTGGATGAGTGGACAAGTGAGTGATTGAGTTGGTGGATGAGTGGACAAGTGAGTGATTGAGTTGGTGGATGAGTGGACAAGTGAGTGATTGAGTTGGTGGATGAGTGGACATGTGAGTGATTGAGTTGGTGGATGAGTGGACATGTGAGTGATTGAGTTGGTGGATGAGTGGAAATGTGAGTGACTGAGTTGGTGGATGAGTGGACATGTGAGTGATTGAGTTGGTGGATGAGTGGACATGTGAGTGATTGAGTTGGTGAATGAGTGGACATGTGAGTGATTGAGTTGGTGGATGAGTGGACATGTGAGTGATTGAGTTGGTGGATGAGTGGACATGTGAGTGATTGAGTTGGTGGATGAGTGGACATGTGAGTGATTGAGTTGGTGGATGAGTGGACATGTGAGTGATTGAGTTGGTGGATGAGTGGACATGTGAGTGACTGAGTTGGTGGATGAGTGGACATGTGAGTGATTGAGTTGGTGGATGAGTGGACATGTGAGTGACTGAGTTGGTGGATACGTGAACAAGTGAGTGATTGAGTTGGTGGATGAGTGGACATGTCAGTGATTGAGTTGGTGGATGAGTGGGCATGTGAGTGATTGAGTTGGTGGATGAGTGGACATGTGAGTGACTAGTTGGTGGATGCGTGAACAAGTGAGTGATTGAGTTGGTGAATGAGTGGACAAGCGATTGATTGAGTTGATGGACTAGTGGACAAGTGAGTGATTGAGTTGGTGGATGAGTGGACAAGTGAGTGATTTAGTTGATGGACTAGTGGACAAGTGAGTGATTGAGTTGTTGGATGAGTAGACAAGCGATTGATTGAGTTGATGGACTAGTGGACAAGTGAGTGATTGAGTTGGTATTTGAGTGGACAAGTGAGTGATTTAGTTGATGGACTAGTGGACAAGTGAGTGATTGAGTTGGTGGATGAGTGGACAAGCGAGTGATTTAGTAAGAGAGGTATTGAGTAAATGAATGATTGAGTGAGTGAGTGATTGTGCAGGTCGATTACCAAAATAAGTGGACACGTGAGTGACTCAAAGGGTGGATAAGATAAATGAGTGGGCAGGTGATGCAGCGGGTGGATAACACTAGTCAACAACCAAAATGTACCAGAAATGAAAATATCTGATCTTAACTAATTTTGGTGTGCTGAAAACGAAAATGACATTAAAATATGTTGACTGGCTCTAGTTTTCAAGATATATGCTACTAGTTTATTTAATTACGGTCAATTTATGTATATGTCGCAACTGTTGTGGGCGATTGCATAATTTTTTTTAATGACCAATAAAAATGTAACTAGAAGTTGATGATGCAATCCTACCTATGATTACATCACTTTTGTGTATAAATATCTTATCTCTGATAAAATTTTGCCATTAGTTAGTGCATTTGTCCTTATCAAAAGTATCGTAGTTAGAAATGCCTAGAACGTGTGTGAACAGTGCTAATAATTTATGTTATGTGGTGAGGTGACATTTGTATCACAAAAACGAAATATAACTAAAGTGATTAAGAAGGCGTACAGTTTGTATTTTGGCTGCAGAATAGGAGATCAAGATAAGAGCTGGGCACCACACAAATGCTGCAATACATGTGCAGCACATCTTAAACTGTGGTTGACTGGCAAAAGGCAAGCTATGCCTTTTGTAGTCCCAATGATTTGGAGAGAGCCCACTGATCATCTCAACAACTGTTACTTTTGCATGGTCCCTCCAATTGGGAAAGGCATATCAAAGAAGAAAAAAATGGACTCTGGAATATCCAAACATCCCCTCTGCAATACGTCCGGTACCACATGGCGATGACCTACCAGTTCCCAAAGTGCCAGAATCATTTTCAGCTGCTTCAACTGATGAAGAAGAGGACATTGGTGGTCCTGAACCATCAACCTCAAGCGACCCAGATTTTGAGCAAACTACATCCACTAAACCACACTTAATAACCCAAGGTGAACTGAATGATCTTGTAAGAGATCTGAATTTACCGAAGAACAAGGCGGAGCTTTTGGGTTCCAGATTGCAACAGTGGAATCTCCTGGCAGAAGATGTTACAATTTCTGTGTATAGGAACCGCCAGAAGCCGCTTATTACATTATTTTTCAAAGAGGGTGACCTTTCTGCGTGCCACAACATTTCTGGTTTAATGGCAGCCCTCAAAATCAATTACATACCGGAAGAGTGGAGGCTTTTCATTGATTCATCCAAGACGAGCCTTAAAGCTGTTTTGTTGAATAATGGTAATGTGTTACCGTCAATTCCAGTTGATCACGCAGTTCATATGAAAGAAACTTATGAAAACATTAAGCAGCTTTTGAAGTGTATAAACTACGACCATCATCATTGGTCACTTTGCGGTGACTTAAAAGTGGTCGCTCTTTTGCTTGTACTACAGGGTGGATACACCAAGTACTGTTGCTTTCTCTGTGAGTGGGATAGCCATGCACGAAGGGACCATTACATCAGAAGACATTGGCCAATCAGGCAGTCATTGCAGCCTCGCAGTAAGAACGTTGAGAACCCAGCACTTGTCGACACCAGCAAGATTTTGTTGCCACCCTTGCACATTAAGCTGGTTCTCATGAAAAACTTTGTCAAGGCAATGGAGAAAACAGATGAGGCTTTCAAATACCTCATCAGAAAATTTCCAAGACTGAGTGAAGCTAAAATAAGAGAGGGAGTATTTGTTGGTCCGCAAATTCGAAAACTTCTTCATGATGACGAGTTTCTTTGCGTGTTGCATGGCAAGGAAAAAGCAGCATGGCTAGCATTTAAGTCAGTGGTGGACAATTTTCTTGGAAACAACGGATCTGATAATTACAATGAAATTGTAGAAAATCTCCTTCTGAAGTACAAGAGTCTTGGCTGCAACATGTCTTTGAAAATTCATTTTCTGGATTCTCATCTGGATTTCTTTACGTCAAACTGTGGAGCGGTCAGTGATGAGCATGGTGAACGATTTCACCAGGACATGGCTGCTATGGAGACAAGGTATCAAGGCAATTGGAGCCCTTCAATGCTTGCTGATTACTGTTGGACTGTGACAAGAGAGACCTCATCGATTGACTACAAGAAGCAAGCAAAGAGAGCTCGAACAGCGACTGAATAATGACGGAATGGGTTCAAATGTGCCTTTTTAAAACATGATATGTGAACTTTAAATAATGTTTTTATTTTTTTCTATCATTTTATGTTGAAATATCAATTAATTGAGTATGTAACCACAATTTTTATAATGCTAAAGTAGAAAGACTAGCTGTTCACCCCAGAGAATAAAACAAGCATACATTATTTATATTACTGTAATGTAAATTCATCATTTAAAAAAAACCAGAGCCAATTGGTGAATTTCATTATGATATTTGAAATCAGCATGTCAAAATCAATAAGAAATGGTACATTTAATTTATGGTACAAAAAAGTTTTGAAAATTTGTTGACTAGTGTAATCAACATAAGTGAGTACGTGGATGACTGAACAGGTGAATGGGGTAAATGAGTGGTTAAGTGAGTGAGTAAAAATGAGTGAATAAATGAGCGGTTGAGTCGATGGAAGTACCTACGTCATGAGTGAGTAGGTGGGTGGATGTCAGTGTTTGGGAAGTGATGGGAAGCTGACTAATGACCGACCAGCAAAGTTTAATGCACCACGTGCCTGCCCCGTGTTGTTCCGGGGTGCGGAGGGCGGTCTTTGAAGAGAAAAATAAAACATGTCCACTGTGCCCCCAGGCGATCAATATGAGGTTCCGTAAGGAAAAGGGGGGGGGGGGTGCCAGCAATTTTCCCACACCAAGAAAACATGCAGGAGAGATGCAGTCTGTCGATATTGCGCGGGAAGCCACCAATATGACCACTGCCCCAGGGCGAAGACCACAATTACAAAGCGATAACTGATGTGATGAAAGAACAGACTGAAGATGAGTAATTAAAAAAAAAAACATAAGAAAGCTGAGAACACTGAAATGTGAGGCTCTAGAACGAGGTGCACATGTCAAACAAATTGAACATCGATGTCATAAAAACCGTACCTGTGCAAACTGCCTCGGAAACCATGGGGCAAGATACCGAGGCTGCCCTGTGTTCCGGGAAACTAAGAGCATACTGAAGGAAGCGGTATCCAAAAACATCCCCTTCAGAGATGCAAAACACAGAGTGGCTGCGGATGTCGGGAACAGACAGCGAACAACAGATAGAAGACAGCTGCATCAGCTGACCGCGGAAGTCAAAGAAATAAAACTAAAACTACAGATCGAGAACAAAAGGAAGCAGACTCCCGAAGATCAAACCGACAGTGGTAAAAACGGGATAGATCTACAGAACGTTAGAAATATAATGGAAAACATGAAAAGAATTCAGCAGCAGATGTCAAGAAGCTGACAGAGCTGAAAGAAGAAATAACAGAAATACTTAAAAGAATCGAAGCAGAACGAAGAGCCGTAGAGGAAATTACATCTAACACACGAGAAACTAAAACAAACGAGCAATCAGAGGAAGAAGTCATCGAGGAAACACTAGAAAAACTACTCCCGTCAATAATAGAAAAAGCACTACTTCAAATACAGGAGAAAAGGAAGACACAAGAATCAGAAACGAGGAGGGCAAAAACCAACAGAACCACACAAGCCAGACAGTGAAACACACTACAGCACCACGAACGGACAAACAAAGAGGAGGAAGCCAGACAGTCAGCTAGTGGTCCTTTTTAGGACCAGTCCTTTTCAGGACTAACAACCGGCTAGCACCGAAGAAACTAAACGCACAATATACCCCAATTATAACCAATTTTCAGGTTGAACAGGGTATAACAGCAACATAGTAGACAAACGAACGAACGAACGAACGGGGGGTGGGGGGGGGGTGTGTCTTGTAACCTCATCACGTAAACACATTGTTACAGAAACCACCTTTATAAGAGCATGGGAATGCTTAATGTAGGCTTCCTGTAAGGGCAACAGCTACAATAGTGGCTATATGCTTCGTCAGGAGCGCAAATGAAAATGATGACGCTGACCTACCTAAGAGTCACATGTCTAGGCATTTTAAAAAAAAATGTAGTCCCATATCTGATACTGCCATAGGTGAGTGAGTTGTTAAAGATTTCACTGTGCTGTGCTTCAGGTTTATGATGTGGGATGACCATTTCCCTTTCTCGCTGCCTTTGCTTTCACTAACTCACGAGCAGATTCAGGTACCCATTTACAGCTAGGTAGACCGAAGCGTTATGCAGACAGGTTACGAACCCGTTAACTTTACCATGAAAAGCCAGCTCTCTAAACACTCAGTGTTCTTGTTTAAGAACAGCCCTCCATAATCAGAAGGTCTAGCACAAAGCTTATACAAAGCCCAGAATAGTGACGACAATAAGAAATACTGAACATTTTAAGTAACGAGCAAGTAACCCGTCAAAACATGAAGGGGAAATAATTATGTTAGGCTCTGTCTGCTACATGTCCTGATGACGTCACTAAATTTTCCTGTGGTTATTTCATTCTGTCTCAACGTTATTGGATCTTTATAGTCAAACTTATCATGACTTATGGTCAATGGATCTTTGTAGTCAAACTTATCATGACTTATGGTCAATGGATCTTTGTAGTCAAACTTATCATGACTTATGGTCAGTAGATCTTTGTAGTCAAACTTATCATGACTTATGGTCAGTAGATCTTTGTAGTCAAACTTATCATGACTTATGGTCAGTAGATCTTTGTAGTCAAACTTATCATGACTTATGGTCACTGGATCTTTATAGTCAAACTTATCATGACTTATGGTCAGTAGATCTTTGTAGTCAAACTTATCATGACTTATGGTCAGTAGATCTTTGTAGTCAAACTTATCATGACTTATGGTCAGTAGATCTTTGTAGTCAAACTTATCATGACTTATGGTCAGTAGATCTTTGTAGTCAAACTTATCATGACTTATGGTCAGTAGATCTTTGTAGTCAAACTTATCATGACTTATGGTCAATGGATCTTTATAGTCAAACTTATCATGATTTACGGTAAAAGGGCAATGCTCCATGAAAAAATAATTTAAACGCATGTGTTCTTTTAATGGGTATTCAGTTTAGCTTTCACTGTGCAGTGCGCGCTGTTTTCGCATTTCCAGAAAATGCACCGTGAAAAGATTGCAAGACATGCGTGTTCTTTCAATGGGTGTTCAATTTAGTTATTAATGTGCACTGCGAGCCGTTCCCTTAATTTCCGGAAAAGCTGATGGCATTGTTTCATTGTTAGTTACAAAAGTGTCATTAAGAAAACTCTGTAGCCTATACGGGGATTAGGCACAGGTTTCGGGCGTTAGAAAGGGGGTGAGGCTACGAAACAGCGTAGCGTAGTTGTGACCACTTCGTTCTTTAAAAACCAGAATGTGATAGCTATAGAAAGTGAATATTTCAGTACCTAGAAAATATAAATGGCGTTTTTTTTTCTCTTTAAGAACAGAAACACGCCCAAGAATACAGCACTGCTCAAATGTCATTCCATATCACGGATTACGTGAGTTCTCTACTGCATAAAACTCTCCACACGGCACAGATAAGAAAATCAATGTCCAATCGGGACCACAGAAAAATGCCGTTCTATTTAAGCCTGAGTTTGAAGTGATTTCGAAGTTAGCTCCCCTTTCATATGGAAGAGTCCTGTTTGAGAGGTTGACTTCTCTTGAAATGTCACGTGATATTTTGGGTTGAAATATAGATTTATTATTGAGACTATGTAACAACAAATGACACACTTCGGTCCCGCCACCCCCCACTCCAAATGCCTTTACTGTAGAAAATAATATTATAGATTACTGCAGCATAAACATGTACACACAACACACAAACATTCCAACACTTATTATAAAATCAGACCAGTTTCTTGTTATTGTTATGCAGAATTGCCATCATTGAACTCCGGGCAAACCCATAGGTGCTCAGTCTCCATCAGTATATGTCGAAGAGTGTGAATGCTAATTGTTCCTGTAGCTCGCTGGTTGTATACACGACGGATGCATCCTCTCATACGTCCATCTCTGCTAGCCTTACGTTTGATGCCAAATTCCAACAGTCTTAACCTTGATGATTCATTTATGGCAGTGTCATTCTCTAACAGGCGATCATTAATTGTTCTCAGTATATCTCCCTTATCCATATCCAGTGTCCCCACTATGGGTGCTCTTGATGCTAGTCTGTCAGCTCTTTCATTACCAAATACCCCAGCATGACCAGGACAGTATATCCACACCAGCACTTGTAGACTGGAAGCTTCTATGAATGTTTTCCATTCATGCCGCAACCAACCACTTTTGAACCTTCCGAAGCATAGACTGAGAGTCTGACACAATGATGGCCTTTGTTAATGAAGTTTCAGTTATCCACGTTAAGGCTGCAGTAACAGCCTCGACCTCCATTCTCATGCTGGAAGTTGTTATCTTGTAAGTCCCACTATGTTCGTTTATAGTTCGATTCTCAGTGCAACCACTATATTTTTTTTTCTCTATCCTTTCTTTTTATTTAATCATCCATGACCGTGAAGCTCCCGATAGAGCATACACCATCAAGAAAGTCATGCAAAGCTTGCCAGTCCTGTACCATCCGTCTTCTTTTCCAAATTCTTCTTCATCTTTTTCATTTCAGTTTATAATTCTCTTCTCCACAAGATTTTGTGGCTCCCTGTCTACCACTTCCATTGTACATTCCAGAATAACGACTGCCTTGTAATACTATCAGGTGCTTTCTCCAATGTATGCGTTACACAACAACTCGTTTAGCGCGTTTTCGGTTGACGCTCGATTCTTCAAGAACGAATTTAACAGCGCTAAGCGGAGTATCCTTGTATTTACCTCAAGAAGTAGCTATAGTAGCTATAGTAGCTGTCGTGTGGTGAGTCACTGGGGCAACTACGACAGTAGTTTTTGCCAGGAATAGTCTATGAGATATTAGATATAAGGTCTCTAGAAATTGGCTCGTTAAGAAAGAATAAAGACCTATTCGAGATAGGGACAAGAAGACAGGAATGCGAATGCTTTCCACTAGACAGTGTTTTCTAATTAATTATGGAAAGAGTTCTGTTTCCCCACGACCTTAGCTTCTGCCCTTAGATCCCGTAAAGAAAAAGCCCCCAACCTCATCTGAGTAGAGAAATGTTCCTATAGGTGAATATGTAACACCGACAGCACGAGTTATACATTAACAAACTCTTGATAATGATCAACCGATCGTTGGGTTTATTAATGAAATATCCACACATATAGGGTTAGTAATGGTTAGAACGTGATGATGGTGAAAGACGATTCACACAAAACACACAGATGAGATAATAAAATTACAGTTAATTAAGTAATAGTTAATTAAGAATGAACTGGTGTAAAGTGAAATGATGATATGATACGTGTTACCAAAATGGTGAGTACTCTACACAGTCCATGTGTCTCTAAATGCTTCTCCTAGATATGAGGATTCACATGTATGCATAAAATGTCCCAAGTTGTTATACGTTATGTCGAATGGGGTATCTCTAAGCTGAGGACGTTCTGATGAATACTGTTGTCGTACGGAGAACGCTGACGAGATATCTATGTATATTCCTTCACTGTTTGAGTATATCTCTGTAGTGTTGATCAACAGTTAATAGCTGTCATATGAACAAAAGGTCTGTTGTCTAATCTCCCGACGGTACTGGTCAGACTGGATATCTTCACGAAATGTTAGTGATATGTAGAATCATAATCTTGCGTATGTAGTCGTGATTCATATACTTTCGAGTCTGCTTCATAAAATGCGCTTAAGAGTGTGTTGCACGTGGTATAAATATGCGATTCCTCTTTTGAGCTCTTTTGCTTGACTTCAGATAATAATGATCTTTCGAGTGATTTGAATTTATGATGACTCTTTATTGAACTTGTGATAACGAGGTATTGAACTTGTGAGCAAGCAGTATATGTGACGAAAAATGCTGCGTCCACCTTATGACTTGTGGGTGAGACAATATTCCTTTTTAATTGAGGAATGAAAGATGTCCTATGGCGAATTCTGCCAAATGTCCGTTTTTGATAACTTATTTCTGGTTAGACGTCAGACACGTTGCGTGTAGACTCAGACTTCTGATGAACTGAAGACACACAAAAGTCTTCGTAAGTTTTCACATTTAACATCACTGGTTGACTTTCATTTAAACTACTGCTCATTATTCATCTCTCTCTCTCTCTCTCTCTCTCCCTGAGTTGAATTCTAATGATGTTAAATATCTTGTGCATGAGAGTGTGTGCGCATGGGAGACTGTGATGATGATAAAGGTGAAATATGAACTATTAATTACCTCCTATCATCCTATCAACTTCTAGGAAAATCTTCTGATTTTATTAATCAGTTATGCCAAGAATTATTTGAAACTTTATCTTTCGCACATTTTAGCTGTGAGGTTAAAATAAACAAAAATAAGAAAATGTATTAATAATAAGATCTACTAACCTTCTTTTCCCTTCGCAAAATCCTTTAAGAACACAATTAATCACAGAACTGAATTATCATCCACTCTGAATAAACACGTGTATTAGGCTATGCGTTTTTGGGGTTAATCTCTTCCTCACAAGGTAAAAAACTGGACTGCTTCACTCTAGTAGATTATGCGGTATTATATATTTCTGGAAGTCACATGGCCAAGCTGGGCGTCCAATGTGGTAAACCAACGCTTGTCTGAACCGCGGCCGACTAAAGTCCAATGTGGTGTCACAGAAATTACCGCATGCCCAGATGTGTTGATTAGGATGACCATATGTGTTTTTACCAGATTTATCACGATGCAATGTGGGCTTCAAACGATAATGTCGGGCATGGCGACTCAATCAAAGGACTTTATTTCCCCCGATGAAAGAACAAATGTGGTTCTCTTAGATACCGGTCGCGAGTAATCACAACAAGGAAATAGCAAATGTGGATCGCAAATATGAGATGAAAGAGCAAATGTCGGAGAAAATACAATACGAAAGATGTAGGAAAAGATAGAGCAATAAGGCCTTTGCGCTCGTTTATCACAATAGCCCCTCCTCAAGTGTGATGTCAATCGTACTCAGGAGAGCTTAGCCTTCTTGCTCGGGATTCCTTAATCCTTTTCCTCATCTTCGTTTTTCTCTCCGGTTTCCACCCTTTCCTCTACTTGTCTGTGCTCTCCGTCCTGCCTCATAGGATGACGGCTTAAAAAATCCGCTCCTACGTTATGTTTTCCTTGGATATAGTCCACTTGGAACGTGTAAGGTTGTAGAACAAGCGACCACCTCATCAGTCTAGCATTCAAATTCTTTGAATTGGCGAGGAAGGTCAGAGGTTGGTGATCACTCTGGATTGTAAATTTCCTTCCGTACAGGTATGCTTGAAATTTTTGTATTCCCCAGACGAGGGACAAACATTCCTTTTCGATTGTGGAATAGTTTTGTTCCGCTCGGTTTAACTTCCGGCTCGCATATGCGACCGGGAATAGATTTGGTGGGCTTCTGTCATCTGGCTGTAGTAATGTAGCCCCGATTCCAATGTTACTGGCATCTGTGCGCAAGATGAATTTTCTAGTTAAATCCGGAAGCCGTAAAATAGGTTTTGTGGTGAGTTTCTCTTTTAAGAGTGCATATGCATGTTCACATTCTGCTGACCATGTCACTTTATCTGGGTTTCCTTTCTTGGTTAGCGATGTAAGCGGTGCACAGAGGCTATTAAAATCCTTTATATATCTCTGGTAGAATCCACAGAGAGATACAAATGACCGGACATCCCTTTTAGTGGACGGTCTCGGTGCATTTCTCAGCTTCTCAACGTTTTGAGTCTCGGGGAACATGGTCCCATGGGATATAGTATGTCCTAGGAACTCTAGCTGTTCACACCCAATTTGACATTTGGTTGGGCGGGCGGTTAGTCCCGCTTCTCTGAGTCTGTTAAACAGCAAGGATAGCGCTGATATATGTTCTTCAAACGATTCAGTAGCTACTAGGATATCATCCATATAAAATTGCTGATGGCGGGATGATTCAAAGGATCCAATAACTTTCGCATCATCCTTGTGAAGACACTAGGAGCATTGTTCAGTCCAAATGGCATCACATTAAACTCGAAGTGTCCATCTGGAGTACTGAAGGCTAACAGGTTCCTCACCTCAGCTTTTACCGGTATTTGATAGTACCCCTTTACTGAGGTCGATCTTTGAAAAATAGCGAGCCCTGCTCAGCTTAGTAAATAGCTGGTTCTGGTCCGGTAACGGTTCTGGCTGGAACTGTGTTAACGCATTCAGCTGTCGGTAGTCGATGCACAGGCGGTGTTCTCCACTGGGTTTGCGTAACAGCACCACTCCCGCACTGTAAGGGGACTCCGACTTCGAAATTATGCCTTCCTTAAGTAAGTAATCAATTTCTTGCTTTAATGCCGTCGCCTTGGCATACGGAATCGGATAGGTTCTCATTCGGACGGGCGTAGGATCCGTGACTTCCATGTCAAACTCCATCAGGTTTGTCCGGCCCGGTTTGTCTGTCAGAGAGTCGGCGTGGTTTTCCATCAATCTCCTTACTTTTTCTTGCTGGGCTTCCGTTAAGGTGGAGCTTATTTTCACATCTAAATGTGATTCCTCCTGTATCACCGGGTACTCTACGGATGATAATGGCTCTTCTTCCATTTGCATAGCAATGGCATAGTCATGAGGTGCGCTGGTTCGGCAGGGGCTCGCTCGTAAAACTTCTTAAGCAGATTTAAGTGGTAAATTTTCTGCTTTCCGTTCACGGCGATTTTATAGTTGGTGCGAGAAATCTTTTCCACCACTTTGTAGGGTCCCCTCCAGCAAATCTGCAATTTATTACTGCTACTTGGCAGAAGAAGTAGCACCTTCTCTCCTACTGCTAGTTCTCGGTCCTTCGCATTGCGATTGTAATATTTGGCATGTTTCCGCCTAGCCTCCCGTACTTTCGCTGTGGCTAATTCCCAGCCAGTCTTCAGGCGTTGTTTCAAGTCTGTGACGTACTGGAAGGCTGATGTGACAGTGTCGTCTGCCTTGGCATCTGTCCATGTTCTTAGTAATGCTTCTAATGGACCTTTAATGGGTCTTCCGAAGAGTAATGTGGCCGGAGGAACTCCAGTTGACGCATGCGGCACTTCCCTATAAGCAAATAATGCGGCAGGAAGATACTGATCCCAAGTTTCTGGCTTCTCCTGTGCCAACTTCCGAAGAATAGAGGTGAGCGTCCCGTTAAACCGCTCTACTTGCCCGTTACTTTGGGGGTGATAGGGCGAAGTATGGATATGCCTAGTCTTGAATATTCTAAGCACCTCCTCTGTCAACTTGCCTCTAAATTGTGACCCGTTGTCTGTGAGAATTTCATGCGGGAAGCCCAATCTAGTAAAGATATTCAGTAAAGCGTCAGCTACATGCACTGAGTCGCATGCTGGCATGGCTATGGCTTCGCCCCACATGGAACAGGTGTCCACTAAGGTAAGGATATGGGAGTTCCTCTTCTTAGTTCTCAGCAGAGGTCCAATTATATCCACGGCCACTCTTTCAAATGGGGTGCCCAAGATTGGCATCTCCCCAAGGGTCGCGGGTGCCGTCCAGTGTTTTGGTGCAACTTTCTGGCACTGAGGACAAGACTTGACGAAACGTTCAATGTCGCCGGTGATCCCTGGCCAATAATAGTGGCAGGCGATCCTTTGAGTCGTGGCGCTCATTCCCATGTGTCCACTAAATGGGATAGAGTGGCCCATCTCAAGCACCTGGTTCCTATAGGTTGCAGGAACTACTAATTGGTTGTGTTCCTGTCCTTCGTTTCCAGCTCGGCGATACATCAATCCATTTTTCATAAAGAAGTCTCCCTTGGTAGGTGGGTTGTGTGTCCTAGGTAATTTTTTAAAACAGGGCGCCAGTGAGGAATCTTCCCTTTGGGCCCTCTTCAATTCCTCGGGGAGGATATTGGTAGGAGGTTCCTGCTCTGCGTCTTTTTTTGACTGTCCTCTAGTCTGTACGGCCGCCATGACTAGTGGTTGAGTAGGTTCTCCAAGGAACACATATCTACATCCCAAGATTAAAGAGTAGATTGGTTCTTCCATTATAGCTGCACGAATCTCTCCTGTCACATAACGAGATTCCACTCTGATAAGTGCAATTGGCAGTGTCATGGGTGCAACATCCTTCGTCGGACCTTGGATGTCGACACTCTCTTCTGTTATCTGGTCAGGGGTGACAAGAGATGCCCTGACCACCGCATCGAAAGCAAGTCCTGTGTCATAAAGGCACTCCACAGATTGTCCGTTTACGAGGACTGATTCGATGACTGGAGGATGAGAAACGTTTCCGGTCCTCTGCTCCTTCCGGGGTGACGATTTTGTCTGCAGACAGGCAGCATGTTGGGGAGGAGGTCTGCGCTTGCACTCATTAGTGTTGTGATTGTTCAAGCGACAGTACTTGCACCATTTATCTCCCTGTCTCTGGTGCGGCGCAGCATTTTTCTTGTTTTGCTCTTTGTAGTTATCTTGTTTTGCGTGCTGTTTATGCGAGATGTGTGGTCCTTTGCTTTGTTGGTCTGGTTGGGAGCGAGCAGGTTGCTTTGGCGCCTGATCCGAAAACTTCTTTCTGGCTCCTTGAGACTCCATGAGAGCATTTTGGAATCGCTCTGCCAGTGTAAGAATATTTTCTAACCGGTCAGCGCCGTTTTCAGTGAGAAATCTACGCATTTCCACCGACATAGACTCTTTTAGTTGCTCTATCAGAATCAGCTCTTTCAACCCGTCATAGTTCTCGGTAAAGTTTCCCAGTGTACACCACTTCACTAAGTAGTCTTCAATACGGGCTGCGAACTGTGAGAAAGTCTCTCCGGCCTCCTTCCTAGAACCTCGAAATTTTTTTCGGTAAGCCTCTGAATGAAGCTCGTACCTCACCAAGAGAGCTTTTTTCAATGCCTGATAGTGATCTTGCTCTCCGGCCGGAAGTTTATTAAAAACTTCGTAGGCGGCTCCTCTTAGGCCCTGGGAAAGTTTCAAGTTCCACTTCCGTTCTTCAAGTCCAAACCCTGTTGCAAAGCGTTCGAAGCGGTCTAAAAAGGCGTCCATGGTATCGTTCCTTTCTGAAAAAGGTTCCAGCGGAAAGTTCATGGCATTGGGTGGTGCAGGTTGCGAAGTAGGCACACCATCTGAGGGGGGTGAGTACCCTCCATCAAAGTTGGAAGCCGCTGCACTTTTTGCCAGCTCTATCTGATTGGTCTGTCCCTGGATTTCCAGTTGCTTCATTTTAAGTGCATGCTCTGCTGCTTCTTTCCGCTCCGCTGCTTCTGCTGCGGCTTTCCGCTCCGCTGCTTCTGCTGCGGCTTTCCGCTCCGCTGCTTCTGCTGCGGCCTTCTCCATTGTAAGTTTCTGCATTTCCATCTCTCTTGCATGGAGTTTATCAGTTTCCTCGCTTACATATTTCATCAGGTCTTTTTCACTTAACCCGAATTCACGCCCTGCCTCCATTAAACTAGTCCTAATTTTTGCGGCATCTGCCATGATATGCAGTATGGGTTCACGAAGGGAAAAATTGGCAGTGATCTCCAAGCAAATTGTTTAGACTCGCACAAGTAATTATCTCTTTAAAACCAGCTAGGTTTAAATTAGTAATCAAGTTCAAATAGTTCTTTAAAAAAATCACTCACTCAGCATATTCTGAAAAATTATGTAACAGATTATCTCGAAGTTTTCTGTGAAAAATTTACTAAATATTTATGATAACAATTTCTCCAGCAGTTACTGAAAAAAAAATATTTTCAGTTCCCTACAGTATCCTCTGTTCTCAAAAAAGTGTTTACTCTGTCCGTTTGATACTCAATTTAAAAAGTATCACTCGTGCTTTAGAGATATAAATTATTCCCCTATGAAATAGACAAATTATAGTAAGAGTCAGTCTAGAAGGTAATCCCTCAAAATGCCAACAAATTTTGCAATTATCGCAACTGTATAGCAGGGATGAAAATGTGATTTATCACACTTCTAAGTCCGGGTTCACTAATCCCAAGACGAGTCCACAATTGTCGTGTGGTGAGTCACTGGGGCAACTACGACAGTAGTTTTTGCCAGGAATAGTCTATGAGATATTAGATATAAGGTCTCTAGAAATTGGCTCGTTAAGAAAGAATAAAGACCTATTCGAGATAGGGACAAGAAGACAGGAATGCGAATGCTTTCCACTAGACAGTGTTTTTTAATTAATTATGGAAAGAGTTCTGTTTCCCCACGACCTTAGCTTCTGCCCTTAGATCCCGTAAAGAAAAAGCCCCCAACCTCATCTGAGTAGAGAAAGGTTCCTATAGGTGAATATGTAACACCGACAGCACGAGTGATACATTAACAAACTCTTGATAATGATCAACCGATCGTTGGGTTTATTAATGAAATATCCACACATATAGGGTTAGTAATGGTTAGAACGTGATGATGGTGAAAGACGATTCACACACAAAACACACAGATGAGATAATAAAATTACAGTTAATTAAGTAATAGTTAATTAAGAATGAACTGGTGTAAAGTGAAATGATGATATGATACGTGTTACCAAAATGGTGAGTACTCTACACAGTCCATGTGTCTCTAAATGCTTCTCCTAGATATGAGGATTCACATGTATGCATAAAATGTCCCAAGTTGTTATACGTTATGTCGAATGGGGTATCTCTAAGCTGAGGACGTTCTGATGAATACTGTTGTCGTACGGAGAACGCTGACGAGATATCTATGTATATTCCTTCACTGTTTGAGTATATCTCTGTAGTGTTGATCACAGTTAATAGCTGTCATATGAACAAAAGGTCTGTTGTCTAATCTCCCGACGGTACTGGTCAGACTGGATATCTTCACGAAATGTTAGTGATATGTAGAATCATAATCTTGCGTATGTAGTCGTGATTCATATACTTTCGAGTCTGCTTCATAAAATGCGCTTAAGAGTGTGTTGCACGTGGTATAAATATGCGATTCCTCTTTTGAGCTCTTTTGCTTGACTTCAGATAATAATGATCTTTCGAGTGATTTGAATTTATGATGACTCTTTATTGAACTTGTGATAACGAGGTATTGAACTTGTGAGCAAGCAGTATATGTGACGAAAAATGCTGCGTCCACCTTATGACTTGTGGGTGAGACAATATTCCTTTTTAATTGAGGAATGAAAGATGTCCAATGGCGAATTCTGCCAAATGTCCGTTTTTGATAACTTATTTCTGGTTAGACGTCAGACACGTTGCATGTAGACTCAGACTTCTGATGAACTGAAGACACACAAAAGTCTTCGTAAGTTTTCACATTTAACATCACTGGTTGACTTTCATTTAAACTACTGCTCATTATTCATCTCTCTCTCTCTCTCTCTCTGAGTTGAATTCTAATGATGTTAAATATCTTGTGCATGAGAGTGTGTGCGCATGGGAGACTGTGATGATGATAAAAGTGAAATATGAACTATTAATTACCTCCTATCATCCTATCAACTTCTAGGAAAATCTGATTTTATTAATCAGTTATGCCAAGAATTATTTGAAACTTTATCTTTCGCACATTTTAGCTGTGAGGTTAAAATAAACAAAAATAAGAAAATGTATTAATAATAAGATCTACTAACCTTCTTTTCCCTTCGCAAAATCCTTTAAGAACACAATTAATCACAGAACTGAATTATCATCCACTCTGAATAAACACGTGTATTAGGCTATGCGTTTTTGGGGTTAATCTCTTCCTCACAAGGTAAAAAACTGGACTGCTTCACTCTAGTAGATTATGCGGTATTATATATTTCTGGAAGTCACATGGCCAAGCTGGGCGTCCAATGTGGTAAACCAACGCTTGTCTGAACCGCGGCCGACTAAAGTCCAATGTGGTGTCACAGAAATTACCGCATGCCCAGATGTGTTGATTAGGATGACCATATGTGTTTTTACCAGATTTATCACGATGCAATGTGGGCTTCAAACGATAATGTCGGGCATGGCGACTCAATCAAAGGACTTTATTTCCCCCGATGAAAGAACAAATGTGGTTCTCTTAGATACCGGTCGCGAGTAATCACAACAAGGAAATAGCAAATGTGGATCGCAAATATGAGATGAAAGAGCAAATGTCGGAGAAAATACAATACGAAAGATGTAGGAAAAGATAGAGCAACAAGGCATTTGCGCTCGTTTATCACAGTAGCCACGAAGACAAAGACAAAAAAAAAAAAAAAAAAAAAAAATACACGTAGAGTATATGTAACCGGAATGATGATCACATTAGTAGTTTAGTAATTATCCTTTAAATAATTTCAGTACGCAAGTTATTGATGACGTCATTTTCACATAGCCTCTTATCGACATGTTTTAATAAAGAATTCTAGACAGTTACAGGAAATGATACGAGACCTGAAACCTCTAAACAGAATTAAAAATACCCTCGAATAAAAGGTTATACCATTCGCTATCATAGAAACTTGTGTAGTAACTTGTGACGTAAATGTGACATCGACATAACTAGTGGAATATCCATCTTAACTAATGGCTTCGCCAATGAAATAGTTCATCTCAAACATATCCGTTTTGACTGACAAATCAAAGTAACTTTCCCCCAACAGTCTTAGGAACCAATTTATATATATTGACGGCCCTAAATCATTAGCAAAGAGATCTTTAAAGAGATTCCAGAGATTCCAGATAGTCCAACCAAGAGTCCAAGAGCCTAAGTTCCTAGCAGAAGATTTGCACGCCCGAATCCCTGGTAAAGAGATGAAGCTTAAGTTCCTAGCAGATTTGCTGACCGCCACTATATATTGGCAAGAACTGAATAGACTCCAGAAATAGTTGAACAATGGCTAACCTGATCCCTAGCCCTATGACAACATATACTTCAGGTTGGTAAAGGTCTCGACTTAGCATTAAGACTTACGCATAGTAGACAGGAGAAATAGATGTACATAAGCTCATCAAAATGCACTATATGAATTTTATGAGATGATTTCGTGTGTGGAAACGAATGCTACTGAACTGAGAATGGGATCATCTTGTAATTTACCGCCACACATCTGAAAGAAACCAAAATAAACATTTCATATAAAAAAGTCGGACTTTGCTTCAAATGCTGATGGAAATTGTTGAATTTGACTTGCTTATTGTTTAGGAACTCTATAGGAAAAATGGACAGTACTGCCTTTTATATTACATGTGATTACTTCCAACTATCAAAATCTGAATACGAACCTGGATCCCGTACCCTTTGATCAAGTTAAACAATACCTCTGGAGGATCATCCAGTTAACTCAAACTTGACACAGCAACCTTAAATATATTGATACAGCCAACTTAAATATATTTATACTGTGAACTCGAACTTGTCAATTATAGGTTATGTAACTAAAAAAGATAGAATACCGTCGGAATGCTTCCTTTGCTGTCCTTTAATTCCTTCAACGGAGAATAGCTCCTTAATTAACTGGTCACAATTTATACATTGGCACAATACCTGCTTCTTAGTTGGTGTGTCAATGTAACACGCATTCTCGCTATAACAAATACACATATCGAGCTATTCTGACCTGCTTTAATAATTTTCTGACGGATTATTCATTTATATAGAAGAATGTTAAAACAAATAAAAGAGAACCCCAAATCAGTTTTACCCCCATAACCTCCATCTATGTGAATACGGGCACATAGGGACCTGTGATAGACTTGAAATGAATCTAGAGGACATAGCAAAATAATACGCGGATGGCACAAGACTTGACTTTTACTTGTTGAAGGCCTATAATCCACAAGGAGCCGAGGGTTAAAGATAATAATGATGAATATAATATTGTATATCCTCAAAGACTGCGTTATGATGTCCCTCCCGATGTCAGAGAACTCCGTTACTTCCGTTTCTCCTTCCTTTACCTTTTCGCTCATTACGGAGAATGGGGTCACAACTCAGCTAGTCCAGGTCCAGGCAGCCTCCATTAAAGTATTGAAATGCTATTGCAATGGTAGTTTCTGTCATACTTTTTTTACGTGTTGAGCTGGCCAGCTCCAATGTACAATCTCATATAAGTCGCCTATCACGACATGCTTGAGGTAGCACTAATGTACGGCTACTTTACGGAGTTTTTCTATTTCACAGGATGACCCCGCTCTAGGTCAGAGGATCATCCCGCTCGTGGCATTTCATCACGAGCTGATAAGTGGATCTGGTATGTTTTACCGATGTTGAGCCTGCTGAGTTGGGGAAACCCTGTAGGTTTGCAAGAAAGCCACTGAACTCACTCCCAAATACAAAAGAGTAAAGAATGAAGACTCAGATCCTCGGAGATCGAAAGAAAGAAGAAGAAGAAATATGTTCCACAAGGCGTAAAGTAATACGGAAATATTTACAATGTCCTGCTTAAGAAAAAATGTAATCTCTCCCAGATCCCTCGCCAAATGAGTCTTTTAAGAAAGACAATCACAGACTCGGAATAATTGGAACCGCGTGCAAGAGTCAACGAAAGACGGCCTTTGTTTTATGTTTCTGCTAGATAGAACTTGAAATGTTCAAAAATCGTTTTCCGATTCCTGGCCTCCGGTCCGAGAAAGCGACAATTTGTACAAGAGGAGACGCTGTCTTCGATTTATTGATCAGTTCACAAGACAATATAGACGTAACTGAGGTGAAATTTGAAAGCGATTGATGTTTACGGTTGACCGTGGTGTGATGTCAACATTTGATCTACAACATGTGGATATGCTTGGGTTTCGTGTATTGTCTGACATGTGATGTATATGATGTAGTCATTCCTGTGATAAACGAGCGCAAAGGCCTTATTGCTCTATCTTTTCCTACATCTTTCGTATTGTATTTTCTCAGACATTTGCTCTTTCATCCCACATTTGCGATCCCATATTTGCTATTTCATCGTTGTGATTACTCGCGACCGGTATCTAGAGAACCACATTTGTTCTTTCATCGGGGGGAATAAAGTCCTTTGATTGAGTCCCCATATCTGACATTATCGTTTGAAGCCCACATTGCATCGTGATAAATCTGGTGAAAACACATCTGGTCATCCCAATCAGACATCTGGGCATGCTGTAATTTCTGTGACACCACATTGGACGCCCAGATTGGCCAGATGAAAACGTCTCGTGCTGTAATGGTGTTATCTTTGGTCGGCCGCTGTTCAGAGAAGCGTTGGGTTACCACATTGGACGCCCAGCTTGGCCAGGTGAACAATAAACAATCAGAGAGTAGGTGACAGCAATTTGACAGCACTTTTGCATTAGCCCGCCAATTATCTCCATACCTGTTTGTCAAACCACACCCACGTTTGGACTGACAGGGGACAAGAGCGATACTGTGAATGAGTGACCAGAGGGGCTATTAAGGATTGGTTGGTATGGGCGGAGCTGGATGTCGGATCCAAGACATCCACATTGGACTTCCAGAAATATAATCTACTGCGTAGCTTGCTAGAGGAAGGAGTCCAGTTTTTACATTGTGAGGAAGAGATTAAACCCAAAAACGCCTAGCCTAAATACACGTGTTTATTCAGAGTGGATATAATTCAGTTCTGTGATGAATTGTGTTCTTAAAGGATTTTGCGAAGGGAAAAGAAGTTCATCAGAAGTCTGAGTCTACACTCAACGTGTCTGACGTCTAACCAGAAATAAGTTATCAAAAACGGACATTTGGCTAGCAGAATTCGCCACAGGACATCTTTCATTCCTCAATATTGTCTCACCCACAAGTCAGAAGGTTGACGCAGCATTTTTCATCACCCATATACTGCTTGCTCACAAGTTCAATACATCGTTATCACAAGTTCAATACAGAGTTATCACAAGTTCAAATCACTCGAAAGATCATTATCATCTGAAGTCAAGCAAAAGAGCTCAAAAGAGGAATTTCATATTTATACCAAGTGCAACACACTCTTAAGCGCATTCTATGAAGCAGACTCTATATATTTTATGAATCACGACTACATACGCAAGATTATGAGTCTACATATCACTAACATTTCGTGAAGATATCCAGTCTGGCCAGTACCCTCGGGAGATTAGACAACAGACCCTTTGTTCATATGACAGCTATTAACTGTTGATCAACATTACAGAGATATACTCAAACAGTGAAGGAATATACATAAATATCTCGTCAGCGTTCTCAGTGCGACAACAGTTTTCATCAAAACGTCCTCGGCTTAGAGATACCCCACTCGACATAACGTATAACAACTTGGGACAGTGTATGCATACACGTGAATCGTCATATCAATGCGAAGCATTTAGAGACACATGGACTGTGTAGAGTACTCACCATTTTGGTAACACGTATCATATCACATCATCATCATTTCGTTTTACACCAGTTCATTCTTAATTAACTATTACTTAATTACCTGCAAGTTTATTATCTCATCTGTGTGTTTTGTGTGAATCGTCTTTTACCATCATCACGCTCTAACCATTACTAACCCTATATGTGTGGATATTTAATTAATAAACCCAATAATCGTTTGATCATTATCTAGTTTGTTAATGTATCACTCGTGCTGTCGGTGTTACATATTCACATATAGGAACATTTCTCTACTCAGATGAGATTGGGGGCTTTTTCTTTACGGGATCTAAGGGCAGAAGCTAAGGTCGTGGGGAAACAGAACTCTTTCCATAATTAATTAGAAAACACTGTCTAGTGGAAAGCATTCGCATTCCTGTCTTCTTGTCCCTATCTCGAATAGGTCTTTATTCTTTCTTAACGAGCCAATTTCTAGAGACCTTATATCTAATATATCATAGACTATTCCTGGCAAAAACTACTGTCGTAGTTGCCCCAATACGCACCACGCGACAATTCCACAGGGTGATTGAAAGGTCACTATTTTTAAATTGTTATTTCTTCACTTTTATCAACTAATTTATATGAACGTCAAAACAAAGAAAATAGACTTATGTTATTATATAAAATGCAGTTTCGCATTAACATAACTGCTGAACGTGAGTTCCGGCCTGTTAAACACATGACCCCCACAACGGGCACCAATTTTTACTCTCTCTTGTCACTTCTTTTTATTATCCATTTTGAATTTTATTTATGTTTTGTTTCTGTATGTAAAAAACAAAACTTATTAGTCTAATGTCAAATGGCAATTATCGCTCGTTGTTTTCACATGTGTTTATATCTAATAAATAAAACTGAGGATATACAAATTTTATTAAAGGGAGTGATATCTCCATCATCCTGTATGATTACATACTTATCCTTATATCCAAGCATGCAAGCACTTTGACTTCACACTAAATCTAAAAGAAAACATATGTGCTGAGTCAGGATGTGAATGTTGCACTAAGACAACATATGTGCTGAGTCAGGATGTGAATGTTGCACTAAGTTATTACTATCAATAACAACAATAACAATGAGTTGGCGGTTGTGCACCACTTCACATACCTGGGATCTACCATCGGAGACAAATTCTCTCTCGACACAGAAATAGACAGCGCATTGGCACAGCTGCAGCCATCTTTGCCCGCCTCACAACGCGTGTTTGGTAAACTCCAAACTCGCAATGAAGACCAATGCTGCAGTATATAATGTCTGCATCACCTGCACGTTTCTATATGAGAGCGAAACATGGACAACATACGCGAAGCAAGAAAGAAGGCTAAATACCTTCCATCTACAGTGTATACACCACATCCTCGGTATTTCTTGGAAGAACAAAGTGAGAAATTTCCAGGTGCTATCCCATGCTGAACTTCAAAGTATGTATACTTTGCTTAGACAGCGCAGACTATACTGGCTTGGCCATGTCGGTCGAATGGAAGATGGTCGCATCCCTAAAGATATCCTCTACGGACAACTGGCAGATGGCAAAAGAACAGCTGGGCGACCGCAGCTGAGGTTTAAAGAAGAGTGCAAGAGAAACATAAGGCACTGTGTGTAAATCCAGCATCCTGGGAGAATGAAGCTGTTGATCGCACCAACTCAGACTGGACGAACAGAAGCTCGCACAACAAGCAGGAGAGAAAAGACCAGGCCCAAAGGAACACACACAAAAACACAGCTGAAGGTTGTCACCTCAGTGGCACATCATTCCAATAGTCAGTTATGACTAAAGGGGTATACTATTCTTATTTACACCGAGTGAGACATTCACATATACACATACAGCTTTACGTACATACACATATGTGTGCATGGTGAGTTGTGGTGTATCGCGTGGCGTCTACACGTTATCTACTATCGGGATGTACGCAGGAATCAAAATATGATCTGCAACCGAGCGACATATTGATGTTTGTTTATCGTCTGCTTTATCTCATGCCATCAACTTGTGATCTCACAGGCTAGTGTCGGTGGAAGTTTCAGTCTCATTTTGGTCGTCCTTCACGAAAATATCAGACGACGGCGTCATCATATATATATTTTTTTCTTCCAAGAGACCCCAGATAACTACACAGACTATATAGTAAATTACATTTTACAAATTAATGGCGTTTTAGCTTTGTGGTTTATGGACTGATGACAATTTAAATTAATGATTTTACAGAACAATGTTGAGGATACCAATGACAACTGAGGGGAAAAAAAGGAATAAAAAAAGCAATGAGGAGGTCCAGAAAGAAGCCAGTGCGAAAGTGAAGGTGATTAATTATATTAGAACTATCAATAACCCGTCAAAATGGACAGGTTTTTAATTGCAGCCATCTTATCATTTTGATCCATATAATGAGTCTGCAATACTTTAAATTAAAATTTTGTTTTCAAGAAACAATCAAAAACTTACATTTTAAGGTTATTTTTAGAAAATGATGAGTTAAATCCGTTTTCCGAATGAAACTGGACCGAAGAGTATCTTGACTGTCTGTTGATTTAATCTGCATCTCCGCACCTTCCTGTCTCCAGTTCATGTACTGTTTATCAATTGTGTTGTTGGCTTCTTTCCATAATCAAACTGTTCATGCTTACCGTCATTTGCGCACTTTTCTATTTTCGGGAGAGTATATATAAGGGAAACAATACAATTATTGTCTAACTTTCAACCACAGTTGCACCCCCTTAGCTGTGGTTGAAAGTTAATGTACTCTCTCGAAAATGGCAAAGTGCGCAAATGACGGTGTGCCTGATGTGATCGACCGACGTACTTACGGCGGGAATTATGGTATTTGATTTGACTTTTCTGACCCCCCAGGCTGAGTTTTCACGGTTTTCCTCCTTTTGCCAGCGATGGAATGTGCACGTCTTTTTCAGCTGTTTTTTTTTCTCTCCATAAAGTTAGTATTGAGCGTCCCGAGTGACAGAGTGGTTAGAGCGCTGGTCTCTCGTGGCAAAGATAAGGGGTTCAAAATACGTTTGCTCCATACTCCAGTCTACCCAGCTGTAAATGGATACATACCTCTGCTCGTGAGTTAGGGAAGGAAATGGCAGCGAGGAAGGGAATCGGTCACCCCCACCTCTCGAAGTTGAACAGCAAGGTGAAGGTTCTTACACGGCAGTATCTGCCATGGGACTAAATTTACCTTTTTATACTTAATGATGGAGAACTTTGGTAGCAGCAGTTGCTTCAGCAGATACGCTAGTGCCAGACATTCTAGGAGGTGGTATTCTACTGTTTCTTCCTTTTGTATGTTGAAGTGTTTGCATTAAGTTGTATGATCAGAGGTCACCCTGTGCAGATGCATTTTTTGCAACCTGAAAATTGTATTTTGGTCTCTGTGGTTTAAACTGTTGATACTGTCTCTGGGGTTTGGCTGGGATGTCTCTGCTAATAGTGCTCTTGCAGTCATGCCAGTAGCTTAGCGGTCTATCCATTTGTGTTTGCAGTTGTCGTGTATTTTGTTGTTCTTACACTGGTGGGAATATTCGGTTGTGGCATGTTTGCCCCTTTTTTGCCATACTGTCAACACTTTCATTGCCTCGGATGCTTATGTGACCTAGTATCCACAGCAGAGCAGTATTGATGGAATAAGAGGCAAGTAAAGTTATGGCTTTTTGTATTCTCGTTGTGGTATTCTCATCTGTTAGGATCCAGTTTTCAAGGGCTTTGGAGAGCAGATATGGAGTCTGAAAATAGAACACGTTTTTTTTGGTTTGCAATTTCGTTTACTTAATTATATATTTTTTTATTTTGTGAAAAGGAATGATAAAACTTCAGGCATGACCTGAATCTCATTTCCATACATAATGTGAGCAGTACTAATATTAGAAGGAAACCTACCCCTTTTCCTCACACCATCATTGATTCTTATACATTAATTTTAGTTCTTGTTATAAACTGTTTTACTATATTGTGCAAATCTCTAAGTCACTGTTTCTCAATCTTTTTATGTTCACGGCACACTTTTCAATTTTCTAAAAAAATGCGCGGCACACCTATCTGATCCCGCGCCTGAATCAAAAATTACTGTGAAATATACTAATTAAACCCCCGAGGGAAAGCGAAAGAGAGGCCGACCAAAAACAACTTGGCGGAGAACTGTGGAAGCTGAGATGCAAAGAATGAACCACAGTTGGGGCACTGTACGAAGGATGGCCGCCGACCGAGCAAAGTGGAATCAATTTGTTGCTGCCCTACAAGACGCCACTAGGCGTGATGGCCGCTGACTGCTTTGACGGTTGGTGGTTATGGATCAAAGTAGAAGATGAATACTAATTAAATACACTAATTTTTGGGTACTTTAGAATATAGAAAACACTCAATTCGACTTTCTTTTAATTGTTTAAAATAACTGTGAAGTACATCATCTATTTTTGTTCAAAGCAGTTAATAGCTTCAATTATTATTGATTGAATTCAAGCTGTAAGATCAGTTCTATATTACATGATCACTAAAAATGTACTTCATGTAGTACATTTACACAATTTTTGCGGCACACTTTGATAGGCGCGGCGGCACACCGCTTGAGAAACACTGCTCTTGGTCTATCTATTGATTAATTGCATGCCTGTAAATAATCAAATATTTGTTTTCTCTGTTGTTCATACCTCATATTTTTAACAGGAAATGCTCTATATTATTTTTGTCTAGGCACTCTGCACAGTAAAAGTTCTTCTATCCCATTCCAAGTTGCAGTCTAAGAAGTTTCTTATTGCTAGGAAAAACATTCTGTGCTAGGAAGATAAATGAAATTAAGCTTCGGTTTGGTTTGGTGTTCAGGACCATGTTCATTGCACACGGACAACTCCATCAGTGTTCCGATCTTCACACTTAGATCAGACGAGGAGGATCTCAGCATTGTACACGAACTCCGTAGCACCGACGAGAATCCCAGTGTGTGTATACAGGAATCACACATTCTATAAATATTTTGTGGTGGGTAGATGTTCCTAATTTTGCCAGAGCAGAGGCCGTATGACCTTCTCTTTACGATTTCCAACTCCAGTGGGATTTTTAACGTGCGCAACTTGCACACGGGATCTCCTATTTTTTAACCATCATCCGAGAAGGCTAGGCATCCGATCCCACTACCCAGAAGATCAAGGTGGGGTATGACATCATTAGCAACCACTGGCTCTGAAAAAATCTTCCATCAATTATATTCCCTGTGCTGGGAGCGAACCCGTTACGTTTAGAATTAGAGGTGGACACCATATTACCTCTTAGCCACTACGAGCCCAGGATAAAGCTTCAGAAAATCAGAAAGCACTAATAAACAAACTACAATGAAGAAATGTTTCAGATGTCCTATGCTTCGCGAGGAACCCAAACGAAATAGACAAGTCACAAATTTACTAGTTTATTTATTTAATCATTCGATGACTTACCCCACAGCCTAGTTTTCTAACCATTCGCTCGATCTCCGACTCTGCCCTACACTTACATTAACGGCATCAACGCTAAGTCTGTGATATTCGACTCCTCTGGTAATCTTAATTCTTGGTGTGGCTCATTCGATTTGTCAATCTTAAATTATTTATTTTATGTCTGTCACAACGAGTACTTACACCCGGGCAAAGTTAACGGTTCATAGTCGATTCCGTCCAGTATCACACTCGCACAAGTGATAATTGTCTGACATGAGAGCCCCAGAAATAACTCTCGCTGGTTATGACGGAAATGTTTTCTAACGGAGAAAGAATTAAAATTAAATACAAATAAAATCGTATTCTACCGACAAGATTATATCAATAACAAATTAGTAGAAATATGTGACCATGTTAGCTAAATGAAAAAACAAAATTAAAAATTCTAGATTGTGCTATTACAGTGTTTCCCACTTTTAAAAAGCGATGAAAAACAATAAAATTAAAATTAAAAAACCCAGGAAAACACTGATTTCGAAGCGCAATTAAAAAGTTGAAAGATTTCCAGAGAAACAAAGAGATCACGTTCTTTTGTCAGATTTTCGACATATCTCTGTCTCTCTGCCTCTATCTCTGTCTCTGTCTGTCTGTCTGTCTCTCTGTCTATCTCTCTCTCTCTCTCTCTCTCTCTCTCTCTCTCAATAAATAAAACAAATCTTTACTCCTTAATTAAAACCTGAACTATATGCGCTGTCCCCCAGTGCCTGAGGATATCGTCTCACGGCCTGTCCAAACCGGTACCTGAACACCTTTCTAATGTCACAATTATTATATCTGAGAACACTTCAAATGTTTTTCTTATGTCAGCAGAATAAATATTTATTTTAATTTGCTAATATCAAATTTAAAATAGCTGATGTTGTATTGATTTTTTTTGCCCATGCACAACAAAATTGACGTTTATCCTTGCATGTAATAGCTAGTTCAACCCCGTGTGGGTTATAATGTGGATCTATTGTGCTCTTATTCTCAACTCTTATTCCACTCTGGTTCTGGTCAACTCTTATTCCCCTGTCGCTTGCATAGGCTTCAACAAACACATTCCACTGCCGCTTGTCTGGTTCTGGTCAACTCTTATTCCACTGTCGCTTGTCTGGTTCTGGTCAACTCTTATTCCACGCTTGTCTGGTTCTGGTCAACTCTTATTCCACTGTCGCTTGTCTGGTTCTGGTCAACTCTTATTCCACGCTTGTCTGGTTCTGGTCAACTCTTATTCCACTGTCGCTTGTCTGGTTCTGGTCAACTCTTATTCCACTACCGCTTGTCTGGTTTTGGTCAACTCTTATTCCACGCTTGTCTGGTTCTGGTGAACTCTTATTCCACTGTCTCTTGTCTGGTTCTGGTCAACTCTTATTCCCCGCTTGTCTGGTTCTGGTCAACTCTTATTCCCCGCTTGTCTGGTTCTGGTCAACTCTTATTCCACTGTCGCTTGTCTGGTTCTGGTCAACTCTTATTCCACTGCCGCTTGTCTGGTTCTGGTCAACTCTTATTCCACTGTCGCTTGTCTGGTTCTGGTCAACTCTTATTCCACGCTTGTCTGGTTCTGGTCAACTCTTATTCCACTGCCGCTTGTCTGGTTCTGGTCATCAGTTCCACATTGATGACACTGTTATACCATTTCAATCCATCTTATCTAAGCCAACATCTCATTTATGAAAGTCTGATCATTTGTTATGGCTATTCTCCGTGCTGCAATACGACTGACGTGAAATCTGAGCTGAATATTACTTTTGTTTTTGTATTGGACATCTTCTTCTTCGTTCACCCTCAGATGTCAACTTGAATAAGTTCAAAGAAAGCAGAGGTCAGCCTGAGGCTGTTGATATCTCCATAGATTTTCTCCAGGAATGGTACTGGTGATGGCCATATGCGTTTTCTCTGTTCCTCATATGTTGGGCACCTTTGAAGCAGATGTTCGGCAGTCGTTTTATCGGTGCCACAGTCACACTCATCAGTAGTTCCTATCTTTAATTTGTTGAATAGGTGGTATCTCAATCTGTTATGACCTGTGCGAAGTCTGAAGATTACCACTTGTTCACTTCTGCTGAGCTGATAATACGGATGTATTGGACATGATTTTTTTAAATTTCCATCTTGTTAACAGCGAAAGCTCATTTTACCTGTTGTATTCTGTTTTCTGATATGATTGTATGTCCCTCCAAATGTGCCAAGATTGCTGCCAAACTATATGTACATCTTGTGGGAGTGTTTCTTTGTCTTTTCCCTGTGTGTCTTTAGACCCACTTGCTGTGATCTCTCGTCGAGTATTGTCATTTTGTCTTGCATCTGGTTACACTTATGGGACATTAGTCCCAGGTCATCGGCAAAATGTAAATCATCAAGCTGTTAAGTCAGAGACCACTGAATTCTATTTATGTTCGCTTTTGATATGATTTTTCTAATGTCTATAGTGTATCCTTGTGTATCCTTTAAAACTCTTTAATATATCTCTCTTTACCCTGTTGTGCGTGAAGCGTGGTGTATCTTATGACGATCTTCTGTTTACTATCAATCTCCAAGTAGGTTTAATACTTATCTTATTTATTTAACATGAATGTCCAACCCGTCCCAATTACTGTTCGGGGTCTTTGTCGTGATTTAGTCTGTCTCACAACACGGTTTTCTAATCTGACCATACCGTTAGATGCCATTAACAGCTTGTATGTTTTGCCCGAGGGTTTTATCCTGCAAACTACTAGAAGTATCTAAATCAACTAACTCTCTTGGACTCTGAGGTGCAAGTGCTCGTGAAGTCATTGTAGCCAGCCACCCCCTGTTCCAGTGCCTGAAATTTCACAGACGTGTTAGTCTATGGCGGGAGCAGTTTGAATTCGTCAACCACCAGATAAGTGGCGATACTTAGCCACTGGTCAGCCTATTCAGCATATATACATATAAAATACAATATATAGAAATAAAAACACAGTGAAGGATGATTTCTTATGGACAGAATGTATCTATTACTACCTTCACGTTCAACTCAGTGACAAACTATAGTGAATTATAATAATTAATCAGTGTAAAGTAAAACAGAACTTTAAAGACAGGATTCTGTTTGATAAGTAAAGTTCCTATGTTTATTTATTTTATGCTGTAAATATCTTTGAGTTTCTTTAAATTACCTAACCGAAAAGAGAACCGGTATAGGTTAAATAAATTGTAAATATGTACCATCAGACTTGCTGAAATTATTTACATTGAGTTACAAGTTTTGTTGGATACATAAGTATTATAGTTATAGAGATAGATCATAATTAATACCCCTAGCAAAATTAGCCAACATAAATAATAACACATAATATCAAAGGCGGATTTTGAAAGGGAGCAAATAGACTTTCAGGACATTCACTCTCTTCACACCTGGAGGTTTATACAGCTGATCCAAACCTTTGATGTCAATACTCCCTTATTCTTTTTAAGAAAAGGGGGTATTTCTTGTAAGACCAGTCTCTTACTTGGCAGTATCCTAGTATCACCTGATACATCTTTTTGTCCAGGATAACCTTATTCTTTACTATAACGAAACCCTTTCGTGACAGTCTTTGAGGAGACAAAAATTTAAAAAAGACTTGGACTACTGCCTCACAATGCATGTCGTAAAAGGCGGTTATTATGAGGTTTTGTTTGGGGTTCCAATCTCAACGTGTAAAACAAATTGCTTTAGAAACCTTCACTTCAATAGCACATGCATGCCTTGGTGTAGTCTGTCAACTGCAGTAGTAACACTATGAACCATCAGGAGCGAAATATACGGATTGTGGACTGTGATTAAGAGTAGATTCAAGATAGAGTTAACATTTTCGCAACCTATCGCCAAGATGGCTATTGTCGAACTTTAATGTAGATTTTAAACGCATTTTTAACAAGCATTAATATTATACGAGTACAAATCACTTGCATTATCCAATACCATAATTCCCGCCGTAAGGTACTTCGGTCGGTCGGTCTGTCACACTTTGCATACCGTCATTTGCGCACTTTTTCTATTTTCGAAAGAGTGCATTGACTTTCGAGCACAGCTAAGGAGGTACAACTGTGGTTGAAAGTTAGACAATAACATTGTATTGTTTCCCCTTATATGTACTCTCCTGAAAATAGAAAAATGTGACGGTGTGCATTAAATCAACAGACAATCAAGATACTTCAATCAATCAATCAATCAATCAAATCCCTTTAACTCCTAAAGAAGAAAAGGCCTTGACCTAACGCATGGCAAGCTCCTCCTATCGTGTGCCATCAGCTCAAGATCTTTCTACGTCTGTCATCATTTTTATTTTTGCCGCCTATTCTATTTTCCATGTGCCTCTATTTTTCTAGCCCTAGGAAGTCCGTAACAAAGACTGGCAAGTAATGTTATCAGTAGTTTTCTCAATGTGTGACCAATCCATCTCCAGTATCTTCTTCTCATCTCTTATTCCACTGGCACTTGTCTAGTTCTTGTCATTAGTTCTACTTCCATGTTGTTTGTTGACGATTTTGTGGGGTAAAGCTTTTACTGGTTGGGGTAGCCAGCCCCATGCCCAACCTTCCTTAGTCGTTTCTTACAATATGCATTTTAAGTTACAACCTTACTATTCTTTGCTCCCTTTTTGGGCCCCAGTAACAAACCTATGGTTTGTGTCTGTGTGTTTGTTTCATTTCGCTGGTTTTCCTCCAATACTGGCTGTCGTTGCATTAACATTTCGCGTAATTACCGTTCCAGCTGTTTCCAAACTCCTTGTTTGTAATTATAATATTTGGTTTGCGCAATGGATGTAATTCAGTACAATGCACAAGATGCACGCGATAACGCCTTATCTCACAAAGAAATAGACTGGAATATTCGGCAGTAATACCTACTGTGTTCTTCGCAAATATTTCTTTAAATTTCTTTTCTTGTTTTTAAATGTGAAATATGAATTAAATATTGGGAATATTTAAAACAAAAAGAATACACTCTTACTGTAAATATGTTTATTTTCAGGTATGTTCTACAATTACTTACTTAGTCTTTCCTCTTCTACCTTGACGTGTTCGAGGTTGGCCAGTGAGAGCGGCACGCAATCCTATCGGCTGTCTTTTGGCCTGGTTCCAATCAAGTCTTCGGTCCTTCACAGATTGTCATGTTCAACAATTTATAACAGTAAGGGGTGTTTTTCTTCATGAAGGACAGCTTACAGAACCGTTTGGGTAAGAACAGGAGTGCGACAGGGATGCCTCTTGTCTCCATTTCTTTTCTTACTAGCAATAGACAGGGTTACGAGAACATCGACAACACACAACAGAAATGGAATTCAGTGGACTCTGACTAAGCAGTTGGATGATCTGGATTTTGCTGATGACTTAGCTCTTCTGTCCCATAACCGTAATCAGATGCAGGACAAATTGAAAACACTCGATGAGAGGTCACAACAATTGGGTCTGAAAATACACAGGGAAAAGACAAAGATAATGAGAATAAATGCAGGTAATGATAACAGGGTTGAACTTGAAGAAGCACCAATACAAGATGTAGAATCGTACACATATCTTGGCAGCAATATAGACAAAGTTGGAGGGACAGACAGTGATATCAAAATAAGAATACAAAAAAGCAAGAAGAGCTTTCATTGCATTGGGAAATATATGGAGATCAAGAGAAATCGGATCCAACACGAAAATAAGAATCTTCAACTCAAATGTGAAGTCAGTCATATTGTATGGCTGTGAGACATGGAGAACAACAAAGACAACTACCAAAAAGCTACAGACTTTCATAAATGGGTGCTTGCGTAGAATAGAGGGATTAAAATGGTATGACAAGGTTACCAACGTGGAACTGATGACAAGAACTAGACAAGTGCCAGTGGAACAAGAGATGAGAAGAAGACGATGGCGATGGATAGGACACACACTGAGGAAACCTGTTGATAGCATTACAAGGCAGTCCTTGTTCTGGAACCCCCAGGGCAAGAGAGGCAGAGGTAGAACAAGAAGCACATGGAGAAGAGAGCTGGAAACAGAGGTGAAAATGATGAGGAGAACATGGAAAGAACTTGAGATGATGGCACGTGACAGGAGGACTTGGCATGTGTTTGTTGAAGGCCTATGCTCCTTTGGGAGTGGAGGGTTATGAATTATGAAGGGGTGTTTTATGAACGTCAGTTAGATGTGTGTTTATAATGGCACCACAATGAAATATTAAATATTAAATAGCAATGAAAGGAACATCAGGAAAATATGCAGCTGAGGGCTGTCCCCTCAGGGGCGCCTTCCTATAGTTAGTTATGACTGAAGGAGCTATTATTATTATTACATACACGTTTCAGATATCGACTGGCCACCCCATGCTGGCTCAAGATTACGATTCCCCATGTAGGGAAACAAACTGTAAACCCAGCATTACACAGTTCATGTGATTGGAGGAATAGCATGAACCCCAGACTTAACTCCGGCTTGTACCTGGTTGGCTGTGTGCAGGAGAATCTCGCAATAACTAGGCGGCAGGCGGAGTTGAGATGTGGCTCTGTCCATGACGTGATGATTTCTTGCGAGATCCCAGAACTAGAGCACAGTAATTTAGCCCTGCATATTCTGAGAGCCCACCCTCCCCCGTCCCCCATGAATGGTGGGAAATATACAGTTCGCCACACACATTCCCCTTCCAGCTTAAAACCAGATGTGAAGATCCTTTAAATGTATGGCAAACTAGGCTAGAATAACAGGGAAAGAAACTGAAGCACATGACTCCAACTCAACAAGATTCGAAATGGCAGAAAAGCCACGGGAACAGTCGATATACAATGAGGATTATGCTACATGTTCTTTAACTTGACGTAAACCTTCCCAAGAGTTGCTCTGGCTAAACCCCATTATGGGGGCTGGGTGCTGGCAAAAAGCCTCATCTGGGGATCGGAACCAAGCAAATTCAGCACTAAAACCCCTAGTCCGATTTAAATTTCATCTTTTCTTCTGCTGCAAAAAGAAGCGGGCAAGTCAGTTTGTAGTCATGCTAGATCTGCACAGTCTTTTCCAGGTCGGCGCGGCAGTCCCATATCTTCTGCCTAAACTCAACACCTTCTGTTCAGGTCAGGCGTCGTGGGTCATCATGGGTTGGGCAGTTTTGGAGAATGTGTTCAGGGGTCTGGTGTCCGGTTCCACGTGGACATTCATTGTATGAAATATCCAGAGGCGATAGAGGTGGCCTAGCAATCTGCAATGGCCAGTTCTCAGGCGGAAAATGATGGTCTGTTGGTGTCTATTAGTCTGGTGAATTGGGTCATATCTCTCGTATATATCACCTTCGATTTCCACTGGTATTTGTACTTGTTGTTGATAATGGTTTTAGCTTCTCGATAAGGCAAAGGGTGGCTGAATTGTTTCATTTTACTGCCACTTCTAGATAGAATATCGGCTCTTTCATTTCAAGTGATTCCACAACGGGAAAGTAACCAGTGAAGGCTAATGGTTGATGGTTTGGTTTGGTTTGAAGGATTAGTCTTCATTGCACACGGACAACTCCATCAGTGCTCCGATCTGATCCCTTAGATTACACAAAAAGGATCTCAGCACAGTACCCGAACTCCGTAGCACCGGCGAGAATCCCAATATGTGTATATAGGAATCACACGTTCTATAAATATTTTTGTGGTGGGTGTTAAAGAACGAATATTGAGATGTTCTGTATCGTTGCCACACATAGGCTTATTGCCATTTACTTTTGTTGAAATATGTCTCTTTGTGGTAGCTCATGTTTTTGCACGGGTTTTAACTTATATTGAACACTGCATATTTAATACGTCACCGGTTGTCTATGACGTATCACGTTTGCACTAATTTATTCTAACGGCTAATATTCGTGGCCTTTCGTTACTTCAAGTCGTCCTAGTAAGACGTGTTTTTCAAGCTCCAAGTATTGCGGAGGAAGATATTTATTTAAGTGGCATAACTAACTTCGGAGGCCGCCACTATATATTTCTAAGATGGTCCTGAACTTATATAGAAGTTCCACCTCTTATCGAGTAAGATAAATCAAATATTTTTATATTCATGTCGTCTGGTCCACATTACTTGGGTGATCATCGTTCGTATGCATCTCTAGTACAGCGGCCAGAACTGAATGATTGAGACGAGACAGAAAGAAGATTAACTACCATGTATGCCATATATATATTTTTTTTCTTAACCAGCGGCACTTGGGCTTTGTGCCCTTCGGCCCAATGACATGTCATTGCGAGGCTGGGGAATCTGAGGACTTTTCTTCCAACCCGGTCAGGAGCTTCGCTCCTTCCCATCCACAGAGGGTTTATCACAGGAGCCGTTCAGGTTATTCAGTCAAATTTCCGGTCGGAAACATTCCTTCAAACGCTGACGCCCGGGTTTGAACCATGAACACCTGGTCGCCAGTACAACGCCGAAGCCATTACACCAGCGCGGCTCCCAATGTATGCCATATAAATGCATTGACTATGAAGATGTTTCCTTGATGTAAAATAAATGCTGAAGAAGATATGTCGTGGACCCTCAACCCGACGTCTTGTGTTATTCGGCCAGTGATGTTCTGTGACGATCATACCCGTCTCCATTCGTGTTTGTCAGCATGATGCGTGAACGTTTTGTGATTCTATGTTCTACTCTAACCAAACTGCAAGAGAAAACCACACGCAGCAGTGGGTAGGTTTCTAATTTTTAAATTTTGCCAGGGCAAGCGGCCTTTATGGCCTACACATATGGTTGATGACCTTTGGATAATGTTCATGGGACCCAAAGACGCAGCAATAGAGAATGCAGTCAGCAACCCATAGCTTGACTGCTTGCGTCAGGGTCAGCGAACCAGAGCTGACCAAGACCCTACTCCACCTCCACATGGTGGTCCTGGAAACAGGCTGCATCACTGCAGTCTGGCTGAGAGAGTAGGGATCGGAGAGGGAAGGCAAACCCGATCCCAAAAAATGCTGTGCTGAAGTCGGATGTGCCGGCCGAAAGGCGCAAATATCGCAGCTCTGCTGTAAACAGACACAACACAACCAACGTCCTTTTCAGGACGAACGAGGAAGAAGAAGAAGAAGGATAATGTTCAACTCAGATCTGATCTCATGCATCATGTTTTCATTCCTGGTGTTTTGAATTCGTTACAGTAGTGATCTACAGTCAGTAAAGATTACTATTTTAGCTGGTGGCTGCTGTTCTGGTCTAGTAAGCATTCTCAAAGCTGGTAACGCTCCCGTGAAAATCTGTTTTAATAAAAATGTCTCCTGGCAACTACACAAGGTGACTATTGAAGAATGAGAGTAAAAACGAAAAGAAATTCAGCAAACGGACAAAGAGACTTGTGTGAATTTTTTTAGAAGAAAATTCAGTAAAATATATTTCGTTTTTGTGTACGTGGTTGCAGCGTCAGTAACAAAAGATTATAACCCAACAGATGTTGTGGTGTCTGTAGCAATTTGTTTGTTATGATGATGTTTCAAGTTCAATGCACAACCTTATATTGGTGTCCTCTAACCACATGTTTTAAAAACTAGGAGTTGTTGCCTCGTTTTGGAGAAGCGCGTTCCGTTCAACCCAGACATAAAGTCCGTCAGTTATATTAGGGCGCATTTCAAATATAAAAGACAATGCGGCTGAGGGACCTTGATACACCCTGGCGGGTGTTACTAGGCAGTCCCATAGCAGATACTGCCGCAGGGAAATAAAATGTTAGAGACTTCACTAATCTAGGTCAAGCTTTGAGATGTGGTGTGACCAGTTCCATTTCTCGCTGCTTTTTTTTTCTCAAACTCAAAAGCAGAGTCAAATACCCATTTACAGCTGGGTAGACTGGAGCGTGACGACAACGTATTTCAAACATATTACATTTGCCGCGAGAGGCCAGTACAAAATTGTAATTGCTTCACACACACACTCACATAGAGAGACATATTGTCATGTATAATATTATAAATGTCACTACACATACACACCACACACACACTCATACAAACCATAAACAAAGCCATAACTACAGTGGGAACATACTAGAACAGATATGTGAATAAATTATAAAATAAATGTTGTCCACTTAAGAAGAGCACACAGAACAATGAAATTCAGCTCCTATTACATTTAATTCCCTTCTCTGTCTACTTCCCACCCCCAACGACTTTTCTGAACTCTGTAATCGATGTAATGTAATTTTTTTCCCCCGTAGACATGTAGAACTGTGAGCTTGTGGATGCTAAATCCAGTTATTTTGTTGGCACGCAAACTCATCCTCTCTGTTTCTCTCTTCTATCATCTGATGCTGGCTAGACTAATCAATCATTAATACAAAATAAGTTTCACGGAAAAAGGTTATGTTTGCTCATAATTCAAAATAACGTACACTGTTTTTACTTGTTCAGAACTCAAACTAGTGAAGTGTTACACTTGTTCATAATTCAAGATAACATGAATTATTTTACTTGTTCATAAGTCAACATAACGTTATGATACTTGTTCATAACTCAATATATCGTGAACTATAATACTTGTTCATAGCTCAACATAACGTTAACTATGATACTTGTTCATAACTCAACCTAACGTGAACTATAATACTTGTTCATAACTCAACATAACGTTAACTATGATACTTGTTTATAACTCATCAAAACGTGAACTATGATACTTGTTTATAACTCAACAAAACGTGAACTATGATACTTGTTTATAACTCAACAAAACGTGAACTATGATACTTGTTCATAACTCAACAAAACGTGAACTATGATACTTGTTCATAACTCAACGTAACGTGAACTATAATACTTGTCCATAACTCAGAAAAGTGAAGTGTTACACTTGTTCATAATTCAAGATAACGTGTCTTTTAATACAATCGTCGTTCTTTTTTTTTATGAGATTATTTTTGATCTTTTCGTTCCGTTTGGCAATCCATATTTTAAATCTCATTCTGTCTATTAGTCTTTCCATGAATGTTTGTATGGGTGCACTTTTTAATGTTCATACTTTTTCTGTTTGTCTGTCACTCAATCAGAACCTGTCTTAGGGCGGTGCGATGGGGGTGACCGCACTGTTGCTAAGTTCAAGGCGGCGCAAGGGTAAGGAACCATTTTTTTCATCAAGAAGAGTGACCTTTCTTCAGCTGTGACACAGCTCATCACCCAGGTTTAAGCACGCGATGTAAATCTTTTATAAGAAAACACTACAACCAAAGTGGGACAGATTTTTTGCATTCTGGTTATCTTTTGTTGTAGCTTTTTTCTTGTGTAAGTACTATCTGAATTTACTCTACAATTTTATTTCCGAATCTTTCTTAAATTTTCGGTAGAGTGTAATTAACTTTCGCGGTTAGAAGTGTGGTGGAGTGGGGCATTTGTCAAACCAATCGCTCAGCGTGCGCGTCTGCTCTCAATCTTTGCATCATTCTGTCTGCCTATTGTCTTCTCTTTCGCAGATACTTCTAGAATTGTTTAGAGATAACGATGAAGAAATGTCTGTTCAAGAACGACACGCCAATATGTCAGTCCAATAATGATACAAGGTCTATATATACAACAATGACAAGAGGTCTATATTATGTCTGTCCAAGAATGACCAGAGGTCCATATTATATCTGTCCAAGAATAACAAGAGGTTTATATGTATGTCCAAGAATGACACGAAGTCTATATTATGTCTGTCCGAGAATGACAAAAGATCTTCTTTGACTGTCCAAAAAAGGACAAGAGGTATAAATGTCTGACCAAGAATGACCACAGTTCGGAATGAGGAGAGGTCTGTACGTTTTTCCAGTCATGGATAAGATTCATCCGTAAAACTACAACAGTCTTAATACTCACTCTAACATTTACCGTACATGTTAATTACCTCCCTTACATAATTATCTCCCATGGTAATAATAAAACCATTGAACAACAATATTTAAATCACATAATAATGCAAGACACTCTTTCTCATTTTCATTGCTAGAAACATTTTTATAAATATATATATTTTATAATTTGAGGCCTGCTTTCATTCATTTTCCTGTTCACGTTTTAAGGATAGTGGACTCACCCCTGCAACTCGCCCCCTTGCAGGGCGCCTACACTTAAGCATACATCTACTTCTGCACTGGTGGTTCTGAAACAATTTCTTTTACACGATGAGGCTGCCAGAGGTGCAAAGAAAGAATTAGAATTGGTGCACCACACGGATGACCGTCCACCAAGCAAAGTGGGCACAGTTGTTACCCTAATTTACGCCATCAGGCTTGATGGTCAATAATTGCTTCGTCAGTCAGCGACCAAAGACCACAGAAGAAGGAGATGAGGCTGTCAGCCCCGACCACCATGCTCAACCTTATATTAGTGGCATCTTATGGCATACCTGACGGTAGTGTCCTGCTTTAGATTGTGAACATTTGTATTGATACATGACACATCCTCTGTTACTAGAGTTTCAAGATAATAACATATAAATGAAGAAAGATACAACTGGAGAAACAGAAGGAGAACAGAAGGAGAGTTGGATGGCTTTTTTGTCCCCATTATAGTGATGATGTTGGTGGTGATGATGATGGTAATGATGATGGTTGGCGGTGGTGATGATGATGGTGATGATAGTTATTATGATGATGGTGGTGGTGATGATGATGATGGCTGGCGGTGGGGATGGTGATGATAGTTGTTATGATTATGATGGTGGGGATGATGATGGTTGGCGGTATTGATGATGATAGTGATGATAGTGGTTATGATCATGGTGGTAATGATGATGATGGTAATGATGGTGGTGGATATGGTGATGATGGTGGTGGTGGGGCTGGTGGTGGTGGTGATGATGGTGGTGGTGATGATGATGGTAGTGTTGGTGGTGATGGTAATAATCATGGTGGAGATGGTGATGATGGTGGTGGGGGTAGTGATGGTTGTGACATAATTTGTGCGCTCTCTTCTCCTCTCCGGCACTATTAACCTACATTTGTTGTGCGTCTTGAATTAGGTGCATAATTCTTTTGTTAGCACTTTCTTTTTCCCTACTGTCATTGTTCACGTTTCACGCTTCGATGCTTGACAGGGCCAGACAAGCGTTTCGCCCATCGCTGAGAGATTAATCGTCCCTGAAACGTGATATGATTCCAGGCAAATGCGAGCATGAAGTGTGTGGTGGATTTGATGTTATTAATTGTTGTAGGTATTATTATAGTTGTATTAAATGAGATTAGCTATGAAGGTCCCTGAATATACCCAATAATATTGTGAACTTTTCAGGGTACCTTTCCACTACCACCTTTTTATCTCATTCAAAATGTATTTATATTAGTATGTTAATTGATTTCGTGTTGTGTCTAGGGTTATGGATGTAGAGTGTGATTGCGCAATAATCAACAAACATACAAACAAATAGTTTATTATTCACAACAGCACACAGTACTACCACAATAACACACAAACGACACTCTAAAAGGCTATCTTATTTAAGACTGTGGTTGAATTTTGTGTAAATAAGATTTTTACAGTTTTATTATCCTGATTCAAATTTATTTGTAATCAGGACAGACAATTTAAAAGTGAAATCACAATAATCAATTACATCAGTCAAATAGCACAATAGATTTTCTGTCCATATATAAAATTATTAATCGAATATATTTATGTAGTGTTCTCCTACTTTAAGGTAATACTGGTGGTAATACTAGGTTGTTATTTTAATCATGTCCTTCTGGAAATGTTTGTTTCTATTTTGTCACTTGTGGAACTATTAAATATTTGTCCCAGTTTTATTCACTGTTATTAGATCGTTCTTTTAAAGTTCTGTAGTTGAGCTCTCATGTGCCGAACGAGAACTTATCTTGGCCGTAGAATATATGTTGAAACTTTCCTCTGCTCGCTTGACAATCTGTTCCCTGTTTGATAGGCAATGGCCACTAGCATGGGCTCTCAGTAAACAGGCAGAGTCTTGAATCAATCAATTTTCAAGCGTTTGGTACCACATTAACGTCAGTACCCAGGACCTCACAATTTTCAATGAAATACACACAGAGACGATGACTGACACAGTTTCGATCTGTTTTATTGCCCAGGCTGCTTATAACTTGTAGTTTAAAGCACAGCCTGCTCTCATCTATCACTGTTGAAAATTTTCTCAGAAATGGCGTCCCCTTAACGCTTATTCTGACAATATCGATTCAGTTAGCCAATCACTTTTAATTTTACAAGGGTAAACAGTCTTTTAAAAAATATCATTCAAACTTTTCCTACGTTACTTAGGCTATTTATGTTTATTCAAAGGTCAGCCAATAATATTTAGTCTCACTTCAAATGCCCCCCCCCCCCCCCAATCAGATTCACTGTACCATCCTAGCCTATCTGTCACCTACTTTTTTCCCCACAAAATATGCGATCCAATCTAAGCAGATATGACTTGACCTGACAGTATCTCTGATCTCTATGTATTGTTTTATCAATATTTAATTAATTAAGGGACTATTTATATAACTAATAACATATTCTTGGTCAGCATGTCTTCAGGTACAAGAATATACAATTTTTAAGGGGCTATGTGGGTTGGTTCAAAATTCTATCTTTTTTTCTATGTTGGTTGTTTATTTTTAAACTACCTCCTGTTCACTTCTTTTCTCATGTACTTACGAGATAATTACGAGAGCTTAGGTCATTCATAATAAGAGCTTAACATGTTTACATGACCGAGGTGTCCACAATTCTAACTTTTTTCATTGTATTTGGGGAAACCCCTAAGGCAAGGCTTGCCCCTGTGCTAGTGTTGGCTTTTAGTTTGAAATCAATGCGAAACGAATTAGCATTTTCAGCTATCCTTGCCCCTCCTCGTTCCACAATGTATTTTAGGCAAATATTTTCTTAGAACTAGAAAAAGTGGTTGTTTATGTCAAGGACGAATTGGAAAAATTGGGTACCGTTTTGTTCGGCTATTCGTTAGCAAATAATAATCTGAAGGCGATACCAACCGTTCTAGCAGAAACTTCTTTTGTACTTTCTTATCTTTGCCTTTATGCCCTATATTGTTATATATTAATTTAGATATTGTATTTAGAAATCACTACAAAGTGTTTGCTAAGACTGCAAAATTACTTCCGACTCGACAGGAAAAATGTAAGAAGTTGTAACGTAAACATTACCAAGAATTGTCGGATGTAGCAACTCCATATACGGAGGATGACTGTTTGAAATTTCCAAACGCAGGAGTCATACATAATACTGCATGAGGAAAAGTTTTCATAATATGAACTTTGAATGTAGAGGATGGCTTTTGAGGCGCCAATAAACAACCACAAGATTGGAAGATTTGTCAGAACGCCATGCAGGAAGCGTGGGCCGAGAGCTACGATATAACATAGAACATCTAGCTTATGGCACTGCATTCCAGGAATCTCACAAGTAGACATCTATGACCTTGACACAGGAAAGAATAGAGTCAGGATTCTGAATGGTTAGGAACGGAAAAATGTATCTTTTATCCACTGGCAAAAAAAAACTCGCCAATATTAATACGGAACCGGACTCCTATAGAAACAACTCACGTCACATAGGAATTCTAAAATAAGAAATAATATCCCAGACGTATGTTCGAGGCATCTCTGTTAAGTTGCCAAGACTATTTACCTGAGCAAGACGTCTAAGATTTGCCTAGTTACTAAGTTGGTGGTACGTATTGGAGAGACCATTTGAGGTTCTATTCACGTTACCAGCTGTACTATTCTGTGGTTCGAAGCTTGAGATCGACACGTGAAATCTACATTCCACGGGTGGTGAAGACCCCTGCCTTGACCAGAAGCGGTTCCCTCTAGAATCCTTTGGAGACATGCCCTTGCAACAGAGACGAAGTGACGGAACAAGCAGCACTAACATTCAGCAATTTGGAAGCTAAATTATAAGTTTAGAAGGCCACCTCAAAAGACTATATTTTCATCTCCCAAACCGAGATCTATGACGAACCATAATTTCTCATAATTACCATTTCATATTACTTACATTTGTTTCAAAGTTTCAAAAGCTGACGTGCTAAGACTCATTCAGCATTGTTCTTGACTTCTGAAATATCTTGTGAACACTCCCTCGAGGTAGACGCATTATTATCCTTCTATCTGCAACTCTGCCAAGAATAATCTTGTGCGAAGGTAGACACATTTGAAGACCCACATTAGATACTCTAGGTTTTGGCCACGGTTGGACCACTAGTGCAGCGGAAGGGGAGGCAACCTGTGACAAAGGTAACGCTGATGAATAGATTACACTACGTATTGCGTAGCATATTTGTGAGTATTTGAAAAGTATTGCCAAGGGTAAAAGAGGGGAAAAAAACCAAGATTGGGAGACATTTTTTCATCCTCCCACCCCTTTTCTACACATGAAGAGGAATGAAGAGATTTCCCACAATGCCTCTGTGCTGTGGTATTCGTTCCCCCGGTTTAGGACCTCACGTTCATGCCGGACAGTAGTCACGTGATTGGATCATGTCGGCTTCCAGTCCGTATTCTTAATTCGATGAAGTCTGTCTATTGAAAGGTGGATGTTCTCCTTCCCCGCAGCCTGCGACTCTATCTTGTCCTGTCTAGACTTCTGGATAATGTACCGAATTCTTCACGTCCACCAAAAAAAGACGCTATCCAAACTACAACATTAGCAACAACAAAACGTTTCTGGGCGAAGAAGACTTACTTACTTACTTAGTCGTTCCCCTTCTACCGTGAGGTGTAGAGGTTTGGAAGAGAGAGCGCCAGACTATCCTATCGGCTGTCTTCCTCCTGGCCTGGTTCCATTCTAGTCCTCGATCCTTCAAAGATTGTCTAATGTTGTCCTCCCAGCGGACTCTGGGTCGTCCTCGGGGTCTGGATCCTTGGCTTTTTGTTTCCCATGCTTGTCGTGGTATCCGATCTTCTCCCATTCTGCAGACATGGCCAAACCATCTTAATTGGGACTGTTCTACTTAAGAAGAAGACGCGGCTATTAAATAATCATCACCATCATCATCATCATCTTTTTACCTATTTTGCTCACTATTTAGCATGAGTCCACTACTCCAACTGATCCCTTGCAAGAAGTTTCCTCCAAAGAATTAAGAGGATCTTGCGGAAGTTGTTTCCATAGCAATTAGTTTGACATCACGAGATAGGTAGCTCCAGGAAAACGTTCATAGTGATCGCATATTACGACTCTGATGTCTTCTTCTTTGTTGGTCTCCCGGCAGTAAACGATAAAAGATGATGCGTCTGACTGGGACTAAGGGTTACGAGAATTTCCTGCATGACGGACACCAGGACTTCGTCAGGAACAGATGAACGAAAATAGACAATAACGACAGCGAAAACAATAGTTAAATAAATTTATAATACGCTAAAAGTGATAATAATCTGCAACTCAGTTGTAAACTCAGTCCTATTGTATGGCTCTGAAACATGGAGAAGAACAAAAACAACAACCAAAAAGCTACAGATTTTCATAAATTGGTGTCTGCGTAAAAGTGAAGGTTTGAAATGGTATGACAAGATCACTAATGTAGATCTGATAACAAGAACCAGATAAGTGCCAGTGGAACAAGAGATGAGAAGAAGACACTGGCGATGGATCGGACACACTTTGAGTGAAAACGATGCGACATACATGGAAAGAACTTGAGCTAATGGCACAGAACAGAAGGGCATGGCACGTGTTTGTTGAAGGCCTATGCTCCGTGGGCAGCTAACGGGTATTGATTGGCTGACAAATAAAATACGACCAGTAAAAGCAGAAGTAGCTGATGATTATTATTTGCCTTTTTGCTCCGTATGGAGTATGGGACCCCCACTGTAGCCGGCCCCCTCGCATCAAGAAATGACATGCTCTTTCAGTAGTGGTTTATGTAGTACTTTGTTTTAGTGATAAGATTGATGGTGAGGTTAGCAATACCATCCACACGTACACCCTCATGTATGATGGTGAAGGTTAGCAATACCATACACACCCTCATGTAAATCGGAATGATAATAATTGCCTTCCGGGAGTTCCCCCCCCCCCTCCGGGGGGGGGGGATGTAATAAAGAACTGGGGTAAAACAGATAGACAACCTGCGTCAACGGACAAAGAGGCCTGTATAAACGTGATTAGAACGAGATCAAATATATTTCGGTTATTTTAAAAGTGGTGACAGCGACATAAACAAACGATAAAAAACCCAACGGCGTTCGAGTTAAGAACTCTGCTAATTCAGTGGACGAGATTAAGAACTCTCCCACAAGAAGTTAGTAATGTGACAATCACGTGTCTATGACGATGATAACTGTCGGAAGCTTATTATTACAACGGAAACATGAATCCAGTTTATAAGTACAGGCTTACATTTATGAGGAAGAAAATATGGTTCAGAAAACAATATTCATAAATTATGGAAAACATGGACTGGAAAGCTGAAATGAACGTTTGCTCCAAAGTCAGAAAATTCGGAATTTGTGATCCACAAAAATAAGCAGGAAAATCATTGAAGATCACAGAGACATGGTTTTACAGAAAGGAATGTTAACAGTATATCAACAACATCATTGTCCTGTTGGCTTCCTGCACACGGTGATAGATAGATAGATAGATAGATAGATAGATAGATAGATACATAGAAAAATAGATAGATAAATAGATAGATAGATAGATAGATAGATAGATAGATAGATAGATAGATAGATAGATAGATAGATAGATAGATAGATAGATGATAGATAGATAGATAGATAGATAGATAGATAGATAGATAGATAGATAGATAGATAGATAGATAGATAGATAGATAGATAGATAGATAGATAGATAGATAGATAGATAGATAGATAGATAGATAGATAAAGAGAGAGAGTTGCTTACCAGATGAGGTTACCAACCCCATGTACAACTTCATTTTAGTCGACTTCTACGACATGCCTGAGTTAGCAGTTGCCTTGAGGATGTCCAGAAAGAAGTTGGTCCGCAGAGAACACTTATAACTTATATTAGATCAAATCAATCCACTTTCTAAGGATTCCCACTTTCACGTGTAAAACCAGTTGCTAGTGAAACCACAATGGAGGAGCATTTGAAAGATTTAATGCAGACTTCCTTCAAGAGAGCGTCCGATTGACTCTCTCACGGCAAAGGTATTGGGTTAGAAACATGGTGGGGTCACGCTGCGGTCTACTCTGCTGTTAATGGGTACCTCACAATGTTCGTGACTTAGCGAAGGAAAAGGCAGCGGGAAGGGAACTGGTCATCCCGCCTCACGAAGCTGGACGTAGTATAATGAAGGCTCTGACACTTAACTCCCCTACGACAGTAAATGCTATGGGACTACCCTTTTTCCCGGAAGGGGATCTACTACTATCCTGTCTCTATGCTCCGTCAGGAAGGAAAAGTTAAAAAAAAAGTCTTTCTTCGTGGCACGTTCTAATACTTATTTCGTGGGTATTTCTGTTAAGAAAGTTAGATTTCGTCAGCAAAGACAAACAAATTAAGAGCGGGAAAAATCTAATTAACGTTGATCTAATTCAGACCGGCGGGGAAATAACTCTACCAATTTCGATTGCCCGAACACGAATGTACCTTCACAGAAGTCAATATAACCGCATTTCCGGTTTCCATATTTAGCGCTTTGGTCGACCCACATTTGTCTGGCCACGTGAGACAGGATTTGGAGACAAACGCAAAGAGCGGATGTCTTGTAGACAGAATAGAAAATAGATCTACTATCACGTCTTAGATTAGACAGACAACGAAACGAAACAAAAGAGTAGAATATCCTTGTAAATGACTGAACAACTTAATGTCAAAATGTGATACTCAAGTTAACAATCTTTCTCAGAATTATTGTTAAGTCCTTCCTTTTTTGGTGTGTAATTGTTCTATTTCTTTCAATCCACGCAGGGGGAAATAAAATTCTATTATTACGTAATGGAAGGTTAATTTTCTCTGAGCAAAGTTATCGGTCGTTGTCACGTATGCAATTTGTCTAAGCGGCGGTTCGTTCACATTTGGAGTGAGTTTATAATCCCCAACAAAATTGATCAGTTTAGCTGTAGCTGTCGCCGCGTGCTCTGCTCATTATTCTGTATAGCTCGAGCATTCTCTTGCCGCTGCGTATCTTTAAGAGTGCCTTCCTTAGTTGTGTTTTATCTCATAATGGTGCCGTGTCTCTAACCGGTTTTTGAGGCTTGGTCTCTTCATTTCTGTATGTCTTTGTCTCTTTGTTGGTGCCGTATTTTTATATTTTCATGCCTTGACTCCTTATCTCGTCCTGGCAATTTGATTTTTAATTTCATCGATGTACTCTGCGTCTCTATTTATGTTTTTTTTTCTTTACATATTTTAGGAGCTTTGCCTCATTTCGACTAGACGCACTCGATTTAACAGTCACATGATTCGTCTGTAATTTTAGGGAACTTGTCCAAATATTGACTGGCGCTTTGCGATTAGAAAGAGATACTGGCCAGGGATAGATTATAAGATGAGCGTTACAAGGCAGTACTTGTTCTGACATCCCCTGTGTAAGAGAGATAGAGAGACACTGGTAAACAGACAGAGCTGAGAGAGAGAGAGAGAGAGAGAGAGATGAAATGGATAAAGAAGACATGGAAAGCCGATGAGTGGATGGTGAACATGACAGGAGGACTTGGCTTAATTTGTTGAAAGCCGATGCTCCTTCGGGGGGGGGGGGGGGGGTAAGGATAATGAATGAATATCCAAATATAAAGTACCTAGCTTGGTAGTAGTAAGTCTTTGAGTTTTTTGCCATTTTAAACAGCTTTTTAATCCCCTCTTATGTTTTCTAAACGCATCTTCCTTATGATTCTTCTCTTTTTCTACATATTTTGCTTCTATAACTACATATTTCAGCTCTGTAATTATTTCTTTGCATCGTAATAACACTTTTTAAATCTGTCTGTACTTAAAGTTAAAATCTCTTGTTATTTATTTTTTTTTTTCCATACTTACACTCTCTCTTTACCCCTCATTTTCTCTCTGAAATGTTTTTCTTATCTGAATAGCACTTACATATTCTCTCAAATATTATTCCGTCTTTAACTTTATATTTTTTGAAGACATGTTTAATTGTTTCCGTCATTTCTTAGTGTACTAACGTGCTTTTTTTTCCCTGTCTGAGTTTTTTAATGAGCCATACATTCAGAGTCTGCCTTCCTAAATTCTTGAAATAAGACAATGAAAACGGTTTAGTTCTTCCCGCTTGGTTATTTTCTTGTGTTCTCGCGAGATTTCTGACTTTGATCTACCACAGAAACAGCAGCAATCATCTTTAGCCATCATATTCGTTCTTTGACTTTCATACATTATTTCTCACGTTAATTTTTGTTACTGTTTTTCCACAACTTTCCTCAAAGAAGGCTGCAACGTTGGTCATTTTTGTCCAGTTATCCAAGAAAGACGCATTCTTCCTATTTTCTTTAATTTATACCATAAAATATTTCAATAGTTATTTGAAATCAACTTGTCAGATTATATCAAAATTTCTCTTTGTCCTACCTATGGGACATGGATTTATCATAGAAGCTGAACCCCTCGCACGAAGAATGTACTGAAGCATTCACGTGCTCTTGAACTAGTGGTTTTTGAAGCTATTTCTTTTAGATAAGGCTACACTCCCTATACACAACCTTATATAAGACGCCACCTACGACACGCCTGAAATAACAGTAGTTTTATTCTTTCTTCGTCTCCTCAGAGATATCAGGAACCCAAAATCTAAAGTTTCTTCGTCTCCTCAGAGATATCAGGAACCCAAAATCTAAAGTTTCTTCGTCTCCTCAGAGATATCAGGAACCCAAAATCTAAAGTTTCTTCGTCTCCTCAGAGATATCAGGAACCCAAAATCTAAAATTTCTTCGTCTCCTCAGAGATATCAGGAACCCAAAATCTAAAGTTTCTTCGTCTCCTCAGAGATATCAGGAACCCAAAATCTAAAGTTTCTTCGTCTCCTCAGAGATATCAGGAACCCAAAATCTAAAATTTCTCCGTGAAGTTCCCGGGGGTATCTGAAGAGACATAGACTGCCTAGGACTAATGCACCAAGAGGCGTGTCGTATGTCGTGTAATGTGTAATGGGGCAACTACAACAATAGTTTTCGCCGGACATAGCCTATGAGATACTAGGTAGAAGGTATCTAGAAATTGGCTCGTTAAGAAAGGATAGAGACCTATCCGAGATAAGGACAAGAAGAAGAGAATGCGAATGCTTTCCACTGGACAGTGTTTTCTAGTGAATTATGGAAAGAGTTCTGTTTCCCCACGACATTAGCTTCTGCCCTCAGATCCCGTAACAGAAAAAGCCCCCAACCTCATCTGAGTGTACAAAAGTTACCTATATGTAAATATTTAACACTGAAAGCACGAGTGATACATTAACGAACTAGGTAATGATCAAACGATTTTTGGATTTATTAATTAAACATCTACACAAATAAGGTTAGTAGTGATTAGAACGTGATGATGATAAATGATGATTCACACAAATACACACAAACGAGATATTAATACTGTAGTTAATTAAAGAGAAGAATGAACTTGTGTAAAGCGAAATGATGATGATGTGATATGATACGTGTTACCAAATTGGTGAGTATTCTACACAGTCCGTGTGTCTCTAAATGCTTTTCCCTGGTAGGATGATTCACATGTATGCATAGAATGTCCCAAGTTGTTATACGGTATGTCGAGCGGAGTATCTCTAAGTTGAGGACGTTCTGATGAAAGCTTTTGTTGTACTGAGAACGTTGATGATTTTCAGTCCTTCATCATCATCATAACCCTCCACTCCCAAAGGAGCATAGGCCTTCAACAAACACATGCCAAGTCCTCCTGTCACGTGCCATCATCTCAAGTTCTTTCCACGTTTTCCTCATCATTTTCACCTCTGTTTCCAGCTCTCTTCTCCATGTGCTTCTTGTTCTACCTCTGCCTCTCTTGCCATGGGGGTTCCAGAACAAGGACTGCCTTGTAATGCTATCAACAGGTTTCCTCAGTGTGTGTCCTATCCATCGCCAACGAATTCTTCTCATCTCTTGTTCCACTGGCATTTGTCTAGTTCTTGTCCTCAGTTCCACGTTGGTAACCTTGTCATACCATTTTAATCCCTCTATTCTACGCAAGCACCCATTTATGAAAGTCTGTAGCTTTTTGGTTGTTGTCTTTGTTGTTGTCCATGTCTCAGAGCCATAAAATAGGACTGACTTCACATTTGAGTTGAAGATTCTTATTTTCGTGTTGGATCCGATTTCTCTTGATCTCCATATATTTCCCAATGCAATGAAAGCTCCTCTTGCTTTTTGTATTCTTAGTTTGATATCACTATCTGTCCCTCCAACTTTGTCTATATTGCTGCTAAGATATGTGTACGATTCTACATCTAGTATTTGTGGTGGATTTGATGTTATGAATTTGTTGTTAGGTATTAATATGTTAATAAATGAGATTAGCTATGAAGGTCCCTGAATTTACCCAATAGTATTGTGAACTTTTCAGGGTACCTTTCAGCTACCACCTTTTTTTATCTCAATCAAAATGTATTTATATTATTATTATTAAATGACTTCGTGTTGTGTCTAAGGTTATGAATGTAGAGTGTAATGTACAAAAATCAACAAACATACAAACAAATAGTTTATTATTCACAACAGCACATAGTACTACCACAATAACATACAAACGACACTCTAAAAGGCTATCTTATTTAAGACTGTGGTTGAATTGTGTGTAAAGATAATTTTTACAATTTTATTATCCTGATTCTAATTTATTTGGAATCAGGATTGACAATTTAAAAGAGAAATCAAAATAATCATTTATATCAGTCAAATAGCACAATAGATCCTCTGTCCATACATAAAATATTATTCTCATATACGTCTGTAGTGTTCTCCTACTTTAAGGAAATACTGGTAGTACCACTAGGTTGTTGTTTGAATAATATCCTTTTAATAATGTTTGTTTCTATTTTGTCACTTGTGGAACTATTAATATATGTCCCAATTGTATTCACTGTCACTTTTTATATTGCTTCTTATAAAGTTCTGTAGTTGAGCTCTCAGGTGCCGAACGAGAACTTATCTTTGCAGTAGAATATAGGTTGAACCTTTCCTCTGCTCGCTTGACAATCTGTTCCCTGTTTGATAGGCAATGGCCACTAGCATGGGCTCGCAGTAAACCGGCAGAGTCCTGAATCAATCAGTTTTCAAGCGTTTGGTACCACATTAACGTCAGTACCCAGGACCTCTGAAATGTGAAGGTATGCATCCTTCGTAATATCTAGCATACACTAATAGTCCACAGTTAAGGACATGTACATTACAAACAAACAAAAAGGATCATATCCTTATACAAACCTAAGCCACCATTTTCTTTTGATGTGACAATGTACACCAGTATTCCTCTCCCCTAATAGTTACAACGCCACTGCAATTCCAGCTGTAATCTCTTCCATATAATAGGATAGGTGTTATGCTCCTTTATGACAATCATACATATTCTTGTATTTTTACACCTCTCTGACAGTCTATCACATGGTGGATCAATCTTTAGGCTTTGCCTCATGTTTGCTATAGACCCACTCATGTCCAGACATATATTATTATTTTACATTCAATTTTTATATAAAATACAGATTAATAAATGTCAATCTTACCATAATGTTCAATGAAATACACAGAGACGATGACTGACACAGTTTCGATCTGTTATATTGCCCAGGCTGCTTATAACTTGTATTTTAAATCACAGCCTGCTCTCATCTATCACTGTTGAAAATTTTCTTAGAAAATGGCGTCCCCTTAACGCTTATTCTGTCAATATCGATTCAGTTAGCCAATCGCTATTAATTTTACAAGGGTAAACAGTCTTTCAAAAAATATCAATCAAACTTTTCCTACGTTACTAGGCTATTTATGTTTATTCAAAGGTCAGCCAATAATATTTCGTCTCACTTCAAATGCCACCCAATCGGATTCACTGTACTATCTGAGCCTATCTGTCACCTACTTTTTTCCCAAAAATATGCGATCCAATATAAGCAGATATGAATTGACCTGACAGTATCTCTGATCTCTATGTATGGTTTTATCAATAGTTGATTAGTTAAGGGACTATTTATATAACTAATAACATATTCTTGGTCAGCAAGTCTTCAAGTACACGAATCTACGATTTTTAAGGGGCTATGTGGGTTGGTTCAAAATTCTATCTTTTTTTCTATGTTAGTTGTTTATTTTTAAACTACCTCTCGTTCACTCTTTTCCCATGTACTATCAAGCTAAATACGAGAGCTTAGGTCATTCACAATAAGAGCTTAACATGTTTACATGACCGTAGTGTCCACAATTCTAGCTTTTTCATTGTATTTGGGGAAACCCCTAAGGCAAGGCTTGCCCCTGTGCTATGGTTGCTTTTAGTTTAAAATCAATGCGAAACGAATTAGCATTTCATCTATCCTTGCCCCTCCTCGTTCCACAATGAATTTTAGGCAAATATTTTCTTAGAACTAGGAAAAGTGGGTGTTTATGTCAAGGACGAATTTGAAAAAATTGGGTACCGTTTTGTTCGGCTATTCGTTAGCAAATAATAATCTGAAGGCGTAGGCGACACCAACCGTTCTAGCAGAAAATTCTTTTGTACTTTCTTATCTTTGCCTTTGTCACGTAGGTTTTGATCATTAAATTGCCTATAGCGTCTTCCTATTCTTTCACCCGAATTCTTTTATTTTGTTATCTCTCTTTATTTCCTTTTCCTGTATATTTTGCATCCATTCGTTTGCGAAATATATTTTCATACTATTCCTTAACGTTACCTGTTTCTTTTCTCAAAACGGAGAATCGCAATAGTGATTCTATTACATAGATGTCAGTCAGACGAGAAGTGCGATTAAGTTGTAGTCCATCTCAGACATAGGGCCGACCTATCGTTATAGCATTTTCACCTGTCACAGCGGTTTTCCCAGGCTGAGTTTCTGGGCAGTGTGAAAATCGCTCTCAATCCCGCCAGAGGCGTGAATCGCGGCAGACATTGCTCGCTAGAGCAGACTGAGTGTCGGGGTTCCCGCATCTGACACCCATGCTCCACGGCGCAGTTTCAGACATTTGTCTGGGAATTCCACCTGAAAAGACACCCACTGTTGGCCGGGTCAGCGCGAGGTGCGGAAATGCAGAAGTGTCAGTTATGTAAGACGTCTAGTAATGGTAATGTTAAATGTAAGGTGTTTTACACGGGAAATTGGAGATGATTTCGGAGTTTGAGAAAATGTGGGAGTGTTTGCCCCTGTCTTCAAGTATCCACCAAGGAGCTGAAATCTGATTTTTTTTTCAGTCTTCAACATCTTCAGTAGACGGAAACACGCGTGCTAGCGAATGAAGCTTGTATAGCGAATTTCATAGTTCTCGTTAGATTTTTGACGAGCTTCTAACTACCTATCTAGTGAATTATCCTAGTCGTGGTGTTACCGTAGTGCTGTGGTGAGATTAATATAATAGATATCTAGTATTTTGGAAAGGGTTTAAAGCGTTAAATCGCTCATTTCATTTTAACTAGTTTCTTTTGAACAGAGTGCTTAATTTATAGTTTGTTATATTCTCTAGTCGACGAGTTACAGTGGAAATACATAATAAATTATATTTTAGCTTAACTAAACAAGTAGCTATAAATGAATTTAATTTAACTAAGCTAAATACTCAGTCGAAACTTGTTTTAATAACAAACTTATATAATGCTAGACGCGACATCAGTGAATATTGACGGAATACGCACGATATTCCTAATTCATGATGATTGATTTTTTATATAAACTTATTTCACCGGAATTTTTAAATTATAAGTCAAGCTGTAGGCTTGCTGTTTAAAATGTAAGTTATAACGAGTTACATAGTATGTAAATTATTTATATGTTGCTTTTACTTCCATTTTATTCAGTGCGAATACTGGGGTGACCCAGAACTTGCCGGCGTTTAGTAAAGAGACATATTTGTGAGAAGCATAGACATTTCCTATCTTTAACCACGTGGGTTTTTTTTCAAGTAACACCGGTCTGACAGTGCAGGTGCCATCAGAGATAGACAGTAATACAAATCCCACTAACGGGTTCTAAAGACTAGAAATATATATGTGGGGCTTTTGAGCCAGTTCATATTGCTCCACAAATTTAAATGTACATGCTGCCTGGCGGCGAGAATAATTACAAAAATAACATTAACATTACGACAGAGTTTTTGACTAGTATTGTGGTGACCAAATATAGTACCTTCCTGAAAGTAGACACCGATCTGACATTCCTTAAATCCTAGAATCCAAAGCTAATGACATTGTGCTCTGATAACTTTCGTGCCTGGACAAATTTTATGTGACTTAACAGACATCCGAAAAATAAGAACACCCAAGGAATCGTTCCCTGAGACAGAGAGTTCAGTACGTCTTTTGGAACTGGGGATTTCTTGGTCGTGACTGCATTTACGGGTCTGTGTGAAGGTCCTGGAATATTTATGTTCCCAGAGGCAGCGAGCAGAGCCGTAAGACTAAATGTGAGCACATGGCCATGGCTGAATGAATGAGAGTAAACGCAGGTCTGAGTGTTATTTTACCGTTGTATTTTGTCACCCATTTGCTGTCCTAACTTTTATTAATCTGCAGAATTTGTTACAAATGCTAGTTTCTTTTTTCTTAGGCTAAATCAGATTATCCAACTCTGTTCATACATTTACTAGTAAGAAAGAAACCTCTTAGACTCAACCCTATGTATCTATAACTCTTTGGGCCATCATCTGTTCTCTTAACGGGGCTGTGGGCTAAACCTAGAGTAAGATTCTAACGGGCTATCATCCTTGTAGCATTTTCTTGAATTTTATGACTACTTGTATATGTTTTTCCTTGATGTATTTTTTTTTTTTTTTTTGGTGTTGTGAGAGGATTTTTTTTTTTTAGATGATAATAATAAAATCTCTCTTGAACTAAATCAGTGCGTTGGTCAGCTCGTTCTAATAATATATATATATATTATATATATAATTATATATATATATATATATATATATATATATATATATATATAATTCAATGTTTATATATATATGTTATATATATATATATATATATATATATAATCATTTGTTATAGATTCCCACGTCTGTGTGTTTAACTGTCGTCACGTGTATGTGCGTGCCCGTGAGTAGATAGAAATATAGGTAATAGATATATCTGTGTGTAGACTGTCTGACGCTGTAAAGTTGTCGTAGAAGATAGGTGAGAGGGAGAAGAATTTTTTTCCGCTTTCAGAGACAGCCTCTATATCACATTCTATCATCTCACTCGTGGAATCTATTTCTTTTACTATCTCACACTGTGACTATCACTCATTCCAACCTATTCAGAAGGGACCAACCCAAGTCTTAATTCTCCTATCTAAAATCTACGACAAATGGGGTCTCGCGCGACGGATTTTTGAACTTAGAATAGGAAGACGAGTACGACAAATGTGGTCTCGTTTCCGGTTTTTGAACTTAGAATAGGAAGACGAGTACGACAAATGTGGACTCGTCTATCTGGATTTTGAACTTAAGATTCTTTATTCTGTAATAGAGTAAGAGTTTGATGTCTTGTGAGTTGTTATATCTTTAAATAATTTATCCCCTAGACTAACGATCTGTTTACGGGCGTGCTGACCACACAAACTGATAAGTTTTTTCCACAGCATTTGAATAATATACATTTGAGTTACAGGTGGATTTCGTCAGAATATATGTTATTTGTTGATTTGTAATACTAAACGCTGGTAAAGTGGTGAGTGTATAACATTCACTGGGTTTTGAAGAAGTAGGTGTTTGAGCAAAAGCTAAGGAGTGCGTTTCGGACTATTTGTCCAGATTAATTGCCTCCCTTACCCTAACTGTCTTCAGGGGTGAACTTGATAGTGGATTTAAAAATTAAGGGATTTTTTTTCTCCTTAAAATTTTTTGCAATAATTATTTTGTTTTCCACTGTGGCAACTTATTTTTCAGAAGTAATCTTAACTACCATTTAGTTGGCGTAGTCGTGTTTGCATTAGGTGCTTTATTGCCGATTAATATCAGCGATAGTTAGAATTTCATTTTTTGGAGGAGGTATCCCAGGTTATAAGTATATCATCTTTTTTTTAAATTTTGGTATTTTCTCGTAAGTGGTAGGAATCAGTGTATCCTTTTTCCTATTTTCTTTCTCCACTAGTCTCAGTCACTGACATAATATGGCCGAGAGGGCAAAGCTCAGACAGCTCCTCAGGGACGAAGCGAGAGTGGAGGGATTGGATGGAGACGAAGCGAAAGCTTTTGTCAGAGACGAACTTGAGAGATACGATGCGGAGAGGAAAGCGGCTGAAGCTAAAGAGAAGAAAAAGAAGAAGTCAGAGCAGAGGAAGAAGCGAGGAAATGGAAATTCGCAGGGCGAACGAAATGAGGAGAATGGATTCGAGATGCAGCATCAGGAAAGAGGAAGGAGAGACAGCATGAGAAGGAGAGGGAGAAAGCAGAGAAGGAGAGACAGCATGAGGAAAAAGAGAAACAGAGACAGCATGAGTTAGCTCTTAAAACTCTAGAATTCCAAAGTCGTGGTGCTGCCTCTACCTCCAGCAATGGAGAGTCTTCTCCTCATTCTTCCTTAACTGATCCTTCTAACACTCAATCTCTTCAACTAAACGCTATGTCTTTCACTCTAGAATCTTTCCCTTGTCCAAATGAGAAGATTGACACATGGTTAGAAAAATTTGAGAAAATTGCAACTCTGTACGGGTTAGAGAGGTCGCGTTGGAATATGAAACTTTCCCAGGCCCTAAAAGGTTCTGCTTATGATGTTTATTCTAAGCTGGAAAGTAGCCAACAAGACGACTACGATGTGTTGAAGAAAGCGTTACTGGAGCGCTTTGAAATGAACGCTCGCAAATTTTTGCAACTGTTTCGCAACAGCAGGAAAGAGAATTCTGAAACTTTTCAGCAGTTCTCGTCTCGTTTGAAGGGTTATCTGACAAAGTGCCTAGAGCTCTCGCAGCTCCCCTCTACCTACGAAGGTCTTGAGGAATTTGTTTTAACAGAACAAATAAAGAACACATTGTCTGCAGATACCCGGAGATTTCTAGCTGAGCAGGGAGCAGAAAAACTTGAAGACATCTTAGAGAAGTCTGAGCGGTACCATAATGCGCTGGCTGAACTACCGGCCACTAAGCGGAAACCGACAGAGGAGCATTTTCGGAAAAATAATCTAGATCAACCTTCTCATGCTTCTAATTCTAATCAGAATAACCACAGAGAAACTGGACCTCAAAACCCCCCTCCTGAAAAAATCCAAGTTCTACAAGAACAAGTACCCCAACCACCCCAAACAGTCTGATCAACCCGACCGCCCTACATGGCAGCGCAGCCAGAAAGGACAAGGTGGCAAAGGGAGAACCCCTGAGCACGGGACACATGATCAGACCGAGCACACCGAGCCTAAACGCATCGGATGCTTGCTAACAGTCTCGCAAGGCGGAATTATTGACAGTGATTCCCAACCTGTTCGGGATAGACCCTCAACGTGAGGTACTGTTATTTTGAACGGTTCTCAAACTTCTTGTTTATTTGACACGGGGCTTTCTTATGATTGCATTGTTGCCAGAAACCTGGTCAAACCCGGTCAAGAGACAGGAGAGACCGTCAAACTTTGTGGAGTTCGTAAGAGTGATGCACCTACAGCGCTTCCCATTGCATTGGTGGAGATACACTCTGACTTTGTCAGAGGCGTGATCAAAGCGGCTGTTATGGATGATCCCATCTACCCAGTCATACTTGGCGGGAGATACGTGTGTATTGGGAAACCGGAAGAGCCGATTGTGGCAGCAGTAACTACAAGAGGGCAAACCAAGAAGGAACGGGAGCCTGCGCCTAATTTGTTACCTATGGAACTTAAAGAAGCGCAATACAAGGACCCTACTTTGGCACCCTGCTTTAGGAAACTGCCCATGGCTAAGGAACCCAAACAGCACGGGGACATTTTTTCTAAGGATGGCGTACTTTATCGCAGAACGGGCAAGCCTGACCAAGGTTACAACCAGCTCCTAGTACCGAAACAGTACAGAAGCCAAATCCTAGAAATGGGGCACTCTCTTCCCTTCAGCGGACATATGGGACAGAACGCCACAAACCAACGTATAACCACTCATTATTGGTGGCCAGGAGTAAATACTGATATTATCAGATATGTCAAATCCTGTGCCCAGTGCCAACGTGTACCACCCAAGCAACGGGCACCCCCAGTCTCTTTGGGTGAAATGCCAATAGTGGGAACACCATTCGAACGGGTTGTGATCGACATTTTAGGACCCTTAGAAAGGACTAAAAGAAGGAACAGGTTTATCCTGACCTTAGTCGATACATGCACTTTATGGGCAGAAGCTATCCCGCTAACATGCGCAGATGCCAAGCATGTCGCAGAAGCCCTCGTGCAGATTTTCACTCGGTTGGGATTCCCTCAGCAAGTGTTGACGGATAACGGATCTCCATACCGAAACCTGTTGATGGATGAGATCGTTAAGATCTTGAGGACCCAACACATCCACACTAAGCCATATACTCCGGCCGGAAATGGGCTCGTGGAACGTGTTAATGGAAACCTCAACATGATGCTAAGTAAGCTGGCACAAGTGAAACCTGAAGATTGGGATCTCTGTATTCCTGCAGCATTATTTGGCTACAGAGAATCTCCTCATACTTCCACAGGATTTCCGCCAGCTACACTCTTATTCGGCAGACCCATTAAGGGTCCGCTTGAAGCCTTACTTCAGTCTCTGACAGACGAGAAGGCGGATGAGACAGTTGTCTCAGCAAGTAAATATGTGTCGGTTTTAAAGGAAAGGTTGAAACTAGGGTGGGACCTAGCAACGACTAACTTTAAGCGAGCACGCACAAAGCACGCTAACCGATACAGGAAAGTCGCGAAAGAAAGAGAACTGGAAGCAGGAGAGAAAGTTTTGGTGTTACTCCCTACCGGAAACAACCAACTGAAGATCGGATGGCAAGGGCCGTTTACCGTCCTGAAAAAGATTTCTAAGGCTAACTACCAGATTTCTATTCAAGGAAAGGAGAAGGTTTTCCATTTAAATCTCTTAAAGAGATACTTGGAAAGACCAGTGCCAACCTCCGACCATCTCCTGACGATCGCCAGAGCTGACGAAGATGATGATAGTGGCAGGGATATTCCACCGCTATCACAGGAAATCTTTCAAAAATGTCAGAAGCGGCGACGCTCTTTCAAGCGCGCATGGGAGACATTCCAGAGGAAGGAAACTTTGGGGAGTAGACTTGAGTAGGAATTGGACAGAGATGGAGGGGGAAGATAAGAGGGAAGAAGACAGACACCCCGAAGCTACGGTTATAGGAAATTTAATTCCATAACGTAGACATGGAGTGCTTCCATATCTTAAGGGGGGACGTCCTGTCACGTAGGTTTTGATCATTAAATTGCCTATAGCGTCTTCCTATTCTTTCACCCGAATTCTTTAATTTTGTTATCTCTCTTTATTTCCTTTTTCCTGTATATTTTGCATCCATTCGTTTGCGAAATATATTTTCATACTATTCCTTAACGTTACCTGTTTCTTTTCTCAAAACGGAGAATCGCAATAGTGATTCTATTACATAGATGTCAGTCAGACGAGAAGTGCGATTAAGTTGTAGTCCATCTCAGACATAGGGCCGACTTATCGTTATAGCATTTTCACCTGTCACAGCGGTTTTCCCAGGCTGAGTTTCTGGGCAGTGTGAAAATCGCTCTCAATCCCGCCAGAGGCGTGAATCGCGGCAGACATTGCTCGCTAGAGCAGACTGAGTGTCGGGGTTCCCGCATCTGACACCCATGCTCCACGGCGCAGTTTCAGACATTTGTCTGGGAATTCCACCTGAAAAGACACCCACTGTTGGCCGGGTCAGCGCGAGGTGCGGAAATGCAGAAGTGTCAGTTATGTAAGACGTCTAGTAATGGTAATGTTAAATGTAAGGTGTTTTACACGGGAAAGGGGAGATGATTTCGGAGTTTGAGAAAATGTGGGAGTGTTTGCCCCTGTCTTCAAATATCCACCCAGGAGCTGAAATCTGATTTGATTTTCAGTCTCCAACATCTTCAGTAGACGGAACACGCGTGCTTAGCGAATGAAGCTTGTATAGCGAATTTCATAGTTCTCGTCAGATTTGTGACGAGCTTCTAACTACCTATCCAGTGAATTATCCTAGTCGTGGTGTTACCGTAGTGCTGTGGTGAGATTAAATATATTATATCTAGTATTTTGTGAAGTGTTTAAAGCGTTAAATCGCTCATTTCATTTTAACTAGTTTCTTTTGAACAGAGTGCTTAATTTATAGTTTGTTATATTCTTTAGTCGACGAGTTACAGTGGAAATACATAATAAATTATATCTTTAGCTTACTAAACAAGTAGCTATAAAGAATTTAATTTAACGGCTAAATACTCAGTCGAAACTGTTTTAATAACAAACTTATAAATGCTAGATACGACATCAGTGAGTATTGACGGGATACGCACGATATTCCTAATTCATGATGATCGATTTTTTTATATAACTTATTTCACCGGAAGGTTAAATAATAAGTCAAGCTGTAGGCTTGCTGTTTAAATATGTAAATTATATTGAGTACATAGTATGTAAATGATTTATAGGTGCTTTTCCTTTTATTCAGGAAATACTGGGGGTGATCCGAACTTTACCGGCGTTTAGTAAAGAGACATATTTGTGAGAAGCATAGACATTTCCTATCTTTAACCACGTGGGGTTTTTTTTCAAGTAACACTGGTCTGACAGTGCAGGTGCCATCAGAGATAGACAATAATACAAATCCCACTAACGGTTTCTAAAGACTAGAAATATATATGTGGGGCTTTTGAGCCAGTTCATATTGCTCCACAAATTTAAATGTACATGCTGCCTGGCGGCGAGAATAACTACAAGAATAACATTAACATTCCGACAGAGTTTTTGACTAGTATTGTGGTGACCAAATATAGTACCTTCCTGAAAGTAGACACCGATCTGACATTCCTTAAATCCTAGAATCCAAAGCTAATGACATTGTGCTCTGATAACTTTCGTGCCTGGACAAATTTTATGTGACTTAACAGACATCCGAAAAATAAGAACACCCAAGGAATCGTTCCCTGAGACAGAGAGTTCAGTACGTCTTTTGGAACTGGGGATTTCTTGGTCGTGACTGCATTTACGGGTCTGTGTGAAGGTCCTAGAATTATTATGTTCCCAGAGGCAGCGAGCAAAGTTGTAAGTATAAATGTGAGCACATGGCCATGGCTGAATGAATGAGAGTACGCAGGTCTGAGTGTTATTTTACCGGTGTATTCTGGCACCCATTTGCTGTCTTAACTTTTTTTAATCTGCAGAACTGGTTACAAATGCTAGAGTTTCTTTTTTTCTTAGGCTAAAGCAGATTATCCAACTCTGTTCATACATTTACTAGAAGGAAAGAAACCTCTTAGACTCAACCCTATGTATCTATAACTCTTTGGGCCATCATCTGTTCTCTTAACGGGGCTGTGGGCTAAACCTAGAGTAAGATTCTAACGGGCTATCATCCTTGTAGCATTTTCTTGAATTTTATGACTACTTGTATATGGTTTTTTTTCCTTGATTTTTTTTTTTTTGGTGTTGTGAGAAGATTTTTTTTTAGATGATAATAATAAAAATCTCTCTTGAACTAAATCAGTGCGTTGGTCAGCTCGTTCATATATATATATATATATATATATATATATATATATATATCTATATCATTATTTGTTATAGATTCCCACGTCTGTGTGTTTAACTGTCGTCACGTGTATGTGCGTGCCCGTGAGTAGATAGAAATATAGGTAATAGATATATCTGTGTGTAGACTGTCTGACGCTGTAAAGTTGTCGTAGAAGATAGGTGAGAGGGAGAAGAATTTTTTCCGCTTTCAGAGACAGCCTCTACATCACATTCTATCATCTCACTCGTGGAATCTATTTCTTTTACTATCTCACACTGTGACTATCACTCATTGCAACCTATTCAGAAGAGACCAACCCAAGTCTTAATTCTCCTATCTAAATCTACGACAGCCTTTATGCCCTATACTGTTATATATTAATTTAGATATTGTATTTAGAAATCACTACAGTATTGGTGTTTCTTCAAGTTCAACCCTGTTATCATTACCTGCATTTATTCTCATTATTTTTGTCTTTTTCCTGTGTATTTTCATTCCCAATTGCTGTGACCTCTCATCGAGTGTTTTCAATTTGTCCTGCATCTGATTACGGTGATGGGACAGAAGAGCCAAGTCATCAGCAAAATCCAGATCATCTAACTGCTTAGTCAGAGTCCACTGGATTCCATTTCTGTTGTGTGTTGTCGATGATCTCAAAACCCAGTCTATTGCTAGTAAGAAAAGAAATGGAGATAAGAGGCATCCCTGTCGCACTCCTGTTCTTATCCCAAACGGTTCTGTAAGCTGTCCTTCGTGAAGAACTCTGCATGTCATGTCTTCATATGTTTTCTTTATTAAATTAATGATCTTCATGGGAACTCCATAATGCCTCATCAATTTCCAAAGTGATTCTCTGTCTACGCTGTCAAATACCTTTTCGCAGTCCACAAATCCGATGTATAGTGGTGAATTCCATTCCAGACTTTGCTCAACTATTATTCTCAAAGTGGCTATCTGGTCTGTACATGATCTGTTTTGTCGAAAACCTGCTTGTTCATCTCTCAGTTTCTTGTCAATGGACTCTTTTAATCTCTCAATAATAATCCTGTTTAATACTTTTCCTGGCACTGATAGTAACATTATTCCTCTATAATTTGTGCACTCTTGTAAATGTCCCTTCTTAGGCAACTTAACCAGATATCCTTCCTTCCATTCTGCTGGTATCTCTTCCTTTTCCCAGACTTTACCAAGTAATTTATATAACATCTCTGTAGCCGTGTCGATATCTGCTTTGATGGCCTCTGCTGGAATGCCATCAGTTCCAGACGCTTTTCCATCTCTTAGAAGCTTTATGGCTTTCTTTATTTCTTCCGTCGTTGGTCTTTCACCGTTAATTTGAAGCTCTTCTTCTGCTGGCTGGATTGTCCCCGGGGGGGGGGGGGGGTGGGGGGGGGGGGGGGGGGGGGGGGGGGTGGTGGGGCGGGGTTGTGGAGCTGGTCTATTGAGAAGGTCCTCAAAATATTCTGTCCACCTCTTCAAATTAATATGAAACAAATATAAAGGTATGTCATCAGGCACTCGCAGGAAATAAAGAAGTAGAACACCAGACAACAGAAAAACAACAGACATGAGTGGCTTACCCAGGATTTGAACACTGGACCTTCTTTGGGTTTTGTCGCACGGAAGGTCCAGTGTTCAAATCCTGGGTAAGCCACTCATGTCTGTTGTTTTTCTGTTGTCTGGTGTTCTACTTCTTTATTTCCTGCGAGTGCCTGATAACATACCTTTATATTTGTTTCATATTAATTTGCTGTTTGCAGGCCTCAGGTTTCCCTCCCTTATTTGTAATAAATGTCCACCTCTTCATTTGCTCTTGTATATTGCTGAGCAGTTTTCCATTCTTGTCTTTTATGAGGCAACTTGTTTGCTTGTATTTTTCCCTGTTAGCTTCTTTGTGTGTTATACAGTTCTCTCATATTTCCTTTGGCTGCAGCATCTTCTGCCTCTCTTGCCAACTCCTCAATATACTTCCTCTTGTCTCTTTTGATACTTTTTTTACTTCTTTGTTTGCTTCTGTGTACCCTTTTTGAGCCTTGGCTTTGGAACTTCTGGTTTTGCTTGTGTTTAAATCTGCTTTCTTGTTTTTTCTGTCTTTTATCTTATTGATGGTTTCTGTTGTTATCCATGCTTTTTGTTGTCGTTCCCTTTTTCCTAGTATTTCTTCACATGTCTCTTTCCATACAGTTTTGACCTGCTGCCAATAGTCTTCTGTATTCTCTACATCTTCCAGCTGTTGGAGCACTTGGAATTTGTTGGATACTGTGACCGCAAATTTATCTCTTGTTTCTTGATTTCTTTGATGTCCTACATTAAATTGTTGTCTATAATTTTGCATTGTTGCATATCTCTTGAGTTCCATTTTTACTTTGGCTACCAGAAGGTGGTGATCTGATGCCACATCTGCTCCTCTATATACCTTTACATCCTGCAATGATGATCTAAACTTCTTGTTTATGCATATATGGTCAATCTGATTTTCTGTTCTATGGTCTGGTGATATCCATGTTGCCTTGTGTATTCTCTTATGTGGAAACATGCTTCCTCCTATAGCCAGTTGATTTGAAGCACAGAAGTTTGAGAATAGTTCCCCATTTTCATTCATTATTCCTAGCCCATGTTTTCCCATGACTTCTTCAAATCCGGTGGTGACTGTACCTATCTTTGCATTCATGTCACCCATCAAAAGTGTGATGTCTCTTCTTTTTACTTTTTCCATAATTTCCTGTACTCTAGTATAAAATGCTTCTTTCACAGACTCTTCTTTGTCATTAGTTGGTGCATAAAATTGGATGACATTTACATTTATTTTCTTTTTAGCTGTTTTAAAACTAGCTGTTATTATTCTGGGTCCAACAGCTTCCCAGTCAATGAGTGCTTTCTGTGCTTCATTAGATAACATAAGAGCTACCCCTTCACTGTGGTGTGAACTTTCATCTTCATGTCCTGAGGAAAGCACCAATTCACCTGTGATGAGTTTCTTCTTGTCTACCCCCTTCCACTTTGTTTCACACATTCCCAGAACCTCGATTTTAAAAAAGTGCGCATGCGCGCAGCGGGTATTTCAAGTGAAACTTTCGCAGTTGAGTTGCAACCGGTAATTGTTACATGTCTCTCAGCACACTGGTCAAGCAGGTGAAAAAAAAGAATAAGGTAAATTCTTTTTGAGTCTTTGTAATGTATGCTTAAAAACGTGCAGAGATTATCTTAATTTTGTGACAGAAAGCATCCTCGTACCACATCATGTGGCCGAGAATAATTTTTTTTGAAAAGGGTACAATCTTTTATGGACACCCTGTATATCTCCAGAAGTCCAATGTGGATCCTTTGGGCCGGCGACGTACAACTCCGCCCATACAACCAATAGCTAAGAGTCCATCTAGTCTCTTGTATCTAGAATCACTCTTATCCACTGTCAGTCTGAAAGTTGGTGGGCAATTCACCACCAACTTTCGTTCGCGTTGCCTATCAGTTTCTGACAGACCGCACGGTGTTTGCTGATTGGCCAGCTAGACAAACTCAACTGTCCCCTAACTGTCACAAATCTGGCTGTCCATTGTCTCTTGCATGCCGGCTAACTAGTCCCTTTGTCGTGCCGGGCTTATTGTATTCCGTCTGGAAGCAAAGGTTTTTGTTCCGCGTCGAGGGCCTTTGATATCACACTCCCAGAGTCATTGTTGCCGGGTCTATTGTATTGTGCGAGCCGGTGACCGTGTTTTGTTTAAACAACGGCTTATATTAATCTTTTGTGTCAGCCGCGATCTCATCATGAAACCAGATGTGCTTAGCAAGGTTGGAAACTGAATCAAAATAATTTCTTTACCACCGATGAAAGATCAAATGTGGTTCTCTAGATACCAGTCGCGAGTAATAAAGATTACTAGAACAAAGATGATAGAGCAAATGTGGGATGAAAGAGCACAAGGTGGGAGAAAATAAAATAAGAGAGATGTAGGACGAGATATGGCGATAAGGCTTTGACGCTCGTTTATCAGATCGTACATGGCTACTAATATGAGGTTGTGCATGGGGCTGGTTTGTAAAACAAGTAGCCACATAAACCACCGCTACAAGATCATGTGACTGATTGATGCAGGCCTCCTGCGGGACCTGCTGGCGTGGGGGTTCCATGCTCCGCATGAAGTGCAAAGGAAAATAATGATAATGGTGATGATGATGATGGTAATGATAGTGATGGTGGAAGTGGTTGGTTGTGGTGATGGTGGGGTATGTTTTTGGGTGAATGGTTGTATGGGTGATGGTTAATGTGAGGTTGGGGCAAGATGAAAGGAAAGGTTTAAAAAAAAGGGTCACAGGTAATGTTGTGGGGTGAGGTTGTAGTAGTTGGAAAGTGTAACCAGTGGTAAAAATAGTGAGTATTTGATGAAAAAAACCTGAAATACTAAACAAAATGTTGTGAAAATGATGGTAATGACGGGCAAGTTTGGGTAAGAACACCTAACTTTATGGGGTTTTTGGTAGGAGCAATCCCTGGCTAGTTGTATTTTGGTGGGTGTGGGGTCAAATTAATCCCGTTATTACCGTCATTTTTGAAGTAGTGAAATTAAAGCTGGTAGACAAAAGGTAGTTATTCCCAGATTTTTCTTCCCTTTGATAAGCAACGTTGAAAAGGCAACGGGGGGGGTGGTTTTTGGGTTTAAATTGTTTAGTTTGGTTACAAAAATTATGTTAAAGGAACAAAATGCGGTGGATAGGGAAAAATGATTTTCGTGGCACGGAATTTTTTAGGCATAGTTCAAACAAATGGTTGGCGTATGAGATTGTGGCCCAGATACATAGTAGGTCACACACCAAGTGATCATCCGTATGTGGCAATTATGGGGGTGTGTGTTAAAGATGGTAAGGTGGAAGGTATGTTAAAGCAATTACAGTCTTGAACATATGAAAATGTCTGGTAGTTCGATGTCCCGCCCCAGATGTAGCGTGGGTTGCTGATAGCAAATATTCCCACTTATCGCCGGACTTGAAGCCTTAGAGAGTTCTTAGAAATGTTTTATTATATAAAAAGGAGTCTATGGGATGGCACTGCTCACACCACAATTCAACACAGGGGTGAGGATGGAGGAAGTCTCTTTAATTTCGCTGATGGAGTGTTTAAAATTCTTCAAGGCAACTGACCGGTAGGTTTTTAATCCAGTGAGGAAAAAACTTTGCCCAGTCACAGTTCATCAGGTAAATATGTACTCTCTCACAGTACGGCAGTAAATAAAATTGTCGCTACTGGCACTGTTCATCTTCCAGTTTATCTTACAGATTGTAATTTGATTTGATGGTTCTTTTAAATATCTTGGGTAGGCTTTCTTTCATGTAATTATGATAGCTAGGCCGCATCGGACCGCCACAAGATTAAATTTAAAATGTTTCATCAATATGTCTGGAAGTTTTAAGATGATTTCTTTATTGCTGGGATCGCAGGTTACGATCACTCTGTATGAAAGAAAAAAACATGTAATATACCGAAAAATGAAATAACATTCTAAAGCGCGATGAATTTCCCGTTAAGACTATAATATACACTCGCGTATTTAATTATATATTTAAGAAGACACTTCGCGAGTTTAAATGGTTAAAACACACATCTATATATATACCTTAACTCAATTAGTTATAAATTCCTTCGCGACTTTAAAAAGTTAGTTTAAGCATTTAAGCATCTATTATCTTTTGAAATAATATAATAGATATATCATTACATTTACAACTGGAACTATTGAGATGGTTTAATTTAATAGATTTAAATTAACACAAAATCCAGTGAAATAGAATGAATGAACTAGACCACTGATCACTTTACACAATTATATTTTACCGTTTTGCACAGAATAGAATTCACTGCAAATATATATGAAAATCCAGGGGAAAATCTAACACGATTTCAAATATAGCTAGTGCTTCTGTCAAGGTCTGGCCAACGAGTGATAAAATGCATTTCTTCATGGTCTGTATATATCTGAAATGGAATGTAAGATGAGTGGGACATGTTACAATTTGACACCTTTTTAGATCTCATGAGACTTTCGGGGATCTGACCGCCAGACTAAAGAGAGATGCCGCCCCTGGTCTTCTGTATCTCCGCTCGTTGCGTCCGCGTCGGCTTTCTCGTTCGCTCCCACTGCGATCGGTTCTGTGGTTAACACCGAGATGCGAAATACCGGCAGGAAACTTGCGTCGCTCGTTTTAGGGACCACTACTACCTTTTTGATAGCGTGCCGCTAGTCTTTCCTGAGATCCCTTCTGTGTCTTTGATCGTGGTCGCTACTATCGTTTGATGCTGGCAACGCCCCCCACTGGCCAAGTTAATGAAAATAACTGCATATGATTGCTCAAGAGATATCCGTGGGCGTGATTTAACCTCTCCTTAAATCAATGCGATGACCAGAATGAACGGTAGATAAACTGTCCACTTATTAATCAGCAAACGTGTTGACCATCTGCGTGGAAAGGTTGCATAGCTAATGAGTCCAGGTGAAAAAAATCCCGTTTGACCAAAAGTTACCACAATATTCGGGGGCACTGATGCTATGCGAAGGGGTCGTTACGAAGGGTCGTACCATATCATCCAACACTTCAGGGGTACCGATGTTATGAGAGGGTTCTTACCATCATCTAACAAATTCAGGGATGGCTGAGTTGTCTGTCACAGACATTAACTTCATATGAATATTGGATACTTATAAAACAATCGTGGAAAGGCTACAAGCAAAAATAAGCACGAAACAAATCCCCCAACATACCTTTACCATTTTTACTATCAAATCAGATTCATGCATTTATCTTAGCAGCAACATAGACACAACTGGAGGAAGAGACATTGATGTTAAAATAAGAACACAAAGGACAGGAAAAGCTATATGCAAATAAAAGGGAAGCAAGTAATATGCAATAATAAGAATCTTCAATCAAAATGGAAAAGAAATCCTAATGAATGGCTCTAAAACAATCACAAGTTTGCAGAATTTCTTAAATGTGTTCTTGAGCAGACCATAAGAATTAAATTGGCACGACAAGATCATGAATGTTGGACGGATGGACAAAACCAGACAAATAACCAGTAGGAAAAGGTGCGTGGGTGGGGAACACTGATGATGTCAGCTGGTAGCATTACAAAGCAGTTCATGTTCTGGAGTCACTAGAGTAATAGAAATTGAGAGAGACCAAACAACACACGGAGAGGAGAAATGGAGACAGGCATAACAGGGATAAAGAAAATATACTAAGGCTTTGAGTGGATGGCATAGGACGGGATTACAGCCAGTCTTAGATTGGGAAATGTTTTATCTATCTGATTTGATGACTTGAAAGATCGCTTTTGGCTTTCTGGTGTTTGGATGTGGCGTGTTGGTGGTCCACACAGAATGTAGATTTGCTGGAGACTGCTCATGTTGTAAGGAAACGTAGAAGTGTTTTATCACTGGCAATTAAACCCGTCAAGATGAAGACGGCAAAGTGATTTCTGTCTTATGTCCTGAGATTGGCACCATTTCTCACGTATTATATTTCTTCTTTTTCCATTTCTTTTCACCTTCCAGCGAGCAAGTAAACCCGTCAACACACATACAGAAACTTCAGAACCAAAATGAACAAAAACAACTTATTACAACCTGCAGACGGAAGACTGATTTAAAAATAAAACCTTTGCTGCGATTCGAACGCAGAACGTTTGCATGGAAACCAAAAATCCCAACCACTAAACCACTGACGTGCCTAGGTATTTGTGGTTTGTTATTTTTTAATGTTTTCTATTTTAATGATTACATCCCTCAGTAACAGTTGCGTTTGTTACTTGCAGACATACCAAAAAATTATTAGAGAAGATTTTATAAGTAACTCAAAAATGAGAAGATTGTGGGACAAATGAAATACGGAACAATTTCTGAAATGTGTGGTGAAAGACAAAGGTGTGAGTATTGGTTTACACTCCAGGCATCTCAATATTTCCAGTGTGTTCCAATTGTTCCAGTAGGATCATTCATAATTCATTTTGGATTGAAGCAGACACACATCATTCAAGCAATCAGTAACATGGCTCTTTCCTAAGCAGGTTATGAGAACTGCATTGACAAGGATCCAAGTGAAGTGATTGGTCGATCGATGTTTGCTGCCATGCGTGGGTCCGGCAATCAACCGCCCATTCTAATATTTTCTAATCGTGCATAGCGTGTATCTGAGATTTTCTGTATGTTTTTTTTTTTAAATAAAGAACTCTATTCTTCTCAAAGCTCATGCCCAATTAGTTTCAGTTTGACTTTTTGCTCCTCGTTTGTTAGTGTGACAAAAATGTGTATGTTGATTTTTTCTCATTTCTGTTCAGCAGCCATTATTGTCTGTACCTAGTTTTTGTAAGGCTTTCTGCATCCTGTTGTTTGCTGTTTTGATAATTTGGTCTGCTACTTATAAAGATTGGTAGAGTGGTTAGAGCGCTGGCCACTTACGCGTAAAAGTGCCGGGTTCGATAGATGGTGCAGTCACGCTCCAGTTTATCCAGCTGTAAATGGGTACCTGACTCTGCTGTTAGGGAAGTAAAAAAGGCAGAGAAGAAAGAAACTGATCACCCCACCTCCCGATGCTGGACAGTATAAGAAGGTCTCTAACACTTCACTCCCCTACGGCAGTATCTGCTATGATACTAAAAAAAGGATCCCGTTACACACCCATTGAGGCATATTGGGAATATGGTGTTAGGCCCATATTTTCTTGACCATCGGCACACTAAGGGTGATGTGGTCAGCATCACGCCGGCCGCCTTAACCTTCCCAGAAGTTGCTCTGGTACCCAATTGGGGCTGGGTCGACCCAGAAGCCGTTTATGGCCTAAAAAATCCCACCTCATCTGGGGATCGAACCATAGACCACTGAGCAAGGAAGCCAGTGCACTAACCACTATGCTACCGCGACTCTTGCTATGATATTACCTTTACATTTTGTTTGACTTATAACGCTAAGTAATTAGCGTGAAGCGAGTTGTAAACTCTCTTTGCTGCTTCCACCACTGTATCATCCATATATGCCCCTGGAGTTCCCGGGGGTCTCTGAAGGGGCAAAGAAAGAAAAGGACTCCTGCACCGTCAGGCATGTCGTACAAATCGATTAGAATAAGTTTGTCCATGTGGCTGTCAACTTCATCATGTAAAACACATAGCTACATAAACCACAGACGCCAGAGAATATGACTGCTTGTTGCTTCCCATGGGACTACCTGCATTGGTGCTCCATGTTCCGTAAGGAGCGCATAGGAAAATGCTGATGATATGATCAAGATAGACCATCAACAGTGTAGATGATATCACAGTGTCCTGAGATAGACCATCAACAGTGTAGATGATATCACACTGTCCTAAGATAGACCAGCAACAGTGTAGATGATATCACACTGTCCTAAGATAGACCATCAACAGTGTAGATGATATCACACTGTCCTAAGATAGACCAGCAACAGTGTAGATGATATCACACTGTCCTAAGATAGACCAGCAACAGTGTAGATGATATCACACTGTCCTAAGATAGACCATCAACAGTGTAGATGATATCACACTTTTATGAGGTAATGTTTGTTTTAATTTTATTCCATGACTTAGATGTTCTACACACATTGGTAGTTATGCCCGTGCTTGTGCTTCCATTTTTGAGTAGTTTTTGCTTTATTCTAATTTTCCACAATTTATCAAATGCCTTCTCCATCTCTACTCAGACTGTCTGTGTGTTTCTCTTTCTGGAAAGCATATCAACTCTCATGAGCGATATATATATATATATATATATATATATATATATATATATATATATATATATATATATATATATATATATATATATATATATATATATTGCATAGACAGACAGACTGACATGCAAGCAGACAAACAGACAGGCAGACAGACAGATTAGAGAGACAGACAGACAGACAGACAGACAGATAGATAGATAGATAGATAGATAGATAGATAGATAGATAGATAGATAGATAGATAGATAGATAGATAGATAGATAGATAGATAGATAGACAGATAGATAGATAGATAGATAGATAGATAGATAGATAGACAGATAGATAGATAGATAGATAGATAGATAGATAGATAGATAGATAGATAGATAGATAGATAGATAGATAGATAGATAGATAGAGAGATAGATAGATAGATAGATAGATAGATAGATAGATAGATAGATAGATAGATAGATAGATAGATAGATAGATAGATAGATAGATAGATAGATAGATAGATAGATAGATAGATAACCTCTGTTGACTGGTGTCGTCTAAAACCAGATGCATGCTTAAAAATTGCACCACGATGAGAGTAAATAGCTACAGGGGATTGAGTGGGAAAATTTTGGCGCGCGTTGAATGTGCGCGCGTGGTAAATCTTGTTTTTCCAACTCAGTAGCAAACAATTTCCAATTAGACTTTCATACTCTACGATTATAAAGAACCCACAACGTCACACTATAGACGACATGTGTGTTTATATTCCTCAGCCTTTCTATACACACGGCCAGTCAGTGTGCACCAGCAAGAATTGTAGTGTATCTGCATTTGTTCTGTTACGAAAGTTAAAAACCAACCCTGTGAGCTTGCCTTTTATGGCATAACTGACCTCTGACACAAAGTTTCTCAACCGTTCACCTTCACATTACCATATTACATACAGTATTTTCACAATTACACTGCTTCTACTTCCAGCATGCACACAGTGACTGTTGGCTCACCCTGTTCAACTCACCTCCGCCATTTTTCTGTGTCAAGTAGGGAAATCTCCAGACGTTGCCTAGGCCAACAGCGTAACCGATCAGGGACAGCACAAATTGGGCTCTATTGTCCCAGGTTTCTCTCTCTTCACCTGGAACAGAACAATTACATACTTTATGTAGAATGTGTTTAAGAGCGCCTTCTAAATTATTCCGTGTCTGTGAAGGCAGAAGGGAGTGCGTTCTTGAGCTTTCTTCGTTGAATATTGCAAAAATCGCTTTTCATTTAATTCCTTTGTTTGTCAAGAAAAAAAAAAGTTCAAAAAAGTATGAAACGATTTTGACCCATTTTTATATTTAAGACGCTACAATGACAAAAATTGTATCCAGTTTCAAATTTGGTCGAAATTGGATAACAATTAAGGGCACATTATTTGAGTAATGGGGCTTCAATTTCGCGGCCCAATTTTTTTTTTTTTGGTCAGAGTTCGTCCACTAATCTCGTTTTTCTTATGTTAAATACCGTTTAACGCGAATTGTATTTTAATAATTCACATGATTTTATGCAATGTGGATACTAAATCATCACATTCACACTGTTTGTGTTCTCACTAGAATATTTGATGTGTGCCCACACCAGCTCATGTTGTATTTCTGGAATTATCATTAAAACGTACGCGGTGGGTGAAAAAAAAAATTGTTATTCGTCTAACTAGGACAAAGAACCAAGAAATGAATACGTTGCGACCACGAGACCTTCGTCGGAGACAGACTAACAAAGATAGAAAGGACAGAAAGAGAGAGTTAAGCGAACTTGCCAGCATTACGTTACTAAAACTTTAATATACTTCCTTGTAAATAAGTAGAGAGACACAAAGATTAAACAGCGGTAGGCTAGTAAGTAGGATAGTTCTACCTGCTCCTTATCAGCAGAGGCATCCCTAAAGTATTTGGCACCCGGGGCGGATGTTACCTATGACACCCCCTGTCCCAATAAAAAAACACACTAGTAAGTAGAGGTGGGCAAATCGACACACTCCGCTGTTTCGAGACAGTCGGCTCAGTGATTTAAACTGTGTCGACACACTGTTTCGACACAACGGCCCTTTAGCCCGTTGTGGTGAAGTGGGATGTTATAAATACTTATAGGGAACTTAGTGTACTGACTGAGATCAGCTGTGAAGGTATCTATATCTATTAAGAGTAGTGTATTATAGATAACCTTACTTGCTACCACATATCTATATATCTCAATCAGAATTATTCTGGAATAGTGTGATGCTACGTTATGTGTCTAGGGTATGTGTATGATGAAGTGTAAGTCACAACAACAGACAGATAAACAATTTAATTTAATCCACTACTCTTGACAACACTGTGACACTCACATACATATAACACTCTACAAAGATATCTTAAAAGAGTCACTGATAAACTTTCAAATAACAATATGTATTCATTACTGGCATGAATGAATATGTGTCCTGATTCAACTACAAGGGAACCAGGAATCACAATCAATTTAAATTACAAGTTATGTACAGAATGTATTTAATATGAATATTGTAGTGACATATATATTATTACAAATGTTCTATGTGAGTCAGTTGTGTAGTAGTAAAATGAGGTAATACTGGTTTTGTTTTGTTCAAGCTCTGTTGGTATTTGTCATCATGACTTCAATAGTTTGTCTTTAGGGACTAGTATTGGAGATGTTCACAGTTCCTGATTTTAAGACAAGTAAATTCCCCTCTTAATGTTAATTTTACAAAGTCAGTTCAAGATGAGGGGACATAATGTTGAGCTCAGCTGGCCAAGTTAGCTTATCTGGCGTGATGGCGGCAGGAAAGGACTCCTCTGCTCGAATTCTCCTCTGGGCTCTGGAGACACCTCACTGATAGCTAAAAGGACCAAGGAGTATGCTGTCCGACACTGGATTCAGCAAAGCTCTGACCAGGTGCTGCTCAGTACCATCAAGACCACTGTCCCTGAAATCAAGAAGGATGTACCTTCTACTTCATAACTAACTTAAACTCTCTTGTTACATTGATCACAACACAGCACAAACATTGAGTTCAGAGCATTAGGCCAACTGTCAGCTTCATTTGAAATACTTTATTCCAGTATTACCCTTCTTAATGGTTACTACGCCTCTGCAATTCCAGCATTATTTCTTTCTATTCAATCATCCAGGTGTCAGTGTACATTTTGGCCATTCCATGCCGTTTTACTTCTCTCCGACACCCTCTGTTCAGGCTGGAGCATTACAGGCTTTACCTCACGTTGGCCACTGAACTACACATATATATACAGGCATAAATCAACAATTCACATTCAATTTTCATTAAAAGATATTGAATGGTTCAAGCTTACCACAATTCATACGAATAAACACAGATACGTTGATTAGCAATGAATTCTGGCACAAACTGGCACAAATTCCCATCTGCTTATCTTCCAGGCTTTTATTTAGCCAAATATAAGCTGGCTTCAACGCACTGATGCTTTATCAAGCTATTTTAAACAAGTGGTTTCGAACTAACGCTCCCAAGTGTGTATATCAGCGAGTCTGACCAATGAGCCCCGTTTCGACAAGTGTTTGAAAAAATGTTACCTTTCCCCGTTTCCCCTAACAACCAAGATAGTATTTATAGCCCGACCAATCGTGGTTAGGCTTTCATTTGTTGCGCTCCAATCAATTTGGAGTTTACATGGTAGGCTATTTCTGTAACGTAAATTTTTTTCAAACACGTTAAAAAAAAAAATCTTATGAGCAGAAATGATTTTATGCTGTCAGGCACCCCCAATATTTTATTTTGGGTATAATTTATTAATTCCTGGACTATTTGCGTAACGTTTTACATATTATTTGTCAGCAAGCCCTAAGGAACCCAAAAATACTAATTTAAAGGAGCTACGTGGCTGCGTTCAAAATATGCAATTTCTTCTACCTCCTGTTTCGAAGATGTGCTGTTTGGGTACTGTTATGTTTTCAACCGTAAACCCATCTAATGTTATCTTTTCTAATAAGAGTTTTTTATGATTTATAAACCTAACTCTGGGAAAGGGTAGTGTATTTTATCACTGTCCGTCTGAAAAAAAAATTAGTGCATGTAGACTTACACGCGTGATGGCAGCATTTGTGTATCGCGCGACGCGTGTTGCATGCGTTCCTGATTTTCAGCCCTCCCCTCTCTCTTTATCCTTTTGTCCATCTGTTCGTTCGTTTTGGTAACGCAGTATAATTAATGTTAGGATTAATTTAGGTCATTACGCAGTACGTCTCAATGTTTTTCTTAGAAATGCAGCACACGTTTCATTGAAGAAGGCGGGTAATAATACAGTAAGCTTTTATATCAACGTGAAAGCGTTACAATTTGCAGACGAAGCAGAAAACAAGGGGGATTTCGAGTACATTCTTTGTGACAGCACTGTTATTTTACCATTGCTCTTCTCTTTATTAATTTTATTTGTTAGGCTTCATATTTACCTAATAATTTATATATGTGGATTAGAATATTTCATGACACCTCCCCTCTTAAAACAGACATTATATGTCAGTCCTTTATTCTATATACACATAGAGAAATTTATTATTATTTCTGGGGTTTACGGTGATTCTCATCACACGGATGGCGGCTTAAAAAATCAGCTCCCAAATTGGTTTTTCCAGATATATACTCAATGCTAAAATTATATGGAGCCAGAAGCAAAGACCATCGGAGTAACCTAGAGTTCTCATGCTTAGCCTGTGCTAAAAACGATAAAGGTTTGTGATCTGTTTGCAACTTAAATGCCTTCCCATATAGATAAATATTGAATTTCTTTATCGCCCATATTACTGCAAGACATTCTTTTTCGCTAGTTGAGTAGTTGATTTCAGCTTTATTCAACTTTCTGCTAGCATATGCCACTGGGCTTAATTCCCCATCCAATGCATCTGATTTCTGTAGTAGAGTTGCACCTAGCCCAATATTACTTGCATCCGTCCTTACTATGAATTCTTGACTTAAGTCAGGTAATTTCAAAATGGGTTTACTTGTGAGCTTTTCCTTCAACTCTTGGTAAGTCATTTCACATTGTGGAGTCCATGTAATGCGATCTGGATGTCCTTTACGTGTCAATTCAGTTAACGGTGCACATATGGAATTAAAGTTTTTGATATACTTCTGGTAGAAACCACATAAGGAGACAAAGGATCTCACGTCCTTCTTGGTTTGTGGTCTCGGGGCTTTCTGTAGTTTCTCTAAATTCTTTGGGTCAGGGGTCATGTTTCCCTGATAAACTGTGTGTCCCAAAAATTCCAATTCTTTACATCCAACGCAACATTTGGTTGGTCGGGCTGTTAAATTTGCCTCCCTAAGTCGATCAAACAGCATGTTCAGAGAGTCAATGTGTTCCTCAAATGTTTCTGTTGCTATAAGGATATCATCCATAAAATTTGTTATACAGGGATTATTCAGAGGATCCAATAATTTTCTCATCATTCTAGAGAAGACACTAGGCGCATTCTTCAATCCAAATGGCAATCTATTAAACTCATAGTGTCCTTCTGAGGTACTAAAAGCTAGGTATGGTCTAACCTCAGGCTTTACTGGAATCTGATAGTATCCTTTACTCAGATCCACTTTTGAGAAATATTTAGCTTTATTTAGTCTGGCAAACAGCTGATTTGTATCCGGCAATGGATCCACCTGTCCTTCTGTAATAGCATTCAGTCTCCTGTAATCTATACAGAGTCTATGTTCTCCAGAGGGCTTCCTTAAGAGTACACCACCGGAACTATACGAAGACTCACTGTGCGAAATAATTCCTTCCTTCAACAGATAGTCTATCTCTTCCTTCAAAGCTTTTTCCTTAGCAAACGGAATCGAATATGGTTTCATACAGACAGGTGTGGAGTCTATGAGTTTCATATCATATTCCAATAGGTTTGTATGCCCTGGTCGGTCTGTTAACACCTCTGCATGATTATTTAGAACCTGTTGCACTCTCTCTTTCTGAGTTTTCGTTAAATGTGTACTGATTTTCACCTGTGCTGCTGTCTCACAGGGGTGTAATGGATATTCAAATGATGAAAGTGGTTCCTTTTTTCATCTCCATGGCGATGGACAAGGTCAACAAGTGTGTCTCTTCCTGATGTTCTCTTTCCAAATATTTCTTCAGGAGATTCACATGATAGATTTTTTCTTTCCCCTTCTTATCTATCTTATAATTTGTTCTAGACACCTTCTCTAGAAACTGTATATGGACCCTGCCATCCAATTTGTAACTTATTCTGACTCCCGGGCAAAAGAAGCAGTACTTTCTCTCCCACAGCCAAATTTCTGTCTTTCGCCTTCCTGTTATAATAGGCAGCATGTTTCTTCCTGGCTTGTTTCAAATTTTCATTGGCAAGTTTCCAGCCAGTTTTTAACCGAGTGGTCAGCTCATTCACATACTGGTATGAAGATGTAATGTTTTCCTCTGCCTTTTCATCAGTCCACGTTCTTAACATAGCTTCGAGTGGACCTTTTATTGGCCTTCCAAACAATAATGTTGCCGGGGCCATACCGGTTGAACTATGGGGTACCTCCGATAAGCAAAGAGGGCGGCGTGCAGGTACTGGTCCCATGTATCTGGTTTTTCGTGTGCCAACTTTCTCAGGATCGACATTAATGTGCCGTTAAATCTTTCCACTTGGCCGTTCCCTTGGGGATGATACACACTACAATGGAAGTGTTTGGCCTGGAAGATCCTGAAAACTTCTTCAGTTAGTTTCCCCTTGAACTGAGAGCCATTATCAGTCAAGATTTGATTGGGAAAGCCTAACCTTGTGAAAATTGTGAGCAATGCCTCTGCCACATGTTTTGAATCAATCGATGACAGGGCTACTGCCTCTCCCCACATAGAACAAGTGTCCACCAGAGTCAGAATGTAGCTGTTCCTTCTCTTGGTTCGGGTGAGAGGTCCCACAAGATCCACGGCAACTCTCTCAAAGGGTGTTCCCACTATGGGCATTTCCCCCAGAGTTGCTGGTGCAGTCCAATGTTTAGGTGCTACTCGTTGGCACTCTGGACAGGATTTTACATATCGTTTGATATCTTCAGTTATTCCTGGCCAGAAATAGTGACAAGCTATTCGCTGTCCTGTTGCGCTGATTCCTATATGACCACTGAAGGGAATCGCATGCCCTAGTTCCAACACTTTAGTCCTATATGAAGTGGGAAGGACCAGCTGTCCGTGACCATTGGATTCAGATCCAGCCTTCCTATATATCAATTTGTTCTTCATATAAAACTCTCCCTTGCCTGGAGGTGTATGAGATTTGGGCAACTTCTTGAAACATGGCTTGAGTGTTTTGTCCTCAGCCTGTGCCTTCCTCATCTCATCTGGGTGAGTATTTATTGGATTATCCTCCTCCTTCTTTGTCTGTGATCTGGTCTGCACTGTTGCCAATATCACAGGTCTCTTGGGATTCCCCAAGAAGACATATCTACACCCCAATATTAGAGGGTAGATTGGCTCATTTATCACTGCTGCTTTTATGATTCCTTCCACATATCGCGTTTTCACTTTTATTCGGGCGACGGGAAGTGTCATGGTAGCTACATCCTTGGTTGCAGTTTGAATCTCCACTGTTTCTGTGGTGTATTGATCGGCCTGCACCAGGTGAGAACTCACAACGGAATCGTAATCTAAACCGGTATCATATAAACATCTTATAGTGACACCATTACAAATGACATCTTCACACACTGGGGGGTGGTATGGTTCCTGTAATTCTTCAGGTTTGCCCTTCTTTTCCTTTTTCCCCGATGTCATAGCAGCAAAATGAGGAGGTTTCCTTCTACAATGGTCAGTGTCATGATTGTTCATCTTACAATTTTTACACCACCTTTTTCCTTGGTTGAAAGATTTTCTTTCATCATATTTCCTTTCATCGAATTGTGGGAATTTATTTTTATTGTCATACCGTGGCCTATCAAATTGGTGCTTACCTTTATTTTGATCCCTAGGATCAAATTTATTAAAGTTCTGTGGTGCCCTAAAGTTATCCACCTGTTTCTTTTTATTACCTGTTACCTCTGCTTGAGCTGCTTGATACCTTTCAGCAACATTTAGCAACTCACCCAGCCTCTCTGCACCTTGTTCCATGAGAAACTTTCTCAGGTCTGGAGCCATGGACTCTCTTAGTTGCTCTATAAGGACCATTTCCTTAAGATCTTGGGTTTTCCCCAGAGAAGTCCATTTCTCCAAGTATGTCTCGATTCGTGCAGAGAACTGGTGATAGGTTTCACCTGACAGTAGTTTAGCATTCCTAAATTTTTTCCTGTAAAACTCTGCATTCTTTTCATACCTTAACAAAAGAGCCTGCTTTAGCATGTCATAATTTTCCTGATCACCTCTGCTCATTTTTGCAAAAACTTCATAAGCTGCCCCACGAAGTCCCTGAGATAACTTTAAGCTCCACCTTTCTCTCTCTAACCCATACGTGGTAGCTAATAGTTCATACCTATTTAGGTAGCTCTCAATATCATCGTCTTTCTCAACAAAATGATCTAAATGAAAATTCATAGCTGAGGTCGAGGCTCCCTGAGTAACCGTAGCATCAGAGGCAAAGGGACTGGCACCATTTTCAGGAGCATGGCCTTGAAACTCAAACTCCCTTAGTCGTAACTCATGTTCCCTTTGTAATCTCTTCTCCTCCTTTTCTGCTTCCCTCTCTGCAGCTAATCTCTTCTCTTCTCTTTCTGCAGCTAATTTCTTCTCTTCTCTTCTGCAGCTAATCTTTTGTCTTCTCTTTCTGCTTCCAATTTCTTAGCCTCTTTGTCAGCCTCAATCTGCAACCTCTTAGTCTCAGCCTCAGCTTGCAACCTCTTAGTTTCAGCCTCTAACCTTCTTTCGGCTTCTTTTTCTAATCTTCTTTCTTCGCGTTCAATAAATTTGTCACATTCCGTTGTGACATAGGCAACCATAACTTGCCCATCTAATCCTAACTCTTTTGCAGTCTGAACCGCAGCAGATCGAAATTTGGCCAGGTCCGCCATTGTCTATCAGGTAAATTTTTATAATGTCTACCCAACAATTCAATTTCTAACTATATATCTAATGGACAACACAGGCACCGTGAGCTCAACCTTATTTAATTCCACCCAAGGATACCTTTTAATTCTTATATTCCCTGAAGTGAATTACCCCCAATATTTTTAATAGTTAAAGATTCAAAATCCCAAGAGCGAGACCCCAATATATGTGGTGAAGTGGGATGTTATAAATACTTATAGGGAACTTAGTGTACTGACTGAGATCAGCTGTGAAGGTATCTATATCTATTAAGAGTAGTGTATTATAGATAACCTTACTTGCTACCACATATCTATATATATCTCAGTCAGAATTATTCTGGAATAGTGTGATGCTACGTTATGTGTCTAGGGTATGTGTATGATGAAGTGTAAGTCACAACAACAGACAGATAAACAATTTAATTTAATCCACTACTCTTGACAACACTGTGACACTCACATACATATAACACTCTACAAAGATATCTTAAAAGAGTCACTGATAAACTTTCAAATAACAATATGTATTCATTACTGGCATGAATGAATATGTGTCCTGATTCAACTACAAGGGAACCAGGAATCACAATCAATTTAAATTACAAGTTATGTACAGAATGTATTTAATATGAATATTGTAGTGACATATATTATTACAAATGTTCTATGTGAGTCAGTTGTGTAGTAGTAAAATGAGGTAATACTGGTTTTGTTTTGTTCAAGCTCTGTTGGTATTTGTCATCATGACTTCAATAGTTTGTCTTTAGGGACTAGTATTGGAGATGTTCACAGTTCCTGATTTTAAGACAAGTAAATTCCCCTCTTAATGTTAATTTTACAAAGTCAGTTCAAGATGAGGGGACATAATGTTGAGATCAGCTGGCCAAGTTAGCTTATCTGGCGTGATGGCGGCAGGAAAGGACTCCTCTGCTCGAATTCTCCTCTGGGCTCTGGAGACACCTCACTGATAGCTAAAAGGACCAAGGAGTATGCTGTCCGACACTGGATTCAGCAAAGCTCTGACCAGGTGCTGCTCAGTACCATCAAGACCACTGTCCCTGAAATCAAGAAGGATGTACCTTCTACTTCATAACTAACTTAAACTCTCTTGTTACATTGATCACAACACAGCACAAACATTGAGTTCAGAGCATTAGGCCAACTGTCAGCTTCATTTGAAATACTTTATTCCAGTATTACCCTTCTTAATGGTTACTACGCCTCTACAATTCCAGCATTATTTCTTTCTATTCAATCATCCAGGTGTCAGTGTACTGTTTGGCCATTCCATGCCGTTTTACTTCTCTCCGACACCCTCTGTTCAGGCTGGAGCATTACAGGCTTTACCTCACGTTGGCCACTGAACTACACATATATATACAGGCATAAATCAACAATTCACATTCAATTTTCATTAAAAGATATTGAATGGTTCAAGCTTACCACAATTCATACGAATAAACACAGATACGTTGATTAGCAATGAATTCTGGCACAAACTGGCACAAATTCCCATCTGCTTATCTTCCAGGGCTTTTATTTAGCCAAATATATGCTGGCTTCAACGCACTGATGCTTTATCAAGCTATTTTAAACAAGTGGTTTCGAACTAACGCTCCCAAGTGTGTATATCAGCGAGTCTGACCAATGAGCCCCGTTTCGACAAGTGTTTGAAAAAATGTTACCTTTCCCCGTTTCCCCTAACAACCAAGATAGTATTTATAGCCCGACCAATCGTGGTTAGGCTTTCATTTGTTGCGCTCCAATCAATTTGGAGTTTACATGGTAGGCTATTTCTGTAACGTAAATCCTTTTCAAACACGTAAAAAAAAAAATCTTATGAGCAGAAATGATTTTATGCTGTCAGGCACCCCCAATATTTTATTTTGGGTATAATTTATTAATTCCTGGACTATTTGCGTAACGTTTTACATATTATTTGTCAGCAAGCCCTAAGGAACCCAAAAATACAAATTTAAAGGAGCTACGTGGCTGCGTTCAAAATATGCAATTTCTTCTACCTCCTGTTTCGAAGATGTGCTGTCTGGGTACTGTTATGTTTTCAACCGTAAACCCATCTAATGTTATCTTTTCTAATAAGAGTTTTTTATGATTTATAAACCTAACTCTGGGAAAGGGTAGTGTATTTTATCACTGTCCGTCTGAAAAAAAATTAGTGCATGTAGACTTTAGAATATTTCATGACACCCGTATCGGGGAGAAAGAAGTCTCTAATAGACAGTATACATTACTATACATGAACTGTGTAAGACAATCTCCTTTTTTTTTTCTTGCGCGCTACTGGCGTGTGTGAAAATCTATGGCATTTCGTGTGACAACAATTCAATATTTTTACACAAGTCTTCATTATGATGAAATAAAACGGAGATATAATGATAGCTGCAGTATATGTGGAAAAAAAAAACAAAAAAAAAAAAAAAACAACAATAATAATAATAGTAATAATAACACATGATATCAAACTAGAGTAAGCTAGTTTTGGTAGACAATGATTCAAATCCACACCGAGTACACAGATATCAGCAGAGCTAATAAGTGTCCATTACATTTATACGAACACACGGACACTTTCAACTTTAACATAGTGCCTAAAACATTGACAACTGCAGCACTGACACAATTTCCAGTGTCTATAACTTCTCAGCAAAAATAATATCACTTGTAAAATCAAGTCATCATAACACATCCCTGAAAAATATGACATGTTTGATATTCCATACTAATGTTCCGAACGGTTGACTCAAATTTTACAAAGGCCCACGGAAGGTGAGACAGTGAGACAGTGTGTCTCTGCAAAACAGCGAGGCAGACAGGAACTGAAACTGTTTCGAAACAACAAGCAGGCTGTGTGTCGAATCTTTTGGACTCAATGCTGTTTCAAAGCATTGTTTCGACACACACACACACAGTAGCCATCTCTACTAGTAAGTAACATTTTAACAGTAAGTACTATACTAATATTGTCCGATGGCACCCCCTTCCTGACTATCACTCGGGGCGGACCGCCCCCCTCGCACCCCCCTTAGTACGCCCTTGCTTATCAGAGTTGATGGAGATTACTGGTCCTTTTCATGACTAAGCCTTTATCATCGCTGCTCTAGAGTTCAGACAATTTTCTTTGTTTCGTTCTTTTTTGTTTTTGTTTTTGTTTTGAATGGAGTTTTATCTTTTTATTATTTTTTAAACTGACTATTGCACTCTGATATAAGCAAAGAACGTCTGTCTAGATTGAAAGGTGAGTTGTTTGTCAGGAGGAAAATAAAAGCAAACACTCCATGGAAACTGAAAAATCTAATTTTTTTCACGTTAAGAGGCACAGTGTCGGCACTGTTGTTGGCCTTCTTTCAGGAAGAGTGTTCATCAGCACTTTGTGTACTCTGGTAATAGAGAATTCTGTAACAATTTGTTTTACCCGATGAGATGTCCTCAAAACATCAATTTTTAGATGACCATCGCATTAACGTTACTGACGGAATTATTGCTATTACTGAAACTCGTACCTAGACAACGAATGTCGTCTTTGTTTTTGTATTCATAGTTCTGATTCGTACCTTCTTTCTCTAACTTCACATTGTTTTTAATTTTCTGGTTCCTTTTATTATTCTATATTCTTTCGTCTTTTAATTCTTCTCTGTCTTTTTTTATTTTATTTTTTTCTGTTACATTTTCTGTTTTTTATTTTACTTTTTCCTCTTTTTATTTAAAGACTCTTTATAGCAAACTCAATCGGTACTCAATCTCCTCAATCATTTATGGTTTCTCTTCAGTTTACAGTTCTCGATTATTTCATTTCAATTTTGGCTCTGTTCATTTATCTATTTTTTAACGTTCTGTTTGACGTGAGCCTTAAATTATTTCATTATACTTATGTCATTCTTGCCTCCCTATCGCCGCCGCTATTATTATCGTTCGTTTAAGATGCATTAACCATCCAGTAAGTTAGACTTCATAAAGTGGACTATTGGTTATGATCTGTATCGGTGGATCGATTCTCCGTAAGTAGTGCCATGAAAAGTGATGAAGATATGGTGAGGTTGCTACAACCTCATGTAAATCGACCCTTAAGGCAGGTTTGATGGAGCAGTGTTCCTATTCTTTACTTGTCTCCATATGCTCCGCATTAGTGATCCAACAATGGCCAAACTAAGAGTATAACGGTGAAGGTCTTCAAAGGCATCAACCTTCGCTCAGGATTACTCTTACCAGCGATAAAAATAGAACAATGATGCTTCTATTTAAGGGAGATTCACAAGATTTTAAAGAAAAGCAAGCAAAACAATTGAGATCATCTAAGCTGTCATGAACATAATGTTCTCCCGCCCCTTCTGTGAGGTAATATATCCTTTCTTGCATTTCTGAGTGTGACATATTATGAAAATAGCTTTCATCTGTCTATTTCTTTATCTAAACTTCTTTTACTAAACTTTCACCTACGCCTGTTTCGATAACATAAACCATTCTAACGCTCAGAGATCGGGCCCTTTTTCTAATTTAGCACGCATTTTATTGCTGTTCGCTGTTGTCTTTGATGATGTTCAACCTATTAGTTACGCTGAGCGTGGTATCTTATTTATTCATAACGCCAGCGATTGAAAATCGTGGTAATAGATAAGACAGCGATCAAGGATGAATTACTTTTAGTACTAAGAGCAGATAATTTTGGAACCAAGGTGAGCAAATTGCTATTACCTCCCTTGTAATCCAATCGCTAGGAAGCTAATTAAATACGGCGAATTGCCAGATCAAAGGACTCTGCTCGCTAGATGGACCATACGAGCAGAGACGTGTAAAATTTGCACTGAGTAGCAAATTACGTTATGCCTGATTCTGGTTTTCGGCTCTAGCGTGAAGAACGGCTTTGATCTACACATAAGCCGAAATCTGAACGAAGATTCCCCGTAGGTGCTAACATCTGGCAGAGAGTCTGGTTTTCGGTCTATAGTGTTCATTTCTTTGATTTCAGACATATATATATATATATATATACACACACACACACACACACACACACATATATATATATATATATATATATATATTATATATATATATATATATATATATATATATATATATATATATATATATATATATATATATATATATATATATATATATATATATATAGACAACACGGGGACATTTTTTCTAAGGATGGCGTACTTTATCGTAGAACGGGCAAGCCTGAACAAGGTTATAATCAGCTCCTAGTACCGAAACAGTACAGAAGCCAAATCTTAGAAATGGGGCACTCTCTTCCCTTTAGCGAACATATGGGACAGAACGCCACAAATCAGCGAATACAGACTCACTATTGGTGGCCAGGAATGAACTCTGATATTATCAGGTATGTGAAATCCTGCGCCAAGTGCCAACGGGTGGCACCTAAGCATTTGACACCCGCAGTTTCCATGGGTGAAATGCCAGTAGTGGAGACACCATTTGAACGGGTTGTAATCGACATTTTAGGGCCCTTAGAAAGGACTAAAAGAAGTCACAGGTTTGTCCTGACCTTAGTCGACACATGCACTATGTTGGCAGAAGCTATACTGCTAACATGCACGGATTCCAAGCATGTCGCAGAAGCCCTCGTGCAGATATTTACACGGATGGGATTCCCTCAACCCGTTTTGACGGATAACGGATCCCCATACCGTAACCTGTTAATGGATGAGATCGTTAAGATTTTGAGGAACCAGCACATCTACATAAGTCCTTATAATCCGGCCGGAAGTGGGTTAGTAGAACGTGTCAACGGAAGCCTCACAACGATGTTATGTAAACTGGGACAAGAGAAACCTGAAGATTTGGACCTTTGTATACCTGCAGCTTTATTCGCATACAGGGAAGCCCCACATACTTCTACAGGATTTCCCCCAGCTACACTTTTATTCGGCAGACCTATAAAGGGGCCGCTTGAAGCCTTACTTCGTTCCCTGACAGACCAGAAGGCTGATGGGACAGTCGTCTCAGCCAGTAAATATGTGTCGGAGTTAAAGGAAAGGTTAAAAGTAGGATGGGACCTAGCAACGACCAACCTTAAGCGAGCACGCGCAAAGCACGCTAACCGATACAGGAAAGCCGCGAAAGAAAGAGAATTGCAAGCAGAAGACAAAGTTTTGTTGTTACTCCCAACCGGGAACAACAAACTACGTATCGGATAGCAAGGGCCGTTTACCGTCCTTAGAAAGATCTCAAGGGCTAACTACCAGATCTCTATTAAAGGAAAGGAGAAGGTCTACTATGTAAATCTGTTAAAGAAATACTTGGAAAGACCGGTGCCGTCCTCCGAACATCTCCTGGCGATCGCCATAACTGACGAAGATGATGATATTGGCAGGGAAATTCCACTGCGAACACACGAAATCTTCCAACAATGTCAAACTCGGCGACACTCTTTCAAGCTCACACGGAATACATTCCAGAGAAAGAAAACGGTGGAGCAGATTTCATGAGTAGGAATTGGAGAAACGGTCGGGGAAGATGAGAGTGAAGATAACAGTCACCCGGAAGCTACTGATATAAGAAATCTATTTCCATAAAGTGGACATGAAGTGGTTTCATATCTTTAAGCGGGGACGTCTTTGACATATTATGAAAATAGCTTTCATCTATCTATTTCTTTATCTACACTTTCTTTTACTAAACTTTCACCTACCTGTTTCGATAACATAAACCATTCTAACGCTCAGAGATCGGGCCCTTTTTCTAATTTAGCACGCATTTCATTGCTGTTCACTATTGTCTTCGATGATGTTCAACCAGCAGACCTATTAGTTACGCTGAGCGTGGTATATGTAATTTATTCTTAACGCCAGCGATTGAAAATCGTGGTAATAGATAAGACAGCGATCAAGGAAGAATCATTTTTAGTACTAAGAGCAGATAATTTTGGAACCAAGGTGAGCAAATTGCTATTAATATTAATAATAATAATAGCCCCTTCAGTTATATCTGACTATGGGAATGCGCCCCTGAGGTGACAGCCCTCAGCTGCTTATTTTCCTGGTGCTCCTTTCGACGTTTTCTCCCCTCCTCTGCTTGTTGTGTGAGCCTCTCTTCGCCCAATCTGAGGTGGCGCCGTAAATAGCATCGCCACTTAGTGCGATCGGCAGCTTCATCCTCCCATGTTGCTGGATCCATGTCCAGTGCCCTCATATCTCTCTTGCACACATCTTTGAACCTCAGCTGTGGTCGCCCAACTGTTCTCTTGCCATCTGCTAATAGTCCGTAGAAGATATCTTTTGGGATGCGACCATCTTCCATGCGGCGAACATGGCCAAGCCAGCGAAGTCTGCGCTGTCAAAGCAGTGTATACATACTTTGAAGGCCAGCACGTGACAACACCTCGACATTTGTCACTTTATCTTTCCACGAGATGCCAAGGATGCGGCGTAGACACCGTAAATGGAAGGTATTGAGCCTTCTTTCTTGCTTAGCATAGGTCGTCCAGGTCTCGCTGCCATATAGGAGTGTGCTGGTGATGCAGGCATTATATACCGCAGCTTTGGTCTTCATTGTGAGTTTGGAGTTTCCCCAAACACGCGATGTGAGGCGGGCAAAGGTAGCTGCAGCTTTGCCAATGCGGCTGTCGATTTCTGTATCCAGTGAGAGTTTGTCATTGATGGTAGACCCTAGGTATGTGAAGTGGTGCACCACTGCCAATTCATAGTTATCGATAGTGATAACTGGTGCAGCACCCGCATCCTGACTCAGCACATTCGTTTTCTTTAGACTTATTGTGAGGCCAAAGTCCTTGCATGCTTTAGTGAAGCGATTCATCAAGTTCTGAAGCTCCTATTGGCTTTGAGTGACGACTGCAGCATCATCAGCGAACAACAAGTCTCTTATAGTGACCCTTATGATTTTTGTTTTTGCCTTCAGCCTTGAAAGTTTAAACAGACGGCCATCTGATCTAGTGTGAAGGCATATTCCTTCAGTTGCACTCTGAATGCTTGTTTCAAGAGTAAGGCAAAGAAGATCCCGAAGAGGGTCGGAGCCAGAACACAGCCTTGTTTAACGCCACTTCGTATGTCAAAGGGCTGTGACGTGCTTCCAGCATATTGGACTGTTCCCTTCATGTCGTCATGGAATGACTTTATCATTTCCAGCATTTTAGAAGGGCAGCCTATTTTCATGAGGATTTTGAAGAGTCCACCCCTACTAACCAGGTCAAATGCTTTTGTGAGGTCTATAAAGGCGATATATAAAGGCCTTTTCTGCTCTCTTGATTTTTCCTGAAGCTGGCGGACAGAGACGAACATGTCTGTTGTTGATCTACCAGCTCGAAATCCACACTGTGACTCTGGATATATGCGCTCAGCTAACTTGTGTAGTCGCATTAAGACGACTTTGGCAAAAACCTTACCAACAATACTAAGAAGAGAGATGCCTCTGTAGTTATTGCAATCACTTCTGTCTCCTTTATTTTTGTACAGTGTTACAATCTTGGCATCTCGCATGTCTTGAGGAATAGTTGTCTCTTCCCAGCACTGGCACAGCATCCTATGCAGGGGATGGAATAGCGTGCTCTTACAGCATTTGATTAAATCAGAAGGAATCCCATCACTGCCTGGTGCTTTGCCAGAGGCCAAGCTATCAATGGCCTTGCTGAGTTCCTCTAATGTTGGTTCGGCATCCAGCTCCTCCATAGTTGGCAGACATTTGACAGCATCAAGGGCTGCAGGCGTAACGGTATTTTCTCTAGCATAAAGCTCAGAGTAGTGCTCGACCCACTTCTCCATCTGCTTACCCTTATCGGTTAGCTTCTCTCCGCTGATGGTTTTTAGCGGTGCCGTCTTACTTTTTTGGGGGCCAAGTGCTTTCTTTATACCGTCATACATTTGTTTAATGTTGCCTGTTTGCGCTGCGATCTGGATGCTCTCACTGAGCTGGAGCCAATAGTCATTTGCACAGCGTCGAGCAGTTTGTTGAACTTCGCTTCTCGTAGCCTTCAGGATCTGTAGGGTTCTAGCACTCGGTGAACGTTTGTATTCATTCATAGCACTGCGCTTAGCTTCAATGACAGGTGCAATAACATCTGATGAAGCATCAAACCAGTCATTTGACTTTGCCGTTAAATTACCTCCCTTGTAATCCGTTCGCCATGAAGCTAATTAAATACGGCGAATTGCCAGATCAAATGACTCTGCTCGCTAGATGGCCCATACGAGCAGAGACGTGTAACATTTGCACTGAGTAGACAATTACGTTATGCCTGATTCTGGTTTTCGGCTCTAGCGTGAAGAACGGCTTTGATTTACACATAAGCCGAAATCTGAACGAAGATTCCCCGTAGGTGCTAACATCTGGCAGAGAGTCTGGTTTTCGGTCTATAGTGTTCATTTCTTTGATTTCAGACACACACACACACACACACACATATATATATATATATATATATATATATATATATATATATATATATATTATATATATATATATATATATATATATATATATATATATATATATATATATATATATATATATATATATATATATATATATATATATATATATATGGGGCACTCTCTTCCCTTTAGCGAACATATGGGACAGAACACCACAAATCAGCGAATACAGACTCACTATTGGTGGCCAGGAATGAACTCTGATATTATCAGGTATGTGACTCTTTTGGGGGTTAATAACTTTTCTCTAACGGGATCTTGTCTCAACAGAGGGAGGGAGGATTACACCTATGAGTCCATTTTCTTTAGTAATTCATTAACCTATGTTTAAATTGTATTTGATTTGATATTCAATATATTGCTGTTGTAAAGTTCTTGATGATAATTAAAATTTACATAAACTGTATTTACGTGTGTTGGTCAGCTTGTCCCAAAAGATCCCTATTCCATAAATATAGTTTTCACGTTTGTGCGTCTAATTGTCGTCACGTATCTGTGTGTGTGTAGAGGTGAGTGGTTGAATATATATATATATATATATATATATATATATATATATATATATATATATATATATATATATATATATATATATATATATATATATATATATATATATATATATATACATAGGGAAACTGTCTGATCTAAGAATCTCAGTCGTAACCGATAGGCTAGATAGATTATTTCTAAATCCAGGGACAGACTTTACCTTTCACCATTTCACTCGTGAAAATCTACTTCTTTACCTTATCTCCCTTTGAGCTATCACCTGTTCTAGTTCTATTTAGATGGGACCATAAGTGATCTGAAATTCCTATAAAAAAATTTACGACACAGAACCCCCAGATGAAAGTGGTTCTTCTTCTTTGGTCCTTAGCCGCCGACCGTCGAAGCAGCCAGTGGCCACCACGCCTGGTGGCGTCTTGTAGGGCAGCAACCAATTGATTCCACTTTGCTCAGTCGGTGGCCATCCTTCGTACATTGCCTCAACTCTGGTTCATTCTTTGCATCTCAGCCTCCACAGTCCTCTGCCAAGTTGTTTTTGGTCGGCCTCTTTTTCGTTTTCCTTTAGGGGTCCATAGCATAGCTGTTCTTGTGATGGCATCGGGGTCTCTTATGAGTACATGGCCAACCCAGCTCCAGCGTCTGCCAGCTATGATGGTGTGCATCTCCTCTTGCTTGCTCCGAGTAAGCAGATCTTGGTTGGTGATGGTATTCGGCCAAAAGATTCGGAGAATTTTTCTTAGGCAGGTTGTGTGAAAAGAGGACCATTTCGACAAGAAAGTGATTCACCAAGATCTTAATCTGATAGCTCTGTATGGTTATGGATCTAGAACAGTATGAGCCATACGGGTGCAGACATACACTTCGCTCAGTAATGATTAATCCAACTATAGCTTTACAGTCACAGATAAATAAGTTTAATAATCACTTATAGTTTAACAATGCAAAATAAATAAAGTTCTTTTTAAAAAAGAAGCGATGATATTTATCATCATCGGATAATTTAAACAGTGGTGGAAAAATTTGAAAACTGTGAAATGTCCTTTGGTTGCACTGTTATGATACTTAGCTTCCGGTGCGGGGTGGTTTGGCGTCTGCTTCAGCCGCTGTTGGTTCCCACGGGTGCCTTGGAATGTAGTTTTCTACAATAGTCAAATCTCGTGGCTGTAACGCGTCTCATACATTAAGGCTGAGGTAATTGCAAAGGTTGTCAAGCGTCTTCAAGCGTCGACTACTGGCAAACTGAGCAACCGAGTTGATGTTGGGTTCCGTCACTGCTGAACCGCAGACTAAAAGGATACTAATGACTCTTTAAAAGTATTGGGTCTTCTGACATCCACCACTTCATCTTCCTCAAAAAGTTTACCTTCCGTGAGCGTTTATTTTAACCCCAGTGAGTCGGACGAAAGTGCTTTTGGACAGCGGAAGACAACAATTGGAATTTACGTATGTATATAAAATTTACTAAAGTACTTGCATTATAAATATGTACACCATGATATCACCATCCACTCCCTGCTCTTTATGGAGCATGTGACCACCTCTGCTGTAGGTTCCTTGTGACGAAACTCGCATGAAGCAGTCACCAGCTCTTGCAATGGTGGTTCATGTGTCAAGCTATTTGCAGTGATGAGGTTGCCAATCTCAAACCTTTAGCACAGCAAACGTCCGAATATTGTCGGGCAGCTGATTCAAGCTCTCGTCTCTTTCAGGTGTATTAGGTGTCTAACTGAGTGCATATGAAGTTGGATCCTAGAACTTAGGAGCAAAGTGATGTCTCTGGGGTTACTCTCTTCTAATCTTACAATTCACTTCCAGGCTTATGGCCTGTCCTATATTTGGGTCCATAAATTCCGTGTTTATGGCTGTCTAAAATTTTTTTTTTTTTGGACGAAATGGGAAGTCAGTGTAGTAGTCTTACAACGCTGTAGAATATAAGCTAAATTTTCTCTGCCAGACCAACCATCATCTGATATTGTTAGACGTTTATTCCTCTTCCCTCTCATGTAGAACATTACTTTATGACAACATAACATTCTTGCCCCTTTACATGTGATTTTCAAACATCATGACCAAATAAGGTCTTGCCACTTCAGTTGTTACTTATCATGTTTACAACTCACTACTTCAAAGATCTAACACAATAATCTCCTCCAAGATGTTACTTTTTTGTAATGGTTTATTACAACAAAGCCAATCTGCCAAGAATGTTATCTCACTTTCCATGTCTCAATCTGTAACAAGATTGCCATTTTCCGACACCCTAGTGAAATCGGCCGTGTATCTGGGCGCGCCATGTTTGCGAACTGAAACCCTATCTCCCAATTACAGTCTGTCATCCATATTCGAAAATCTGAACCACGTGATTGTGGCAAGTATCTGATACCGATGTCCCCGTTTCAAACTTTTGTTCAATCAACCAGTCCCGCTACTTACGTCCACCTTTTCTGTCGGCCGGAAGCTATTACATAATTTAGTGCACAAAAAGCAAGGGAGTGTGTCACGAGACTTACTCCCCTTGCTCTGCAATGATGGTGAAACAATGGCCAAAACCTAGATTATTTAATGTGGGCCTCCAAAGGTATCTACCTTTGCTCAATATTACTCCTGGTAGAGTTGTAGATAGAAGGATGATGATGCTTCTGTCTCGAGGGAGTGTTCATAAGATAATTCAGAAATCAAAAACAATGCTGAATTGGACTGAGCAAGTGTTAACTTTCTGACTGCTGCCTTTAATTAAGAATTATTATGTATTTTTGCTCGTTCATGCCCTTAACTAATTTAACTCAGTAAAATATTACTCAAATAGCTCCGTTATAAGTATTTAAAATGACTGAGACATACGGGTGCAGTTCACTCAAAATAAATTAATCAACTAAAAAGGTGTATATTTACAGAAAACAAAATTTAATAGCCAATTATCGTTACACTTGTAAAATAAATAAGAGTGGGGTAAATTTAGATAAAAGTTTTAAAATTTCTTCACTGGTGATGGTCTGCTATGAAAAAATGTTTTCTGGTTTTGAAAAAAGAATGTTCACTTTGGAGCTTTGAATGGGTACTTAGCTACCAGTAAAATGTTGATTGGTTTTTGCTCCAGCCGATGCTTGTTCTTTGCAGGTTATCTTCTTCTTCTTCTGCGTTCGTCCTGAAAAGGACGTAGGTTGCGTTGTGTCGCCGTTTACAGCAAAGCTGCGATATCTGCGCCTTTCGGCCCCACACATCCGACTTCGGCACGGCATTTTTTAGGACCAGATTTGCCTTCCCACTTCGATCCCTACTCTCTCAGCCAGACTGCATTGATGCAGCCTGTTTCCAGAACCACCACTTGGAGGTGGAGTAGGGTCTTGGTCAGCTCTGGTTCGCTGAACCTGACACAAGCGGTCAGCTATGGGTCGCTGAATGCATTCCTCACTTTTGACGCATCTTAGGTCCCCTTTGCAAGTTATGACCTGGTTCGCTCTCGTCACAGGTCAAGTCTGGTGGCTGCAACACATCTTTCGTAGTATCGTGGGGTAATTTCGAAGATGGTCCAGTGTCTGTTAAGACCATTCTGCTGTACATGTCTAGTTTTGACAGCAGGCCACATATACCACTCACTTGTTCCATAGATAGCACCACCAATTGGTTATTGTTATTGTTAATCAGAATCGACCTCACTGCACTCCGGGCAAACCCATAGGTGCTCAGTCTCCCCCAGCAAATGTTGAAGAGTATGAATGCTAATTATACCTGTAGCACACTGGTTGTACATACGACGGATACATCCTCTTTCACGTCCAACTCTGCTAGTCCCACGTTTGATGCCAAACTCCAAAAGTCTCCGCCTTGTTGACTCATCCATTGCAGTGTCATTATCTAACAGGTGATCATTAATTGCCCTTAGTATGTCTCCTTTATCCACGTCCAGTGTCCCCACTATGGGTGCTCTCTCCCACCAATTGGTACCACCGACTAGTATCATGAAATAAGAGAGAAACAAATACCCTGCTGAGTATTGTGTTTCCTGACACAACATCAGGCCGCCCCCTCCCCTTTTCATTCCACCATCCCATCTGCTTCAGAGCTTTAAACTCTCTGAGCATTAATATTAATCCCAGTGAGCGGAAAACATCCATTGCATTTATACTGAACATGTTTACATTTACATATGCACTGGTTACAAATGTTAATATAATAAGTATGTACAACATTTATGTCATCATCCACTCCCTGCTCAATATGGAACTTGTGACTATCTCTGCTTTTAGTTCTCTATGAGAAACCCGCATAAAGCAGTCACCAGCTCTTGCAGTGGTGATGCATGCAATCATCATTCTAAATGCTGAGATTGCCAGCCTCGAATGACTTGAACATCGACTAGCAATTTTCACATGTTAATAATGCAAAATGTAGAATTATAAAATGTACACCTTACCCCATATTTTCTTTTGGGAATGCCGACTTCTGGCTCAGAGAAATAGTTACGGCAACCTGTTTAAGATCCCTCTTACACGTGGTCTAAGGTATTACTTTGCAAATAGAATCCCACTGTGACTTAGTGTTCACTTTCCTAGGATTCCGGGCTTTCCATATTAATGAAATTAGAGTTTTCCTGGGATGTAAGTCGACATGATGCTCAAACACGTTGTTCGGTCTTTTAAAGTGCTGATCCTATCCCTTACTCTGGCTTGTCTGGCTATCTTCTTTACGAGTTGAATTTCACAGTGTGGTAAACTCACAAGGCGCTAAATTATAAGTTAACATTCGGCACACGTCCAGATTGCTACCATATGACAAGGCTTCAATAAGAAATGTTGTATTTTTACATTTCAAATGTCCAGCCAGTAGCATGTAAGAGGCATATATTTCCCATTCTCTTACGAAAAGTTCTTACATAACAAACGCACAAATAAATGTGTTGTTAACAATTCCCATATATGGTATGCCAGCTTCCGTCTATTAAGGATCATGTTTAGACTCACGACTTTATAAAATTTATCACAGGTAATCTCTTTCAAGATGCATAATTATTCTTCCGAAAGTCTTGTCTGGAAACGATTATCTCATGTATCCGGTCTAGTCAACATTGACAACCTGGTCAGATAGGACTATTACCAGTTGATCAGATAATCGACTACTGTCATCCCATGGTTGTTTACTTATTAATCGGCCGCAGGAAAATGTTTTACACATTAGTAAACCACACTTCTCTATACCGATCACAGGTGTCATAATGGGTTCAAACAAAAGGGATAAATTACCCTTATCAGCAAAAGATGGTCGCTGATGTCCTGACATAACAATAATTGAGGGAAGGAAGTGTAAACAATGAATCGAAAATACTAAATACTGTCAGAGGTGGGAAAAACTAAAGTGAAGAGCACAAAATGAATTATAGGATGGCACAGGTAAATGTGACGTTCGAGGTTATTTTGTCACGCAGTGACAAGATATGATAAGAAAACCTTGAACGATGAACGCGAAAACAATGAATGCTGGACGAATTAGCACGCAAAAGGAATGGTAGAGTAATAATGCCGGAGTGGATTGCAGACCAAAAAGAGAGAACGAAGTATTTAGTGACACCATAAAAACCAGGGGAAGAACATATCTTTTATCTGCATAGGCGTGAATTTTCATGTTCTAATTCTTTATTCCATACAATTTGCTTAAGCAAACTTCTACGAATTTTCTGGCCGAACACCTTCACCAACCAAGCACTGCTGACTCTGAGTCACCAAAATGATATGCTCACCATCACAGCGGAATTGGGTTGGCCACATCCTCAGAAGAGACCCTGAAACCATCACCAGAACGTGCCATGCTATGGTCTCCAGAAGGAAAGCAAAAGTGAAGCCGGTCAAAAACTACCTGGCGGAGAACTGTGGAGGCAGAGTTGCAAAGCATTAACCAGAGCCGGGGCACCACAGGACGGATGGTTGCCGCCTGAGTAAAGTGAAGACAGTTTGTTGCTGCCCTACAAGACGCCACCAGGCGTGATTGTCACTGATTGTTTTGTCAGGCAGCGGTCAAAGACCAAACATGAAGTAGACTTCTTTATTCGTTAGTATTATTATCATAGAAGATAACTAAGAACCACTTTTATCAGTAGTGGAACGTCGAAAGTTTGCTTGGTTTGGGCATGTAACTTGTCATTACTCCCTTTCGAAAACGATCCTCCAGGGAACAGTCGAAGGTAAATGGAGAAGAGGAAGGCAAAGAAAATCCTGGGCTGATAACATCAAAGAATGGGCAGGACACGGTTTTTCCACACTTGTACGCATTGCTGAGGATAGAGAGCAGTGGAGGACCCTGTCTGCTGATGCTTCCATCATGGCACCCCTACGACCCATGACGGGTTACGGGTTGAGATGAGAGAGATGAGATGATTATTATCATACATAGATGATTGTGCTCGTCTTAACAATTTCATAATGACATACGCTAAAACTGATGTCTAGAGCCAGACAAGTGCCAGTGGAACATGTGATAAGACGATGACACCGGTGATGGACACGCACTGAGGAAATCTGTTGATAGAATTACAATTGAGTAGTCCTTGCTCTGGAAAAATAGGCGACCGAAAAACATACCGAGAGGAGAACTGAAGACGAACGTGGAAGGGATAATGAAGTCGTGAAAACACATTAAGATGATGACACAGGACAAGAAGGCGTGGCATCACTTAGTTGAAGGCCTATGATCCTTTGGGGGCTGACTGGTAAAGTTGATGACATATGCTAAAAATAGAATACAATTACACTTTCAAATTCATTTAGCAGATTACTGTCTTTAACAGCACTTATGGAAGCTTACAAAGACTTACAGATCATACGTTTAGATTGGTCAGTGGCTTTTTTTCTTCTTTTCAAGTACCATCCACCTGTATCATCGTCATTTTTATCAGCATCATCATTGCTGCCATCACCATCATTATCCACCATCATCATTTTCTTGTTTCCTCCTCGTGGAGCATGCAGCCACACAAGCAGTTGGTCTCCGTGTAGGATACATGTGCCAGGTAATCATGTGATCATACAGTGCCGGTTTCTGTAACAATTGATTTTAAAGATTGAGGTTGACAACCTCAGCACAACCTCACATTAGTTGCCTTGTACGACATGCCTAAGGGAGCGGTTGTTATAATCATTATTTGTCTCATCAGCGACCCCCGGGAGCTACACGGGGGCTGTATGCAAACCAAAAAATAAAAGACTCCACAATCAAAATAGACTCACCTGTATGACGGTTAATTTTCGTCTCCAGGTCTATCCTCAGTAAGTTGACCGTGCTGGCGTCACCACCTATGCTCATCGTGCTTCCGTAAGAAGTGGCGCCACGTGATATAATGTCACTTTCGGCCGGAGACAGCTTACTTCCTGGAAGAGCTAAGCTGCTCAGCTCGATGGGCAGTTTCTGGTTGCTTCCATCAGAGTCTGGCGACAGTTTTCTCTCTGCAAAACAGTTTTTTTCTGTTGCCTCTTGCTGATCCATCACAAAAGGAAGAATGTGGGATCTACTTCGTATTCTTACTTAGAGAACATGTAGGCGCCTTGTGCATCTACTGTACAAAAAATAAATAAATTATTAGAGAATTCATAACTGTTGTAACGCTATGATAAAAGGTAAGTAATACCGGGACACAAGAGAGAGAAATGGTCTACATTGAGACCACAATGTATTCGCCAGAGTCAAACAATCAAGAACAGCACATAACAGAAGCTAAGAATTAATCTAAATGCGCCAAAAGAAATTTTTTTTTTTTTTTAAAGATACGAATCGCTAAGGAAGATTGTTTTTCTCCCTCTGATAAATCAAAGTTAGAAAACTCTTGAGTTTACGAAACGTTTTCTTGTATTTCTCATTTGCTGTCGTACACATATGACGTCACGCAATTTTTGATGTGTGACGTCACACCCCTTTAGGTCGCTTACACACGCGCGTCAAGAAACGCGTGTTCTAAGCGGCCTTAACGCGCCTATCGTCACATTTATGTCACAATATTTTGAAACCCCCTCACTGCGACACGTCACATGTGGACGACCCCATTGCTTCAGTAAGACGTATACTACGTTACTGTTGTATTCTGGTGTATTCCGTTAGAAATGTTGATGAAGCCGTGTTTGGAATACACAGCGCCAAGAAATGTAACACGGACAACAAGATATAAAAATAATACAGCAAGAACAATGCTTACAAATGTCGATTACTGCATCTCAATTTCCAAAACCAAAATGATTGACAAAACGTGGGAGTAGTTTTTAATATACGAGACTAAATGAAAACCCACGCGTCAAAATGGAAAATACAATTTTAATAATGAGAGACTGCAGCGTTATAACTAGATAGCTCATTTCTTCTCCTTCTTCTACTTCTTCTTCTTCCTTATGCTCTCATTAAAGAACATCGCATGGCGCGGAATGCTGGAGAGTTACAGAGAAGGAAATGTCAAAATTGTCCTCTTTTCACACAACATGCCTAAGAAATATTCACCGAATCTTTTGGCCGAATACCATCACTAACCAAGATCTGCTTACTCGTAGCAAGCAAGAGGACATGCACACCATCATAGCTGGCAGACGCTGGAGCTGGGTTGGCCATGTCCTCAGAAGAGACCCCGATGCCATCACAAGAACAGCTATGCTTTGGACCCCTGAAGGAAAACGAAAGAGAGGCCGACCAAAAACAACCTGGCGGAGGACTGTGGAGGCTGAGATGCAAAGAATGAACCAGAGTTGGGGCACTGTACGAAGGATGGCCACCGACCGAGCAAAGTGGAATCAATTTGTTGTTGCCCTACAAGACGCCACTACGCGTGATGGCCACTGACTGCTTTGACGGTCGGCGGCTAAGGATCAAAGAAGAAGAAGAAAGAACATCGAGCCACCATCGCAGTTGGTTCCTTTGCATGAAAGCTTGCACCAAGCCTTTACATATTCTTGCAGCATTGGTATTGTGGCAATGTGTTTTATGAGATGAATTTGCTAACTCTATGCACAATTTCATATTACTCACCTTTTACGACATGCCTCAGAGTGCAGGAGACCTAGTATTTCTTTGTCTCATCAGAGACCCTCAGGGACTTAAGATAAAGGTAATATAAAAACGTATACTGCAGTAGAGGATTAAATGTTCAAGATATTATTATATGTGTCAGCTTTATGAGGCGATGTGACTGGTTCCCTTCCTCCCTGCCTTCGCCTTCCCTAACTCAAGAACAGAGTCAGGTACACATTTAAATTAATATAAGACAATTAAATTCCCCTCTGAATGTTATTTTTACAAAGTCATTTCAAGATGAGGGACATAATGTTGAGCTCAGCTGGCCAAATCAGCTTATCTTGCGTGATGGTGGCAGGAAAGGACTCCTCTGCTCGAATTCTCCCCTGGGCTCTGGAGACACCTCACTGATAGCTAAAAAGACCAAGGAGTATGCTGTCCGACTCTGGATTCAGCAAAGCTCTGACCAGGTGCTGCCCAGTACCATCAAGACCACGGTCCCTGAAATCAAGAAGGATGTACCTTCTACTTCATAACTAATTTATACTCTCTTTTTACACTGAGCACAATACAGCACAAACATTGAGTTCAGAGCGTTAGGCCAACTGTCAGCTTCATCTGAAATACTTTATACCCGTATTAACCTCCTTAATGGTTACTATATATATATGCTTCAATTGTTGTCTTCCGCTGTCAAAAATCACTTTCATCCGATTCACTTGGGGTTAAAATGAACTCTCACGGAGGGTAAAATTTATGAGGAAGATGAAGTGGTGGATGGATGCTCATATCAGGAGACCTAATACTCAAAAGAGGCATTTGTTTCCCTCTTAGTTTGTGGTACAAGTTTCCAGCAGTTGACGCTAGATGCCTACATCAGACTGGTCTTGAAGACGCTTGCCTGTAGAATTTAAGCAGTTACCCCGGCCTTGCCGCAAGAGACGGCCTGCTGCCACAATATTTGATTATTGAAGAGAAGGACCAGTCCAACGCACATATGGAAACCAACAGCGACTGAAGCAAACGCAAACCGATCCCACACCGGCAGATAATTACCATAACAGTGCAACCACTGGACATTTAACATTTTTCCCTATTTTCCACCATAATTTCATAACCTCAGACGCTGATGATAAATATCATCGCTTCACATTTATAAACAGTTTACTTATTTTACATTGTTAAACTAAGTGATTACTAAACCTGTTTATCTGTAGCTTAAATCTATAGTTGGATTAATCACTATTGAGTGAATTGTATATCTGCACCCGTATGACTCATGTTGTTTTAAATACATAAACATATAGAGCTATTTTACATTAATAGTTGCTGAATCAACTTCAGCCGGGGGCTCAAAAATATGAACGAATATATTTCCTCACAGAATGGACGGGAGAATAATAAGTTCATGACAGCTTAGATGATCTCAGTTGTTATGCTTGCTGTTCTTTAAAATCCTATGAGGCTCCCTTAAGTGGAAGCATCATTCTTTTACTTATATCTCTGCCAAGAGAAATCTTCAGCGAAGGCTGGTGCTTTTGAATTCCCCCCTCATTATACTCTGAATTTGGCCATTGTTTGACCACGACTGCAGGGCAGTAGATGTGACGGTATTGCCTTCCCTGCTTTTGCAGTAGTGGTCCAACAGTGGCCAAAACTCAAGAGTATCTATTATAAGCTCTAATGGAGTCTATCTTTGCACAGGATTACTCTTGGCAGAAATGTAGATAGAAGAGTAGTAAAGCTTCTATCACATGGGAGTCTTCACAAGATATTCAGATAATCGAAAACAATGCTAGATGTTGCTGAGCACGTTAATTCAGTAATCTGCCGACAACTTTTGTGAAGTATTTAAGCAATGGTTTATTCTAGCTCGTTAAGCCCCCACCGCTGAGTTAATCAGTGGAATTATTATTATAATATAGCTCTGTTTAGAGTGTGTGTTTAGTAACTTTGACTGAGACAAACATGTAGTACATTTAAAATGATTGAATCGAAGTTAAATTGGTATAATTACAAATAACAAAATTTAATATTCACTTTAAGTTTAACAGGTTAAAAGAAAGGAATAATAATTAATTATAAAGTTTTCATCTCTCGGGTGATGGTTTTTGATAAGAGGTTCAAGTGGCAGCATACGGGTTAACTTAGCTGCCAGTGACGATTCTGATCCTCCTCCTCCTGATAAGTTGGTTTTCTGTACACTGCTTTCACTCGTCTCTGGTAAAGGTTCGTAGGGTGAAGCTCGTTTCCCAGAAAGTCTAGGAGAGTTTTCAAAGCTGGTCTTCCGTCTTAAAGCGTAACCATTCGTCCCTTCTTGTCCCAGAAATGGTCCTTTTTGCTGGTACCACCTATAAGCCAATCTTAGCTCACAGACGTTTTTGCTCAGAGGACTTATAAAAAAAGCACTGGCAGCTGCCTTCTTTCACGTGTTCTGGGGGCCGTTAATTTTTAACTTCAATTCCCTCTGACTCCGTGTCTTTCTTCAGTTTCTTAGTCCCGGCGTTCCTTATTAAAATGTAGAGATTTCCTGTGCTTTGTAAGTCTTATTTGGTTCTCCAATAAAAGGTCCGGTTAACAAAAGAAATTATGAATCTAGTCTTCCCTCTGGCGAGGTCTGATGTTGTCTTGGCTAGCGTGAAATTCACAGTGAAATAAAACTGCGAAATGGTCAGAATATATTCCTATCTTCCCACGCTTTCGTTTGTTATAGAGTTAAATAAACGCTCCAATCATATTCAAACACGTCGTGTGTGGTACTTTCAAAATATTTCCGACATGGAAAAATTTTGCAAAGGTCACGTCTCCCATATATGGTAATATGATGTCCGATGCCCTTGTGTAAGCTGTAATACTTATTAATTTATTAGAAAGTAATGTTGTCATAACAAGTCGGCCCGGAAGCTATTATGTTACCTTTGTCTGCCCACATGTGTCCCACAGACAGTGATCTCGTCTTATCAGCGGTTCAGTCTAAACGCGCCGGCGACTATCTTATCTCAGTTGCTCACCGCAAGCTAGGATAAACATTATCTGCAAGGAATGTCACAAATGTTTGAACATACAAATTACTTGCTCCTTAGCCGATAATGAGAAGAAATTGGTACTTTTAAAAGTACACAAATAAAAATCAGTACCACAAATGTACCGATACTGCCGAAGAGAAACAAAGATCGTGAAGAGGTTCGTCACAGTAGAAGCAATCCCGTTACAACCCCTGCTGCCTCAGACATGCCATTAGAGACGACTAAGTTGAGGTTATGCTTTAACGTTCTTCATGATTTGAATGGCACAATATTTCAGTTATTTTCTTTTTAACCTTATATATCACCCTCCCAGTCTACAAGAGAAGGCTTCAATTCTAAACTGAAAAAATGTTCGCTATAAGTTTCAACAAGAAATACTCATTAGTGTAATTATTTTAAAACGAACTGTGTTACCCCAGTGTTATATATTGTTGACATCGCTACGTATATTATTTTTTTTAATTAATTAAAAAACAATTTTTTTGTTAGGTTTAGAATTCCTTTATAGCACACCTAATAGTAGAAATAATATTGTTTACAGTCAGGGAAACTCACATTCAGAGAATTCTAAGAAGGATTTCATGCGGTAAAATACCGAGCAATCAAAAAAGAATTTAAGACCGTCACATATTCCTCCTTCTTCATTGATCCTTAGCCGCCGACTTTCAAAGCAGTCAGTGGCCATCACGCATGGTGGCGTCTTGTATGGCAGCAACAAATTGCTTCCACCTTGTTCGGTCGGCGGCCATCCTTCGTACAGTATCCCAACTCTGGTTCATTCTTTGCATCTCAGCCTCCACAGTTCTCCGCCAAGTTGTTATTGGTCGGCCTAACTTTCGCTTTTCTTCGGGGGTCTATAGCATAGCGGTTCTTATAATTGCATCAGGGTCCCTTCTGAGGACGTAGCCAACCCAACTCCAGCTTCTGCTAGCTATGATAATGTGCATGTCCTCTTGGTTACTTCGAATAAGTAGTTCTTGGTTGGTGATGGTATTCGGACAAAAGATTCGGTGAATTTTCCGTAGGAACATTGTGTGGAAAGAGGATAGTTTCGACATGTCCTTCCCTTTTACTCTCCAGCATTCTACACCATAGAGAAGCACAGAAAGTACACAGCTCTCATATAATCTTAATTTGGTGTTTGTGCTGTACTGGGAAGACTTCCAAATGTTGTTGAGACTAGCAAAAGCTGTTCTCGCTTTATTTATTCTGTTGTTAATGTCCTTGCTTGTTCCGCCGTCTGGTGTTACTATGCATCCTAGGAAAGTAAATGTGCCTGTCTGTTCTAGCTTGTGGTTCCCTATTGTTATTGGCTCAGGATTGCCCACACTGAGTGTCATGACGTCTTTCTTCTTCAGATTGGTGTTCAGACCCACCTGCTGGCAATACTTATTCAGTCTATCGGTTTTTTCTTGGATGTGTTGATGTAAATGTGCGAGTAGTGCAATGTCATCTACATATTCCAGGTCTTCCAGTGTAGAAAATGTTGTCCATCTAATCCCTCTTGGACTGCCGTCTGTTGTCTGGGGCATCACCCAGTCTATGACTGTCAAAAATGAAGTTGTTGATAAGGGGCATCCCTGTCGTACTCCTGTCTTCACATCGAAAATTAGGTTGCTCAACCCAACACTGCATGTTAAGTTAGAATAGAGGCTTTTTATAATGGAAACAATGCAGCTAGGAATTCCATAAGCCCTTAGTATTTTCCATAGGTTGTCCCTGTTGTGACAGAATTGGGTAAGAAATTGTTTGGGCACTGGGTGGAGCTAAACCCCAACCCCTCATTTCTTCTTGACTGTTATTACCTCGCATTTCATTCTCTAATTTCTCTTCTGTAAATGAAAGGGGGAGTGCTCGCTGTCACTCTTACTAGGACAGGTTCCCTCCCCTTGCCTGTTAAGTTGGTCAGAGTAATCTTTGAAGCGGTTTCAACTCTCTGTATTGTTTCCTTGAGACTAGGGAAGATTAGCCGCCTCGTTGTCCGCGTGCAGAACTTATTACGCCAAACATGTTACGTGGCAGTCCGGGCGAAGGACCGACTTGTTCGAAGACACCTGCGCCGTTGAGATGACGGTCTCCTAAACTTCCCTGTATTTTATGCCAGGAATTATGGGACTCTCTATGCATAACAATCTTTACTCTGTTACGCTAATTCTTTGTAGCTTGTCGTTAGGAGAATTCTCTGGTTAATCGTTACGCGTTGTTCTCTACGCACGTGTTAGCCACGCACGCACACCTGCAACCCAACTATTAATATATATACCGTCTACTTCTGCTTCTAATTGCTTCAGTCATAAAACTTCCTGCCGTGAGAAGCTAGAAGACATAACACCAGCTTGCCTGCTATTATAGAGTGGAAGATTCTGGCAGTCTTGGTAAGTGTTGAGGATTGTTGCATGGTTTGTGAGCATTTTGGTTTTATCTTGAATTGGATGGTCGTACTATGCAACACCTCACCTAACTAGACTTCTAAGGGTACGCGTAATGCGTTGGATGATGCATGAAGCCTAGTAACAAGAACAGTCTTAGTGTAGCCTCCGGGCATATGGCAGTGTTTAGAATTATGTGGTAGAACCACTAGCTAATGTATATAACCGTCGATGTGTGTGCTTTTAAAGCTGATATAATAATTGGTGTTTAAGGACCGGTGAGTCCATAATTGTGTAAAGCGTTAAGAATAAAACGCAAGAATTTGTATACGCGATATTCGAGAATTACGAACGCGAAGTTAATGTATAACGCTAATGAAAGCGGTATGGCTGGTTTAGCCTGGCTAGTGATGCCAAATTAAGAATATTATACAGACACAGTTCTGACGTGAATGTTAGGCATTGATCCCAAGCAATAATTGAATAATTAGCAGAGATGCATTAACGCTGCTTAAATATGGTAATGTGCCAAGTACTTGGATAAGGATAATGAACAATCATTATGACGGTTAAAATGAACGCACGGTGTCTTGTGCATTATACACTACGAACTGTGATATATCCAGTTTCTTTCAATGTGGAAAATATGTTAATTGATTACCTCATGCTGTATATATTGGAGCTATTAAAATATATGTGAAGTCGTCCACACGAGACATCCTGTGAAGAAGTTTATAAAGTTACAATTCAGACTGTTGTGTTGAATTGACCGTTAACCTTCAACGTGTTGGTCAATGTGTAAAACTCTGCCATACTAATGAGAATTCAAAGTAATACTAGAACACAACGAAATATCAAATACGAAATGAAGTTTATTGACTACACGTTCACACTTATATGTCTGAAACGCAACATGAACCCACTGTTGCAGCAGAATATAATAGTCAGTGAAAGACAGAAGAAGAACACTATTTCATACGAAATTAGCCCATAAAAGAAAGTCTGCAACAGTAAGCAAGTTTCATCATCATGTGACATATTCTTTCCAGAACGTTGTCTCCATTACAGCTGCTCTGAACGCATCACGATTCTGGGCAAGTCGACCTGCATCAGCCAAAGACAAGTTCAGACTCTCTGTGATGTCCTGGGTCCACCGTCGTCTAGGTCGACCCCTTCCCCTTTTTCCAGGGACCATGCCTTCCATCACTGTTTTTTCCAGACTATTATGTCTTTTATATGACCGAAAAATTTCAGCTTCCTTATTGCGATGGTATTTAGGAGCCAATGTTCCTGTACGTTTAGTGAGTGCAGTACTTCTCTGTTGGTCTTTTTTTCTGTCCAGGGTATTCTCAACATCCTTCTGTAGCATTTCATTTCGAATGATGTAATCTTTTTTTGCAACTGTTTTATTGAGTGTCCAAGTCTCGCAGCCGTATGTTGCTACTGGGAATATACATGCTCTGATCAGTTGTAACTTTGTTTCTTTGCTTGTGCCTTGCCATAGGTTTTTCATCTGTATTAGCTTATGTGAAGCAATTGCAAGTCTTCTTTTAATTTCTACTGCACAGTCGCCAGAGCTGTTAATGATTGATCCTAAGTATTCGAATTCATTGACACTTTCCAGTTCTTCGTTATCAATTTCAATTTCTGGTTTGGTCTTTACTTTGTCTGTTGTCAATTCTTTGGTCTTCTTGGTGTTTAGGTATAGATTCTGGGCCTCGCTGTGTTTTTTGGTGGACAGAAGTAATTGTTCAAGTCCTTTTAGGTTGGTCGATAGGAGGAGTAAGCAAGTTTAGTACTTGGTAATTAGTATAAATTTGTGCTTGGGATTTGTAAAAAGTCAGAGTAAGCTTTCATAAAGGGCTTTAGTAATGTGGTAAATTACAGCAATCGTTCAACCCCAAATCTGAAGCTACAGCCAGTTTTCTTTTTTTTTCTTTTTTGAGAAGGGAATTGTGATTTTATGCTGCCACTAGTTATAAGAGCCAAATGGTTGTGTGACTTGATGTCTGATATAGTTCATTAAAAGGAATACTCGGCGTCCTCTATATATGGATAACTATGTAATTGAGTCTTTAACACACAAAAAGGTTAACCTAAGGAAGCGAAATCTTTGACCTCAAGGGCGGATTGTATAAATATTATTTTTCCCCACATGTAACTTGAATTTAAGTAAGCTCATGTACATTAGTTGATTATTTTAAACTCATGTATAATGCTTTCTTAGTGCAGACTTCTCTTGTTGTCATGTGCTGTATGTAATTATTAAATGTGTCGAACGCCAGTGCTACCAGTTAGACTGGTCGGCGAATTGTGTATCTGCCGGGGGGAGGGGGGGGGGGGGGGTTAGCCGACCTGACTGATTTTAAGGCCATGCCTTGCCAAGTAGAGAGAGGGGGAAGGCAGCCTTGTATACATGCCTAAAACCCATCCCAGCGTTAGTCGCGGGAAACCGGTCTTCGTATTATTATGCAAAAGCTACAATAAGCCAGCCCTGCACTTATTGTTTGACGTCTATTACAAATAAGGGAGGGAAACCTGAGGCCTGTAAACAGTAAATTAATATGAAACAAATATAAAGGTATTTTATCAGGCACTCGCAGGAAATAAAGAAGTAGAACACCAGACAACAGAAAAACAACAGACATGAGTGGCTTACCCAGGATTTGAACACTGGACCTTCCGTGCGACAACCCCGCCTAGCCATGCAAGCGAATCACACTATCCGCTCTGCCATCTACGCATCATCAAAAAATGATGTTTCAATGGCAGGTCAATAGTGCGAACCACAATACACGACACCAGAAGTCCTCCATGGGCAGTTCAGCCTATTAATGACGCAATCACTTCTGTTGTATTTCTATCAAGCAGTATAGGCCGAATCCAACAAGACCCCTAGGACCTTAATACTGTGTCCAGTAAATGATAGTAGACTAGAACAGTGAGAACAGGATAGTGGGTAGGTTTGGTATTGTACAAACATTTATTACAAATAAGGGAGGGAAACCTGAGGCCTGTAAACAGTAAATTAATATGAAACAAATATAAAGGTATGTTATCAGGCACTCGCAGGAAATAAAGAAGTAGAACACCAGACAACAGAAAAACAACATACATGAGTGGCTTACCCAGGATTTGAACACTGGACCTTCCGTGCGACAACCCCGCCTAGCCATGCAAGCGAATCACACTATCCGCTCTGCCATCTACGCATCATCAAAAAATGATGTTTCAATGGCAGGTCAATAGTGCGAACCACAATACACGACACCAGAAGTCCTCCATGGGCAGTTCAGCCTATTAATGACGCAATCACTTCTGTTGTATTTCTATCAAGCAGTATAGGCCGAATCCAACAAGACCCTTAGGACCTTAATACTGTGTCCAGTAAATGATAGTAGACTAGAACAGTGAGAACAGGATAGTGGGTAGGTTTGGTATTGTACAAACATTTATTACAAATAAGGGAGGGAAACCTGAGGCCTGTAAACAGTAAATTAATATGAAACAAATATAAAGGTATGTTATCAGGCACTCGCAGGAAATAAAGAAGTAGAACACCGGACAATAGAAAAACAACAGACATGAGTGGCTTACCCAGGATTTGAACACTGGACCTTCCGTGCGACAACCCCGCCTAGCCATGCAAGCGAATCACATTATCCGCCCTGCCATCTACGCATCATCAAAAAATGATGTTTCAATGGCAGGTCAATAGTGCGAACCACAATACACGACACCAGAAGTCCTCCATGGGCAGTTCAGCCTATTAATGACGCAATCACTTCTGTTGTATTTCTATCAAGCAGTATAGGCCGAATCCAACAAGACCCTTAGGACCTTAATACTGTGTCCAGTAAATGATAGTAGACTAGAACAGTGAGAACAGGATAGTGGGTAGGTTTGGTATTGTACAAACATTTATTACAAATAAGGGAGGGAAACCTGAGGCCTGTAAACAGTAAATTAATATGAAACAAATATAAAGGTATTTTATAAGGCACTCGCAGGAAATAAAGAAGTAGAACACCAGACAACAGAAAAACAACAGACATGAGTGGCTTACCCAGGATTTGAACACTGGACCTTCCGTGCGACAACCCCGCCTAGCCATGCAAGCGAATCACACTATCCAGTCTGCCATCTACGCATCATCAAAAAATGATGTTTTAATACACGACACCAGAAGTCCTCCATGGGCAGTTCAGCCTATTAATGACGCAATCACTTCTGTTGTATTTCTATCAAGCAGTATAGGCCGAATCCAACAAGACCCTTAGGACCTTAATACATCTACGCATCATCAAAAAATGATGTTTCAATGGCAGGTCAATAGTGCGAACCACAATACACGACACCAGAAGTCCTCCATGGGCAGATCCTGGGTAAGCCACTCATGTCTGTTGTTTTTCTGTTGTCTGGTGTTCTACTTCTTTATTTCCTGCGAGTGCCTGATAAAATACCTTTATATTTGTTTCATATTAATTTATTGTTTGACGTCTGCTGATTGGACGATGAGCAGGGGAGAGTAAGAAGAAACTGCGAACCACCAGGTCAAATTGACCAGCTGAAAGGGGAGATGGGATAGGTGTATGTTTATCTGTACCTATTTCGACCCTGTTTATCTGTTGTGCCGTGTTGTAATGTTTATGATTTAATTTAGCGAGTTGATCGTAGGGTTTAATTATGTTTTCGTTACAGTAAACCCCGTCATCTCCGGTAGACCGCTGAACCATCAGCCTGACTTTGCCTTCGAGGAATAACGGGGAAGTCATCGACTCATGTACTGCTGGGTTGCACACCAACTATATTATCATCACCCTATTACGGGCCCATTGGTGATTGCCCTTGCTTGGAAAAACGTAAATAATTCGTCCACCACCAAGTAATAGGAGCGTCTGCTCCATAGGCACCAGTTATATTTTTCATCAAGCTACGTCGCCCACTATTATTTAGGGCTGCTACCTTAGTGGTTGGCCAATACAGAATGTGGATTTATTCATTATCATCTATCGTATCGTGAGGGTTCCATTGCACCTCTCGAGTACCTGGATTTACAGCCGGGTGCATTTATTTCACGGATGTATTGGCAGTTCAGGAAACGGAGAGGGTGAAAATCGCTCCTGTTTGCGATCAGTCAACCAGAGCTGTGATTCCAGTGGAGCATCAATGCACGCGCGCCAACAAAAAAGGACTTGGGATAGAGTGCACTCAAATTAATAGAGGGGAGGGGAGATTTTAAGAAAACTGTAAACCGGGGCAGTTAGTTAAATTTATTAGCAGTGTAGCTGACAGGGACAAGTCAGCAGGATTAGTGTGTGTAGGTAGGACTCTTTATTTCAGAATTTCCAGCAAAGGATTATTAGTTTAACTCTCACCCCATAATTGTAGGAGTGCGGAACCTACCTGGTATTTTTTTCTCTGGAGTGTTCCAAATATTTATACTCTGCTTGTTTTTGTTTGTTTTTTTGTGTGTGTCTCGTACATCGTATTGAGGTTTTTTTTTAAATGTGGTGATAGATTTTCATGCTTATTTTACCATATATTTTTTTTACTGTTGTTAATAAAATATATAATTACTTAACGGATCAGATTTCCCTTCCTATCTGTACCTGTACTCTTTAACTTGTACTCGTACTGTTGCATGTGGATACACTGTTGCATGTGGATACACTGTTGCATGTGGATATACAGTTGTATGTGGATACACAGTTGTATGTGGATACATAGTTGCACGTGGATACACTGTTGCATGTGGATACACTGTTGTATGTGGGTACACCGTTGTATGTGGATGCACTGTTGCATGTGGATACACCGTTGCACGTGGATACACCGTTGTATGTGGATACACTGTTGTATGTGGATACACTGTTGTATGTGGATACACTGTTGTATGTGGATACACTGTTGTGTAATAAACCTTTATCTCCTAGTAGAGAAAGAGGCAGGGTGAGAGTAGTTGAACAAAAGGTCACTGAGTGGCGAGGGGAGAGTCAGTATAGGTTCTCACCCTCGATAACTATAAGTCACACTATCCACCATCAACACCATTTCTCTTCTATCATCTCAAACCTTTGTCTTGTCTCTGACATCACACCGACTTGGTTTTCGTCTCAGGCAGATTCTTACATAACTCACTCGTGACACCTGTGTATGCTGTCAAAAGCCTTTTCAAAATCAACCAAGTTAATGTATAGCTGTCTCTGCCATTCTGAGCACTGCTCTATAATGTTCCTGAGTGTGAATATATGATCTGCACATCTTCTGTTCTTTCTGAATCCCGCTTGTTCTTTCCTCAATTTATGGTCTACTGCTTTTGAAATTCTCTGGATAATTATCCTGCCTAGTATTTTACTGGGAACTGAGATGAGAGTAATTCCTCTCCAGTTGTTGCAGTCTGCAATGTCGCCCTTCTTGGGCAATTAGACAATTATTCCTTTACTCCGCTCACGTATTTAAGGAAAGATAAATTTGGACGAGAAAGTCTGTCCCAATCTCACATTCAGTTTTCGTAAAAGACAGACAGACAATCAGACAGACAGTCAGACAGATAGGCAGGCAGATACGAAGACACACAGGCATGCAAGTAAGTAGACAGATATGCATGAGGCACACATGTAGACAGATAGGCAGGCAGATACGAAGACACACAGGCATGCAAGTAAGTAGACAGATATGCATGAGGCACACATGCAGATAGATAGTGTCACGGGTTGCCTCCCCGTTGCTCTGCAGTGATGGTTCAACAATGGCCAAAACCTAAAGTATATAATGTGGGTCTTCAAAGGTATCTACCTTCAAACAAGACTACCCTTGGCAGAGATACAGATAGAAGGATGATGATGCTTCTTTCTATCTCAAGATGGTCTTCACAAGATATTTCAGAAGTCAAGAAAAGTGCTGAATGTGTCTTATCACAGTTAACTTATTATCTGCCCGACGACTTTTGTGAAGAGGTATATGGTATGATTTAGCTCGTTCAAGCCCCCAATATATTAATTCAGTGAAATCTTAATTTAGTAGCTCTGTTTTAAGAGTATTTAAGGCAACAGACATACGTGTGTAGTACATTCAAAAGGAATAAATCAACTATAAATTTGAATATACACAAATAACAAATGTAATAATCAGTTATATTTAACAGTGTAAAATGAATAACTCTCTTTTAAAAAGAAAGCTATCATCACAGGGTGATGTTATGTATATCGAGGGAATAGTCTGAAAAGTTCACTTGGCAGCTTTTAAGTTTGTACTTAGCTGCCAGTAAGTTGGTTTCTGCTCCAGTCGATGGTTGGTTCTTTGCAGGTTATAGGCTGGTTCACTCACGTCACTAGTCAAGTTTGGAGGTTGTGACACGTTCCAAGAAATATCAGGGAGTAATCACGAAGCTGGTCCAGCGTCTTCAAGATCCGTCTAATGATGGTGTCTAGCGTTAACAGCAGGCCACTTATACCCCAAACTTTGCTCCAGGGATAGTACCTTTAATTGGTACCACCAGCTAGTGTAGTACAATGAAAAAAGAGAAACAAAAACCCTCCTGAGTATTTGGTTTCCTGACACACAATCGTGTGCCCCCCCCCCCCTTTTTTCAGTCCACCATCTCATCTACCTCAGAACGTTAACCTCTTTGAGCATTACTATTAATCCCAGTGAGCGGAAAACATTCATTACATTTATTTATTTTGAATATCTTTACATTTCAACTGGTTGAAAAAGTGAATAATATAATAAGTATGTACTTGTACATCAGTTCTATCATCATCCACTCCCTGCTCCATATAGATCTTGGGCCTACCTCTGCTTTTGGTTCTGATTGATAAACACGCATAAAACAGTCCCCAGCTCTTGCAGTGGTGGTTCAGGAAACTATCATTCTATATGCTGAGGTTGCCAGTCTCAGATGACTTGGACATCCATTAGCAATTTTCACATGTTAATAAATGCAAAATATAGAATTTTAAAATGTACAACTCACCCTAAAATAGTTAAGGCAAATTTTTTAAGATGCCTCTTACACGCGGTCTGGTGTATTACTTTACACTAGTTTCCCACTCTGACGTGTGTTTCAGATTCCTAGGATTCCGGCTTTCCGTGTTAATTTAGGTAGAGTTTTCTTGGGATATACGTCCACAAGATGCTCAAACAAGGTCCGGTCCGATAAATGGAATTATGATCCTATTCCTTACTCTGGCTAGCTAGTTGTTTTCTTAACGAGGTGAATTTCATAGTCCTCTAAACTGGCGAAAGTGTCAGATTATATTACAACTTTCGTCCCACGCCCGCGGTTGTTACAATCTAACCAGGCGCCAGTCATAATTGTTGTTTATAACATCTAGAAGTGCCCAGCCAATTGGGTTCAATCATGCATGTTATGATGGGGTTTTTCCCAACAATTTTCTCCGCGTATTTTAAAATATCATTTTAAAATTTTAGCCCATGACTTCTCATCCATATGTGGCCCGACGTCTTCCGTTCTATTAAGTAACCTTTCAAATTACGATTTGTAACATCGCTAATTTGTCTACCCAGACGGGTTTCTCTGTAATAATTACACAGACAATGTCTGGTCGGAAGTGAGTTAAGCCATTATCACCTGTACTTCCTGTTGTATTACCTGCCCAAGTGTCTGAACGCGGTTGTAGTGAACAGTGCCCCCAGACGGACATGCGTCTGACGGGAGAGGATTACTTAGAGAGTCACCAATACTTTCCGTTGACCGTGTGAAGATAGATAGATAGATGGGTGGATGGATGGATGGATGGATGGATGGACGGAAAGACGGAAAGATGGACGGACAAACAGACAGTCAGACAGACAGAACAATAAATAGATAGATAGATAGATAGATAGATAGATAGATAGATAGATAGATAGATAGATAGATAGATAGATAGATAGATAGACAGACAGACAGATAGACAGATAGATAGACAGATAGGTAGATAGATAGATTAGAGAGACAGCCAGATAGATAGATAGATAGATAGATAGATAGATAGATAGATAGATAGACAGACAGACAGACAGACAGACAGACAGACAGACAGACCAACAGACAGACAGACAGACAGATAGATAGATAGATAGATAGATAGATAGATAGATAGATAGATAGATAGATAGATAGATAGATAGATAGATAGATAGATAGATAGATAGATAGATAGATAGATAGATAGATAGATAGATAGATAGATAGATAGATAGATAGATAGATAGATAGATAGATAGATAGATAGATAACAGGTAGTGTCGGTAACAGAAATCCGGGTGAAATTATATTTTTATGAGGTCGACTTTTATGATTTGTAGTCAAAGGGAAATAATCCATGATACATCTACAAGGGGACAAGAGTAGGGTTGACATCCCTTGTGCAGTGTTTAGTTAAGCCGACCTTGACCGAGAATTATAAAGTTAAGTTCGGAGTTTAGTTTTTCTGTTTTGGTTGGGGAATTCAGCGAAGAGACATTGCACGGGATATTTATACTTGTATTTTAGGTGAACTGTTTTGTTCTAGAATGTTCGGAAATAGTTATCGTTGTAAATCGTGGTTCTAAATTAAGTCAGTCGGAGTCGAAACGCAATCGCGTTCAGTTGTTAGTTTTGGGCTTTCTCCCAAGTGTTATAATGATTATGAAGTGGCAAACGAAATTGAGAGTTTTCATCGAGTGACAAGCCAAAGTGATTTTTGTTGGTTTTCTGTGGTCACAGAAAAGATATAACTATCATTCATACACTCAATTGTTTGATACACCACAAAGATAGTTAGCTGTTTTTATTTTGTGTACATGTGTCACAGGATGGATTTGGGGCGACCCCTTTCCGGTGTCTCTTTCACTCCGGCAGTACTCATTTTAAATTGTCATACTGACTAATTGTGCTTTTCCATGGTCAGCACTTTTTTCTTTCTCTGTTATGTATCAGATATTTGATATTGTCAAAACATTTGACACTCCTTGTTGGTGATAATACATTACATTTGCTAGGCGCGGCACAGGTTTGCTGAGATTAGCGCAAGTAAACCCATATTGGTCTGCTTAGTTTTCGCGTACAGTCTTGTGCTCAAGCGACAGATAACAAGATTACTCGTCTGTGAGACACCTTATGGACAGACATAAATGACATAATCGTTTCCTGTCCGACTCTCACGAAGACTTTACTTTATATTAGAGTAATATGTTGTGACATCTGATACACATTGCCGTATGAGGTTACAGATGTGTTGGTGAGTTTGCTGTCAGGCAATCGGATGTTTTATTGCTATATATGGTAGACGTGACTTTTGCATCACGCGCAAAATTATTCCATGTCGGAATATTTTGAAATTACCCCACCCAACAAGCATGTTTGAAATGATTGGAGCCCTGAGTAGCTTCATAACAAACAGGTGTGGGGGTAGGACAGGCAATATAACCGGACTTTTCGCAGTTTTAATTCACTGTACTGTGAGAAATCGCTTGCCAAAGACGACACAACCAGACCTTGCCAGAAGTTAGAATTCAGAATTCCATTAATCAGGCTGGACTTTGTGGAAATCTTGCCGGACTTAAAGAGCCCAGGAAAACCATTTTAATAAGGAACCGAAATCTGAGGAAACTGAAACACTGAGTCATAGTGGGAATTACTGTTAAAAATAACGACCCCCCAAGAACACGTGTAAGAGGACGATTCAAGTGCCTTTATTCATCTAAGCAAAAAGTATGTGAGCCAGGATTGGCGTAAGTTCTACATTTTACATTCTAAATTTTTCATTACTAACATGTGAACTAATGTGTATATATTGCCATGCAAATATTAACATGAGAAAATCGCTAGTGGATGTCCAAGTTATTTGAAGCTGGCAACCTCATCATATAGAATGATGACTTCATGAACCACAGAGAGGGAAAGATGAAAGAAATGATGTACATTCTAAGTATATTATTTACGAGCACAAACCAGTGTAAATGTCTATGTAAACATTCTCACTTTAAAATTAATGAAAGTTTCAAACTGTTCAACAAGTGTAGATATAAATGAAAACATATTCAATTTATATTGTGAACACTTTTCAATCAGTGGAGATGTAAATGTAGACACATTTTATCTGTACTATTAACCTTTTCATTTAAAAGTAAAATAAAGATAATGCTTTTCCATTTAAGTGTAAAGAAAGTTTTCTCTCGAGGGATTAAGATTAATTCTTATCGATGGTAAATTCTGATAGATGGAGTGATGGAATAGAGAGAAGGGAACACATAAGTATGTGTCGGGAAAAGCAATACTCAGGAGAGCGTTTAGTTTCTATTCTTTTACTATAGTTGTTGGTGGTACCAGCTGAGGATACTTTCTTTGGAACAAGAAGGTAATAGTGGACGAGGGACCAACTTTGTAGACACTCCCTGACACTTCTGGGAACGTGCTACGCCCTACATCCTTAACCAGCGACGAGCGTTATCAGTGACCTATCTGCACAGAATCACACCATCAGCGGGAGCAGATTCTACCAGTGACAGATAAGTGAAACTTATAAGCTGCCACGTGAACGCCTTTATAAACTTTTATCCCATCACAACAGTGATGATAATTTTCTGAAAAACATTATTCATTATTTTAAACCCTTGTTCAAACTACATGATTATTAAATTTGTTATTTGTAATTATGCAAATTTAACTTCGATTTAATCATTTTAAATGTACTGCATGTTTATCTCATACAATTTACTAAATACACTCTAAACAGAGCCATACCATAATAATAAGAATTGCACTGAGTAAATCAGGGTGGGGGCTTGACGAGCTAAAATTAATAAATTGCTTAATCCTTCACAAAAGTTGTCGGCAGATCATAGAGTTAACGTGCTCACCCAATGCAGCATTGTTTTCGCTTTTCTGAATATCTTGTAAAAACTCTCTTGAGATAGAAGTATCATTATCCTTCTATCTACCACTCTGCCAAGAGTAATCTTGCGCTAATGTAGACACATTTGAAGGTCCATATTAGATACTCTTGAGTTTTGGCCACTGTTGGACCACTACTGCAAAGTAAAGGAGGCAACCCGTGACAACAAGATTGTTGATGTTGCCAGTACAAGAAGATGTGTATATTTCAAGACAACCGGGTACGTTGAGTTTTTGCCAACATCAGGTAAACGTTTAGAATAATGAGAAGAACAATGGGCACCAGCTAGTCATGAGAAGTAGGAAATAAGAAAGTTGGGAAATCGTCAACCCTGGCGGTAGGCCAGTATTCTCTAAGATACAACAAGTAAAGACTACAGAAACTAAGCTGAACAGAAGAAATAATATCGGAAAATTTTGAAAAGACTTATGAAGAATTTAGAGGGCAGAAAATATTGACAGCAGTGGTTCTCAAGTCGTGACCACCGTAACCAATAGAGACATCTAGAAATACTGAAGTAGCAAGAGTGAACGAGTGAGCAAGACATTGTTTTAAATACTGATTTGAAATTATTGCTGTACCAGTCCGCCAACCTCATGGGAAGGTTGGGCACAGCATTTCACACTCTTTACTTTATTTTCTGTAAATAAAGTTCAAAAGTTAAATTACTACCGCTGTCAGAGTGGAGTCAATCATCGATCATCGTGATCATTCATCACTTGTCAGTTGTCAACTGTTGTCGTTATATAGAGAGAAAGTAGTAATTCTAAAACCATCAAAACATAAATGAGCTGCCTACTGTTCAAGGTAGAGATCCGAACCACATACGATTAAAACAAGGTAGAAGTATGGTATAGTAGACAGCCATCATCATCATTAGCCAGCTTATATGTACACGGCCATAGATAGATAGATAGATAGATAGATAGATAGATAGATAGATAGATAGATAGATAGATAGATAGATAGATAGATAGATAGATAGATAGATAGATATATAGATAGATGGATGGATGGATGGATGGATGGATGGATGGATGGATGGATGGATGGATAGATAGATAGATAGATAGATAGATAGATAGATAGATAGATAGATAGATAGATAGATAGATAGATAGATAGATAGATAGATGGGCAGGTGAGTAGGTGGGTAGGTATGTAGGTTGGTAGGTAGATAGATAGATAGATAGATAGATAGATAGATAGATAGATAGATAGATAGATAGATAGATAGATAGATAGATAGATAGATAGATAGATAGATAGATAGATTAGATAGATAGATAGATAGATAGATAGATAGATAGATAGATAGATAGATAGATAGATAGATAGATAGATAGATAGATAGATAGATTAGGATAGATAGATTAGGATAGATAGATAGATAGATAGATAGATAGATAGATAGATAGATAGATAGATAGATAGATAGATAGATAGATAGATAGATAGATAGATAGATAGATAGATAGATAGATAGATAGATAGATAGATAGATAGATAGATAGATAGATAGATAGATAGATGTCAAGAAAACTACGTTCTCGGACGTCACTGGAAATTAGGCAAGCTGACACAGTAACTCACACACTGAACAAGGTCCAAATTCGCGTGATCGACCTTAGAATCCATCCAATAAGCAATGGACACGTTTTTTTTAGCGTATGATAGAATTATCATGACATAAGAGTTTATTGCATGCCTTTCACCTAACATTGCCCTATTTCAGATTTTTAAAAAAAGTTAGTTGCTTATCCTTTACAGGACGTGGCAATAAACCTCAGCTTTTATTGGCTGTTTGTGATTTTTCTAGGCAATTTTTTTTCATTCAGTAGTTTGCCATTGCTTTCTGAACGGTACGACGCTTATACCATTGTTAAAAATCCACACAAAGCGATCTGCTACCAAACCGCCTGCAGCAGGTTTCGAACCTGGTATATCTGGATTATGAAACTGCGTTCATATCCATTAGGCCACAGACGCCGACATTTCAGATAACTGTGATTAATTGACCAGAATTTAATTTTAAACAGCAATGTTCATTAATGAGTTATGCCAAAATATAATGTGTTTGTCAAATAGATCATTGCTTAACTCAAGGCTGCTATGTTTGTCAAATAGATCATTGCCTAACTCAGCATTTCCCAACATAGGGTGTACGGATCCCCGAGGCAGTCTGCAATGTATTGAAGAAATATTTTACAAAATATTAAAAATAAAATCAATCAAACAGCAACAACAACAGCAACAAAAATAAACACACCAAGTCGCCATCTGGCAGCCTTCATTACGGAAGTGAACATCGGTTGCTGGTGATTATGATTCTGTTGATTAATTCAAAACTAATTTACAGTTATGCTATACGGCTTACTAAAGAACTTACTAAAGGATCATAAATCTTCAGTTAGTTCATTATCTATTTTCTGACTATCTGTAGCCTTCAATTAGTTCATTATCTACTGTCTGAGTATCGGTAGTCTTCAGTTAGTCCATTATTTACTGTCTGAGTATCGGTAGCCTTCAGTTAGTCCATTATTTACTGTGTGAGTATCGGTGGCCTTCAGTTAGTCCATTATTTACTGTCTGAGTATCGGTAGCCTTCAGTTAGTCCATTATCTACTGTCTGAATATCGGTAGCCTTCAGTTAGTCCATTATTTACTCTCTGAGTATCGGTAGCCTTCAGTTAGTCCATTATTTACTCTCTGAGTATCGGTAGCCTTCAGTTAGTCCATTATCTACTGTCTGAGTATCGGTAGCCTTCAGTTAGTCCATTATTTACTCTCTGAGTATCGGTAGCCTTCAGTTAGTCCATTATCTACTGTCTGAGTATCGGTAGCCTTCAGTTAGTCCATTATTTACTCTCTGAGTATCGGTAGCCTTCAGTTAGTCCATTATTTACTCTCTGAGTATCGGTAGCCTTCAGTTAGTCCATTATTTACTGAGTATCGGTAGCCTTCAGTTAGTCCATTATCTACTGTCTGAATATCGGTAGCCTTCAGTTAGTCCATTATTTACTCTCTGAGTATCGGTAGCCTTCAGTTAGTCCATTATCTACTGTCTGAGTATCGGTAGCCTTCAGTTAGTCCATTATTTACTGTCTGAGTATCGGTAGCCTTCAGTTAGTCCATTATTTACTCTCTGAGTATCGGTAGCCTTCAGTTAGTCCATTATTTACTCTCTGAGTATCGGTAGCCTTCAGTTAGTCCATTATTTACTCTCTGAGTATCGGTAGCCTTCAGTTAGTCCATTATCTACTGTCTGAGTATCGGTAGCCTTCAGTTAGTCCATTATTTACTGTCTGAGTATCGGTAGCCTTCAGTTAGTCCATTATTTACTCTCTGAGTATCGGTAGCCTTCAGTTAGTCCATTATTTACTCTCTGAGTATCGGTAGCCTTCAGTTAGTCCATTATTTACTCTCTGAGTATCGGTAGCCTTCAGTTAGTCCATTATTTACTCTCTGAGTATCGGTAGCCTTCAGTTAGTCCATTATTTACTGTCTGAGTATCGGTAGCCTTCAGTTAGTCCATTATCTACTGTCTGAGTATCGGTAGCCTTCAGTTAGTCCATTATTTACTCTCTGAGTATCGGTAGCCTTCAGTTAGTCCATTATTTACTCTCTGAGTATCGGTAGCCTTCAGTTAGTCCATTATTTACTCTCTGAGTATCGGTAGCCTTCAGTTAGTCCATTATTTACTCTCTGAGTATCGGTAGCCTCCAGTTAGTCCATTATTTACTCTCTGAGTATCGGTAGCCTTCAGTTAGTCCATTATTTACTGTCTGAGTATCGGTAGCCTTCAGTTAGTCCATTATTTACTCTCTGAGTATCGGTAGCCTTCAGTTAGTCCATTATTTACTCTCTGAGTATCGGTAGCCTTCAGTTAGTCCATTATTTACTCTCTGAGTATCGGTAGCCTTCAGTTAGTCCATTATTTACTCTCTGAGTATCGGTAGCCTTCAGTTAGTCCATTATTTACTGTCTGAGTATCGGTAGCCTTCAGTTAGTCCATTATTTACTCTCTGAGTATCGGTAGCCTTCAGTTAGTCCATTATTTACTCTCTGAGTATCGGTAGCCTTCAGTTAGTCCATTATCTACTGTCTGAGTATCGGTAGCCCTCAGTTAGTCCATTGCCTATCTAATCTTCGAGGATCTTTAGTTCTCAATCAGTTCATGCCAAGCTCTTTTGTCTAGTCCGATCTTCTAAAATCTTTCCAAATTAAAAAAAAATCTTTCCTACGTCTGTCTCTAGTTTTATTCCCCGTGTGTTTTTGTACTCCCCACTCATTTTTTTACCAAGTAGTTTACAGAATGAGGACTGCCTTGTGACGCTATTAGCTGACTTCTTGAATATGTATCTGTAACTGTCTTTTTCTCTTGTTGAGATGATCACTGGCCCAAGACAGTATACATGTTGTTAGGTGTGTAGTGCGAGCGTATGATGAACTGAGTGTGGGTGCGAATGAAAGCGCGAATGTGTTTAGGCTCGTATAGATGTAGATCCTGCAACCCATACTCTCACATGCAGTAATCAAGGATGCTTGGACACTGCAGGCATGTTTCAAAACATTTATTGACGAGAACACACATGGTATCAACAGGAACAGTCAGTGTAACAAGGTCATGCTGACCGGAAATCGATAGGTATACATTTGGCATTCAAAAAGGTAAACATCAGAATAGACGTGCATGGTCAATAGCAAAGTTCTTCAATAATGACAGTTCGTAGCGTCGCCCTTGGCGTCTCTGACTAAACGCGTCAGATGCCTTAGTTACCTTGACACACAGGTGCAACTTGGCACTCCCTGCCAATTGCACATATCAGGCTGTAGTATAATAGCCGGAAGCACAGGCCTCGTCCTAACGTCGGCCGTGTACTTCTGTTAAATAGGTTATCATCAACCCTGCAGTAATACTTATTGTAGATAGAAGTTCCGCCAATCTGCGGCTCCCACAATATATCTTCGTCACTGGATTTCTGGACAATATAAGACTAACAGTCTTGGATGGCTACCTCGAGCACAAATATATAAGTTCTGATATATATAGGCTCGGTGAGGTGCAGTTCACACTAATTAATCCTTTTACATGTTCTGCCACCGAAAAGCGTAATAATGCATAAAGGTCGGTATTACCTGGAAAATGAATCCTCAGAACATAACAAGGAATTCTGTCGTCATCCCGACGCACAGAGATTCACTGGGGAAAACTGCCATAGCAGTTACTTCGAAGATTCTCCCCGAAAAACAATGGACTCTTGGTCCCTTCAGAAAAACAGGACCTTCCCGGCTCGCCGGAAGTATAACTCTCCCCCGCTTAAAAAACCTTCCCATAGGCCTACGCCCGAACTGTCAACCTTTGACCCTAAAGGTCAAAACACAATGAATGAATAAACAAGGGAAGACAACCCCTAATCAACCTGACATCCAGTAATGAGGACAATTATGCCTTTGTGACGCTACTTTAGATGACTCCGTCGAAAATGACAGCAACAGTATCCTATTCACCTCAATATTCGCTTTTGTTACCACTGGAACTCGTAAAAGTCTTGCAGTCTTCACACAAGTAAATCAGGCTGAACTGAGCAAAAGAATTGGGTCAATTCCACTTAATTAAATCTTTTTACTCCAGTACCATGACGGCGGCCAAGGCAGTTATGCTTGTCCACATATTCCGTTATTAGTGCTGTTTATAAATTCCAGGGCTGTGGCGTCGGAGTCTTCTTCTTCTTCTTCCTCGTTCGTCCTGAAAAGGACGTTGGTTGCGTTGTGTCTGTTTACGCCGGAGCTGTGATATCTGCACCTTTCGGTCGACACATCCGACTTCAGCACGGCAGTTTTTGGGACCGGGTTTGCCTTCCCTCTGCAATCCCTACTCTCTCAGCCAGACTGCAGTGATACAGACTGTTTCCAGGACTACCACGTGGAGGTGGAGTAGGGGCTTAGTCAGCTCTGGTTCGCTGACCCTGATGCAAGCAGTCAAGCTATGGGTCGCTGACTGCATTCTCTATTGCTGCATCTTTGGGTCCCGCGTCGGAGTCTGAGTCATGGACTCGGTCGTTTTGTTCGTGCAGTCGGAATCGGGGTCGGTTAAAAAAAATGTCCGACTCCGAATTTTACGACTTAGGTCAAACAGATCCCCCTTTTCTAAAGAGCCAATTCAATTTAACTAAAAAAACAATTATCATATTTTAAAATATTTTTTGAGTTTTTGTTTTGTATTATTGCATGAATGAATGAACAGTTAAAAACGTAATGCACAAAAGCCACGTATTCATTTATTCACAATCATTCTAATACATATAACTGGATATAAGTGCATAATTGTATGCCATATGACTTGTTAAAAAATAAATTGTAGTCGGAGTCGGGGGTCTGAGTCGTACTTGTTAAATTTCAGGAGTCTGGTAAGAGTCAAAGTCAGAAAATGTTTTATACGGTTATAGAACAGGAAGAGCCATGTCGTCTGCAAAATCTAGACATCATCATCAGCTGCTACCTCCCCAACGAAAGTCAGCTGCAATGGATCTCCATCGTCTTCTGTTTCTTGATGTCCATCTCTTGATGTCCATCTCTTGATGTCCATCTCTTGATGTGCATCTCTTGATGTCCATCTCTTGATGTCCATCTCTTGATGTCCATCTCTTGATGTCCATCTCTTGATGTCCATCTCTTGATGTCCATCTCTTGATGTTATCTTCCCACTTATATCGCTGTCTTTCTCTTGCACGTTTGCCTTCAACTCTTCCTTCTGTTTTGGTCTTCATCATGGCGTTATGTCTTTTTACATGGTCAAAATATTTTATCTGTCTAGTTTTGATCTCCTAGGTTTTATATGACCTCTTTATTTGTTTTCTTGTCTTTCCTTCAGATAGCGCTCCATTCTTCTATATATCCCCATCTCAAGAGCCTCAGTTCTTTCTTCCAATTCGTTGTCAATGTTTCTACGCCATACAATAATGAAGAATGTATATAGCATTTGATAATTCTCCGTTTTAATTTGTGAGTTAGTTGTTTAGATGATAGGATGTGACATAGGGACTTTCAACTCTGAATAAATGGGCGGAAAATGAAAACGTGCGGACAAGTTAGTCGAATATTTTTGTTAAAACATTGCAAATTCACATACATCCGTGATTCTGTTCAAGCTGTCATATTAAAAGCACACTAGCTATTTGAATGTGACAAGCTGCGATTTCTAAAGTAATTTTCCATTTTTGTAAAGCCCTGAAGTGTTCAGACGTGAAGAGAAGCGCTAAAAAAAAAAAAAAAAACCGAAGCCAGTATTGATTGCTGAAGTAATAATTGTTACGTGACATTGCGAGATCATAGTTTTTGTTTTCTTTTCCAAGTATGATTTTTAACGGGCAGCACTTTTTAATCAGACAAAACAGACATCTGCAGATATTTTAACGAGCCATGTTTCTTTAAATAGATTTTTCTTTCTTATTTTCATTTTTTACTTCTCTCTTTCTTGTTTCTACCTTCAGCATCTCTTCTGATGATCAGATTGTCTCCTATTGTTACGCTATGAATAAAGTTTCCTATCATATGTTTATTATTGTTATAAATACCACTATTGGAGGTTTCAGATGTCAACAATTTTTTATTTTCATCTAAACAGTGGCAATATCAACGTTATATATGTCAATATACTTTTTTTAGGTAATGAGAAGCGAACCCAGCCCCTGTAGATCCGAGTGGAACAGTTTCAGTTACGATGGTTTGGCAATGTCTGCAGAATGGAAGAAGATCGGTTACCATGGCAAATATGGGAGACCAAGAGCCAGGGATCCAGACCTCAACGACGACCTAGAGTTGGCTGGGAGGATAGGAGGATGGGAGGACAACATTAGACAATTTCTGAAGGAAGGGAGGACTGTTGCACCCCCGTAAAATTAAAGTTTATTTTTCAAGAGGTCATTACTGTTGTACCTCCGTCAAGCACGTGAAAGTCAATCATGGCTGTCACTGAAACTGATACAAAGGGTTGGTGTATGGTGTCTTATTGAATTATCTGCTAACGTTACTGTTGTGTTGTGGATCTGGTAATGTCTACAGTTGATACCTACATATACGCCACACAGGCAAACACTGTAGAAGTCTACTGGTAAGCGATGCACAGGTTCTCGATACAAATAGACAACGCCCACTCCGGGGCTATTTCTAAATACGTGTTAAGTTCCCTGTCACACTTGTAATACTAAGTGCGTGTGTTGGTTTAGTCGTTTACACCACAGGTACGTACACAAGAGTCATGGATGGTTGTAAACGACTGGTGACATTTCATATGGGTTTATTCACGTCACAACACATTGATGAAATACACATAGAATACCGTTCACAGCACAACACAAGATATAAATTACCACATAAGAACTGCGCACTCGGCAGCTACAATGATATCATAATACATGGCCTAGAGTACTCATATTAAACTCAGCGTTCTAAAGAATCCTCAATAACAATCCTCTCACAGGAGCTATCATGATTCATGGCCTAAAGTACTCTTATTAAACTCAGCGCTATAAAGAATCCTCAATAACAATCCTCTCACAGGAGCTATCATGATTCATGGCCTAAAGTACTCTTATTAAACTCAGCTCTATAAAGAATCCTCAATAACAATCCTCTCACAGGAGCTATCATGATTCATGGCCTAAAGTACTCTTATTAAACTCAGCGCTATAAAGAATCCTCAATAACAATCCTCTCACAGGAGCTATCATGATTCATGGCCTAAAGTACTCTTATTAAACTCAGCGCTATAAAGAATCCTCAATAACAATCCTCTCACAGGAGCTATCATGATTCATGGCCTAAAGTACTCTTATTAAACTCAGCGCTATAAAGAATCCTCAATAACAATCCTCTCACAGGAGCTATCATGATTCATGGCCTAAAGTACTCATATTAAACTCAGCGTTCTAAAGAATCCTCAATAACAATCCTCTCACAGGAGCTATCATGATTCATGGCCTAAAGTACTCTTATTAAACTCAGCGCTATAAAGAATCCTCAATAACAATCCTCTCACAGGAGCTATCATGATTCATGGCCTAAAGTACTCTTATTAATCAAGACTCCTCACACAGGAGATAATGGCCTTTAAAGACTGCACACTGCAGTTATAAACATTTCCACAATAATCGAAACTGCAGTTTCATACTACGCTGTACCCACAGCGAAAAATCCGTCGACATTTTAAATTCAGCACTGTACAGGCATTTCACACTTCCCAAAAACACTGTCTTCCTACCCGGTCAAAACGCCCGGAACACTCTCCCTAGATAACACACTCGTCCCGCTCAAAAGCAGACACGAGACTTCCTCACGGTCAACACAACTCAGTCAACCAATCATCTGAGGGATGGGAGGACAACATTAGACAATATCTGAAGGAAGGGAGGACAACATTAGACAATCTCTGAAGGATGGGAGGACAACATCAGACAATCTCTGAAGGTTGGGAGGACAACATCAGACAATCTCTGAAGGAAGGGAGGACAACATTAGACAATCTCTGAAGGAAGGGAGGACAACATTAGACAATCTCTGAGGGATGGGAGGACAACATTAGACAATATCTGAAGGAAGGGAGGACAACATTAGACAATCTCTGAAGGAAGGGAGGACAACATTAGACAATCTCTGAGGGATGGGAGGACAACATTAGACAATCTCTGAGGGATGGGAGGACAACATTAGACAATATTTGAAGGAAGGGAGGACAACATCAGACAATCTCTGAAGGTTGGGAGGACAACATCAGACAATCTCTGAAGGAAGGGAGGACAACATTAGACAATCTCTGAAGGAAGGGAGGACAACATTAGACAATCTCTGAGGGATGGGAGGACAACATTAGACAATCTCTGAGGGATGGGAGGACAACATTAGACAATATCTGAAGGAAGGGAGGACAACATCAGACAATCTCTGAAGGTTGGGAGGACAACATCAGACAATCTCTGAAGGAAGGGAGGACAACATTAGACAATCTCTGAAGGAAGGGAGGACAACATTAGACAATCTCTGAGGGATGAAAGGACAACATTAGACAATCTCTGAGGGATGGGAGGACAACATTAGACAATATCTGAAGGAAGGGAGGACAACATTAGACAATCTCTGAAGGTTGGGAGGACAACATTAGACAATCTCTGAAGGAAGGGAGGACAACATTAGACAATCTCTGAAGGAAGGGAGGACAACATTAGACAATCTCTGAATGATGGGAGGACAACATTAGACAATCTCTGGGGGATGGTAGGACAACATTAAACAATCTCTGGGGGATGGGTGGACAACATTAGACACACTCTGAAGGATGGGAGGACAACATTAGACAATCTCTGAAGGATGGGAGGACAACATTAGACAATCTCTGAAGGATAGGAGGACAACATTAGACAATCTCTGAAGGATGGGAGGACAACATCAGACAATCTCTGAAGGATGAGAGGACAAAATTAGACAATCTCTGAAGGATGAGAGGACAACATTAGACAATCTCTGAAGGATGAGAGGACAAAATTAGACAATCTCCGAAGGATGGGAGGACAACATTAGACAATCTCTGAAGGATGAGAGGACAACATTAGACAATCTCTGGGGGATGGGAGGACAACATTAGACAATCTCTGAAGGATGGGAGGACAACATTAGACAATCTCTGAAGGATGGGAGGACAACATTAGACAATCTCTGGGGGATGGGAGGACAACATTAGACAATCTCTGAAGGATGAGAGGACAACATTAGACAATCTCTGGGGGATGGGAGGACAACATTAGACAATCTCTGAAGGATGGGAGGACAACATTAGACAATCTCTGAAGGATGGGAGGACAACATTAGACAATCTCTGAAGGATGGGAGGACAACATTAGACAATCTCTGAAGGATGGGAGGACAACATTAGACAATCTCTGAAGGATGAGAGGACAACATTAGACAATCTCCGAAGGATGGGAGGACAACATTAGACAATCTCTGAAGGATGGGAGGACAACATTAAACAATCTCTGAGGGATGGGAGGACAACATTAGACAATCTCTGAAGGAACGAGGACTGGACTGGAACCAGGCCAACAGGAAGACAGCAGATAGGAAAGCATGGCGCTTCTCTCTACCAAACCTCTACACCTCAAGGTAGAAGAGGAGCCACTAAGTAAGGAAATGAGAAGAGGATGCTAGCCCAATGATAGGAACAATGAAGTCCTAGTTCTGGAACCCCCAGGGTAAAAGACACGAATCAATTAATCAACACCTTTTAGCTCCCCAAGGAGCACAGGTCTTCTACAAACACAAGCCAAGTTCCCCTGTCACGTGCCATCAGCTCGTGTTCTTTCCACGTCTTCTTCATTTTCACTTCTGTATCCAGGTTTCTTTTCCAGGTGTGTTTCAGTCTACGTCTGAATGGGGATACCACAACGAGATTTGTAAGGCTATCAACTGGATTTCTCAGTATGTGTCCTATTCATCTCCAGCTTCTTCTTCTCATCTCTTGTTCCACTGGCACTTGTCTGGTTCTTGTCATTAGTTCTACATCAGTGACGTGCAAGAGACGTAAATGGAGACGAAAAAGCACACGGAAAAGAGAATTGGAGATATACATTATAGGGATAGCGAAGACACGGACAGACCTTGAGCGGATTATACAGGACTTTGGCATGAAGTTATTGAAGGTATGTTCTACTTAGGGATCTGAATAGTTATGATGATGATAAAACATTTATTGGACTGACGCTACCCATTGGAACACGTGCTTTCTTTATTCCGGATGTGGAGGCTATTCTTATAGCAGTTTCCCAGTCATCCATTACATGGCGGCGCATATGCGTACCACACTAATTCTAACATGGGTTAAATTGTCCCTACCTACAGCCAAAATAAAAAGTAAAGATTGACCCATAGCACATACTGCCGTTGTGGCGTGAAGCGTTAGGTGCTTCACCATACTGCCGTTGTGGCATGAAGCGTTAGGTGGTTCACCATACTGCCGTTGTGGCGTGAAGCGTTAGGTGCTTCACCATACTGCCGTTGTGGCGTGAAGCGTTAGGTGCTTCACCATACTGCCGTTGTGGCGTGAAGCGTTAGGTGGTTCACCATACTGCCGTTGTGGCATGAAGCGTTAGGTGGTTCACCATACTGCCGTTGTGGCATGAAGCGTTAGGTGCTTCACCATACTGCCGTTGTGGCATGAAGCGTTAGGTGGTTCACCCTACTGCCGTTGTGGCGTGAAGCGTTAGGTGGTTCACCCTACTGCCGTTGTGGCGTGAAGCGTTAGGTGGTTCACCATACTGCCGTTGTGGCGTGAAGCGTTAGGTGGTTCACCATACTGCCGTTGTGGCGTGAAGCGTTAGGTGCTTCACCATACTGCCGTTGTGGCATGAAGCGTTAGGTGGTTCACCATACTGCCGTTGTGGCGTGAAGCGTTAGGTGGTTCACCATACTGCCGTTGTGGCGTGAAGCGTTAGGTGGTTCACCATACTGCCGTTGTGGCGTGAAGCGTTAGGTGGTTCACCATACTGCCGTTGTGGCATGAAGCGTTAGGTGCTTCACCATACTGCCGTTGTGGCATGAAGCGTTAGGTGCTTCACCATACTGCCGTTGTGGCATGAAGCGTTAGGTGGTTCACCATACTGCCGTTGTGGCGTGAAGCGTTAGGTGGTTCACCATACTGCCGTTGTGGCGTGAAGCGTTAGGTGGTTCACCATACTGCCGTTGTGGCGTGAAGCGTTAGGTGGTTCACCATACTGCCGTTGTGGCGTGAAGCGTTAGGTGGTTCATCATACTGCCGTTGTGGCGGGAAGCGTTAGGTGGTTCACCATACTGCCGTTGTGGCGTGAAGCGTTAGGTGGTTCACCATACTGCCGTTGTGGTGTGAAGCGTTAGGTGGGTCACCATACTGCCGTTGTGGCGGGAAGCGTTAGGTGCTTCACCATACTGCCGTTGTGGCGTGAAGCGTTAGGTGGTTCACCATACTGCCGTTGTGGCGGGAAGCGTTAGGTGCCTTACTTTACTCGGTCCAGCTTTTTTATTAAGTGGGATTACCAGTTTTTTTCCTCTCTGCCTTTTCCTTCCCTAACTCAAGAGCAGAATCAGGTATCCATTTGCAGCTGGGTAGACTATAGCGTGACGCTTCCAAGTTTCGAACCCGGAACCCAGTAACTTCGATGCGAAAGGTAAGCGCTGTAACCCAACAGGACGATCCTTCCTACATAATCTATTCATGAATTATTTTGTTTAATATCAGCTTCCGGTTACATTTAGCGGTTATCTGGTTTAAAAAAAAAAACACTGTTAATGTCAAATCGACCGTGTATAGATCCCAGGGGTTTTTGAAGACGCTAATGAAGAATACGACGATTACCCCTAGAGGGGTGCTAAACTGGCTGTGTGTCCTTTCCCGATCTTGTTTCCACAGCAACGCGATGCCGCAGTTTGGATGGTTATTTGTTCAATTTATGGTAAGCTATCACTTATTTATCTTTTCTGTTGTCTGGTGTCATCCTTTCTGTTGTCTGCATCTTTTCTGTTGTCTGGTGTCATCTTTTCTGTTGTCTGGTGTCATCATTTTTGTTGTCTGGTGTCATCCTTTTTGTTGTCTGGTGTCATCCTTTCTGTTGTCTGTGTCATCCTTTCTGTTTTCTGGTGTCATCCTTTCTGTTGTCTGGTGTCATCCTTTCTGTTGTCTGGTGTCATCCTTTCTGTTGTCTGGTGTCATCCTTTCTGTTGTCTGGTGTCATCCTTTCTGTTGTCTGGTGTCATCCTTTCTGTTGTCTGGTGTCATCCTTTCTGTTGTCTGGTGTCATCCTTTCTGTTGTCTGGTGTCATCCTTTCTGTTGTCTGGTGTCATCCTTTCTGTTGTCTGGTGTCATCCTTTCTGTTGTCTGGAGTCATCCTTTCTGTCCAACGAGTACCAGTTAATGACCTTTATTTATTAATTAATAGCCCATAATGGCTAGTCGTAAGAGGCGACTAAAATGAGGTTGTACTTGGGGCCTCTATCTTATCATGTAAAAACAAATTGCTGCAAAAAGCCCAGAGTCAAGAACCTGTGATTGTTTTAGTACATGCTTCTTACATATGAGCCAGCGGTAGTGAGGGAGCCAACAGTGACATCATGATAATGAGTGTCGTCCTTATTCATGACGTCTATTGTTTACTTTTTCTACTAATTCCTGCATGTTGTGTCCTCTTTGAACTAATAATTTTACATCAGCTGTATATCAAACAAAGGTAAAGGATCCCGTTACACGCCCATTGAGGCATATTGGGAATATGGTGTTAGGCCCACATTTTCTTGACCATCGGCACACTAGGAGGTGATGTGGTCAGCATCACGACGGCCGCCTTAACCTTCCCAGAGTTGATCTGGTACCCAATTCATGAGGCTGGGTCGACCCCGGAGCCGTTTGCGGTCTAAAACATCCCACCTCAACTGGGGATCGAACCATGGACCACCGAGCTAGGAAGCTAGTGCACTAACCACTGCGCCACCGTCGCTCCACTGTATATCAAAGATTCTTTATTATTTTTTCATTAACGTTTAGTCCTTGTCGTTCTTCGATCTGTTTGAAAAAGTTTTTTTTCGGCGTGTATGTTGAATTAATGTCGTGTTCCAGACTTTCATCAGAAAGAGTAGAACATTATGTAACTGGTGAGATGATTACACTTGATGAGGATTCCTTTAAGTTGGTGCTGCCTTATCTCCAGAGATGGTGTAACTGGTGAGATGATTACACTTGATGAGGATTCCTTTAAGTTGGTGCTGCCTTATCTCCAGAGATGGTGTAACTGGTGAGATGATTACACTTGATGAGGATTACTTTAAGTTGGTGCTGCCTTATCTCCAGAGTTGGTGTAACTGGTGAGATGATTACACTTGATGAGGATTCCTTTAAGTTGGTGCTGCCTTATCTCCAGAGATGGTGTAACTGGTGAGATGATTACACTTGATGAGGATTACTTTAAGTTGGTGCTGCCTTATCTCCAGAGATGGTGTAACTGGTGAGATGATTACACTTGATGAGGATTACTTAAGTTGGTGCTGGCTTATCTCCAGAGATGGTGTAACTGGTGAGATGATTACACTTGATGAGGATTCCTTTAAGTTGGTGCTGCCTTATCTCCAGAGATGGTGTAACTGGTGAGATGATTACACTTGATGAGGATTACTTTAAGTTGGTGCTGCCTTATCTCCAGAGATGGTGTAACTGGTGAGATGATTACACTTGATGAGGATTACTTAAGTTGGTGCTGGCTTATCTCCAGAGATGGTGTAACTGGTGAGATGATTACACTTGATGAGGATTACTTTAAGTTGGTGCTGCCTTATCTCCAGAGATGGTGTAACTGGTGAGATGATTACACTTGATGAGGATTCCTTTAAGTTGGTGCTGCCTTATCTCCAGAGATGGTGTAACTGGTGAGATGATTACACTTGATGAGGATTACTTTAAGTTGGTGCTGCCTTATCTCCAGAGATGGTGTAACTGGTGAGATGATTACACTTGATGAGGATTACTTTAAGTTGGTGCTGCCTTATCTCCAGAGATGGTGTAACTGGTGAGATGATTACACTTGATGAGGATTACTTTAAGTTGGTGCTGCCTTATCTCCAGAGATGGTGTAACTGGTGAGATGATTACACTTGATGAGGATTACTTTAAGTTGGTGCTGCCTTATCTCCAGAGATGGTGTAACTGGTGAGATGATTACACTTGATGAGGATTACTTTAAGTTGGTGCTGCCTTATCTCCAGAGATGGTGTAACTGGTGAGATGATTACACTTGATGAGGATTCCTTTAAGTTGGTGCTGCCTTATCTCCAGAGATGGTGTAACTGGTGAGATGATTACACTTGATGAGGATTCCTTGAAGTTGGTGCTGCCTTATCTCCAGAGATGGTGTAACTGGTGAGATGATTACACTTGATGAGGATTCCTTGACGTTGGTGCTGCCTTATCTCCAGAGATGGTGTAACTGGTAAGATGATTACACTTGATGAGGATTCCTTGAAGTTGGTGCTGCCTTATCTCCAGAGATGGTGTAACTGGTGAGATGATTACACTTGATGAGGATTCCTTGAAGTTGGTGCTGCCTTATCTCCAGAGATGGTGTAACTGGTGAGATGATTACACTTGATGAGGATTCCTTGAAGTTGGTGCTGCCTTATCTCCAGAGATGGTGTAACTGGTGAGATGATTACACTTGATGAGGATTCCTTCAAGTTGGTGCTGGCTTATCTCCTGAGATGGTGTAACTGGTGAGATGATTACACTTGATGAGGATTCCTTTAAGTTGGTGCTGGCTTATCTCCAGAGATGGTGTAACTGGTGAGATGATTACACTTGATGAGGATTCCTTTAAGTTGGTGCTGGCTTATCTCCAGAGATGGTGTAACTGGTGAGATGATTACACTTGATGAGGATTCCTTTAAGTTGGTGCTGGCTTATCTCCAGAGATGGTGTAACTGGTGAGATGATTACACTTGATGAGGATTCCTTTAAGTTGATGCTGGCTTATCTCCAGAGATGGTAAACTACTTGAGGATAGGGTAACCCAGATTCTTAGTTAGCGGACTTAGGTTGGATGGTGTGATCTTCATTAGTGGCGATACTGATTAATCTTATTATGTTCGATTAATCGGTTAAAATCAGTTCGTTCGATTAATCGATTTAAAAATCATTTCGTTCGATTAATCTATTAATATCCTTTTGTTCGATTAATCTATTAATATTCTTTTGTTCGATTAATCGATTAATATCCTTTTGTTCGATTAAACGCAGTAGTGGTTCATTAACACTGACTTTTCTGCATTCTTCTTTCTTCTTCTTCTTCCGTCCTTAGCCACCGACCGTCAAAGCAGTCAGTGGCCATTACGCCTAGTGGCGTCTTAGGGCAACAGCAGATAGGTTTTCTTTGCCATTGTTTCCCATCACGCCTATTGGCGTCTTTAGGGCAACGGCAAATCAATCCATTTGCTGTTGTTTCCGTAATCGAAGTGACTGGCAAACGGGTGATCAGCCCGTTGGTACTCTTCTGCATGTATACCTGAAAGTACTTGACAAGCCTTAGTGTTTCAGTTAAAACGTTTAATAAATTGAAACAGTTCTCCAACAATCAATACAGAAACAATTCTCAACTCGGTTAACTTTAACACTCTTAGAAAATGACGCTATCGTCTCCTTATAAACCCAAATAGTTGAGCGGTGCACGCTAGTAATCTCTTTCCCAATGGTTAGTCTTTTCCAATGCGAAAGCTTACGATTTATTTTATTGGTATGACGTCACGCGTTGCACCACTACCTATTTAAATTAGTAACGGCGTCTTGTGACAAATTTGCATAAGCTTTATGTTAAGTAGATAAATTTGCATGAGCTTTATGTTAAGTAGTTAACCTGTTCGGACTTTTTTAAACTGAGGTTTTTTTTTTTTTTTCTATAATCCGTTTCTACTGTAAAACGTTAACTTCTTTAAGCCACGGCTTGTGTTTCTTATAGCCTGTTTCCTATAAAATGTTCTTAACGTCAGTTATATCTTACGTTATTATACTTTCTTTTGTTATCATATAACCATTAATTCAAATCTAGGCATGTTATTATTTACTATCGTATTTTTCCTATGACCATCCGGTCACAATAATTATTCCCGGTCATGTTTTGGCAGGTTATTTGGTCGTGTCCTTATATAATAATTGTGTAATGAACAGTGAAATAAATCTCATCATCTTTTCGGTTAAATACGGAAAACGCGCCCATTGCAAAGTGAAAGTTAAACTGAACACCCATTAAAAGTGCACGAAGGACCTTCAAGTTTTTCATGGTGCATGGATGGATCATTGACCGTAAGTCATAAGAAGTTTTGCTAAAAAGATCCAATGAAGTTGAAACGAAACGAAACAACCACAAGAGATTTAGTACCGTCATTAGAACATGCAGCAGAAAGACCACAATATAATTATTCCAACCCCCCCCCCACCCCGCCCCCCCGGGGCCGTCAAGTTTTGGCGGGTTACTTGCTCGTCTATTACTAATTAGTCTAAAGTGTTAATAAAGGTCAAGGTAGTCCCATAGCAGATACTGTCGTAGGGGAATGAAGTGTTAGAGACCTCACTATACTAGGTCTAGCTACGAGAGGTGGGGTCACCAGTTCTTTTCTTTGCTGCCTTTTCCTTCCCTAACTCAAGAGCAGAGTTAGATACCTTTTTACAGCTCGGTAAACTGAAGTGTGACGCCACAGGTTTCGAACCTGGCACCTATGCTGCGAGAAGCTAACGCTGTAACCACCCTGCCAATCGGATGCTATCTGATATATGAGACATTTATAACGTCTGGTAATCAGAATTAATGAACACTGGTATCGTTCACGTATTGACTTTCAGCTCCCTGTGAATTACAGGCGTCACAAATTCATGCTACGATTCATGTACTGTGCCATCCGTTCAAGGTCATTCCGTGTCTTGTTTACTGATGTCTGTCTTTCACTCCCTTCTCCAAGTGTTTTCGGTTTTTCCTCTATTGATCTCTTATTTCTCTAACCCATGAGGTTCCAGACGAAGGACTACCTTGTAATGCTGTCCCATGGATTCCTCAATGTGTTTCATATTCATCGCCAGCGACTTTTCTTCACCTTTTATGCCACAAATATTTGTTTGGTTATTTCCATCACATGTCATCATCATCATCACCATCAGCACCATCATCACCATCATCATTAACATCATCATCACCATCATCACCACCATCATCACCATCATAACCAGCATCATCATCACTATCACCAACATCATCACCAACATCATCACCAACATCATCACCATTATAACCACCATCATCATCATCATCCCCAACATCATCATCATCATAACCACCATCACCATCATCATCACCATCATCATTTTCCTTTGCGCTGTTTACATGCATGGAGCCACCACTACAGTTGCTCCCCTTTACAGGAAGCCTGGGCAAATCAGTTACATGCTCTTGCATCGGTGGTTTCCATGGCAACTTGTTGTGTATGATGAGATTACACTACTGCTGCAACTGTACCTTACCACGCAACTTCCTATCAGACAACTAAAGAGCGTTGAACTCAATCCTGTAAAAACGTCAATCCAAAATAAACTTTAATAACAATACGTCAGTCAAATAAATTAATTTAAATAATTCGTCTCAGACATCCAAGCTGGAAGAAGATCCGAAGTTAGATAGGCACACGACACAGTCCAGAGACAGAGAAAAGCTGACTCACCATTTGTCTGTTAAGAAAATCTCCAGGTATTTTAGAACCTCTAAAACATACCGCATGGGAAATAGTCTATAAATTAGATACGCACTAAAAATATATAATAAATAGTTAAACATAAAAAGAAAGACTTCTGATACATTTTCTACAGATAGACACAAAATAATAACCATAAAATACAAATGATAACCTGAAAAATCTTACTTCAAGGGTCACAAATTCTGTATATATACTTTATCACTTCGCGCTACCTAACTTTTTAATAGCCACGAAGTATTTGAAAACAAGATTGTATACGTACGCTTCTTTGTGAGCCTAGCATTCATTTGAATATAATCCAAAGTAACAGTTTTCCAATATAGTCCAGTCTAAACGTAAACTAATTGTGTAAATAACGCCTCAAGCACGGCAATAGTTTATTTATACCTCATCAAGGGAGAGCACTAATAGTTTATTCTACTCCAATGATGGAATTGCAGAAGAGCCACATAACGCACGTGAGGTGGGCAGATGATGTTGTTAAAGTGTACTGGACTTTTCCAATGTGAAGCATAGCAACACAACATCTCAGCGTTCAGCGATCGATGCCAGCGCTGAGTAGCTACGGGAAGCTACAACGCCTCCGTCACCGTAGGAAATGTCAAACAGACGCCAAAAATAGATTTATGAATAACCTCTTGTTTATTTTTAACATTTATTCGTAGAAGTCGCCTCACTTTCCCGCACTCACAGTGCCATACATTCCTTCCTTCTTTTCTTTCTTAATGCTCTCATAATCTTGTATTTGTTCAGCTTTTAATACATCCTCGCTCTTTCAATCATGTGTGTTGCATGTTAATTTTCTTCCCAACAACTCACGCGATTTGATTGGTTCAGATTCAACCAGACTGAAATTGATCAATTTAGCTTCACAAGAAGCTTAGGCATTCATCAAACACGTGCCAAGTCCTCATGTCACGTGTCATCAGGTCAAGGTCTTTCCATGACTCGCTCTTTATTTGTTATTTCTATCCCTAGCTGTCTTCTTCCTGTTTGTTTGTTTGTCCTCGTCTGCCTCTTCTGCTCTTGCTGTGGGCTTTCCAGAATAAGGAACGACCGGTTATGCTATCAACATGTTTCCACAATGTGTGGTATCGATCGCCCGCCCGAGTCTTCTTCTCATCTCTTGTTCCAATGGTACTTGTCTGGTTCTTGTCATCAGTTCTACATTGGTGACCTTATCTTGTCATCAGTTCTACATTGGTGACCTTATCTTGTCATCAGTTCTACATTGGTGACCTTATCTTGTCATCACTTCTACATTGGTGACCTTATCTTGTCATCAGTTCTACATTGTGAACTTATCTTGTCATCACTTCTACATTGGTGACCTTATCTTGTCATCAGTTCTACATTAGTGACCTTATCTTGTCATCAGTTCTACATTGGTGACCTTATCTTGTCATCAGTTCTACATTAGTGACCTTATCTTGTCATCAGTTCTACATTGGTGACCTTATCTTGCCATCAGTTCTACATTGGTGACCTTATCTTGTCATCACTTCTACATTAGTGACCTTATCTTGTCATCACTTCTACATTGGTGACCTTATCTTGTCATCAGTTCTACATTGGTGACCTTATCTTGTCATCTAAGTCCTTCTATTCTAAGCACGCATGCATTCATGAAAGCCTATAACTTCTTGATTATTGTTTTTGTTATTGTCCATGTTCCACAGCCATGCAATAGGACTGATATTCCATTTGAGCTGAAGATTCTAATTTTTGTGTTAGACCTGATTTCTTTTAATTTCAATATATTTCCCAATGCAATGAAAGATTCTCTAGTCTTTTGTATTCTTATTTTGATATCAATGTTTGTTCCTCCAGCTCTGTTCATATTGTTGCCAAGGTTGTGTATGATTCTACATCTTGTAGGGGTGTTTCTTCAAGTGTAAACTTGTTATAGACTTCTGCATTTATTCTCATTATCTTTTTTCTTTTCTCTGTGTTTATGCATCCTTTAATAAATCGACGTTTGTTTATTCATCTTTTAATACACCCTCACTGTCTTGATAATTTGTATTCTATGTTCACTTCCTTCACAATAACGCATGCGACTAGGTTGGCACAAATTTTATCTATTAAACATACTTTAAAAGGAGAAAACAATTGTGGACGTCACCACTCATGTCTGTTGTTTTTCTGTTGTCTAGTGTTCTACTTCTTTATTTCTTACGAGTGCCTGAAAACATACCTTTATGTTTGTCTAATAATTATTTACTGTTTACCTCTCTCAGAATATCTTACTCTCAAACAAATGCTCCAGAAATAGCTTACTCTCCAACCAAATTCCTTACCCTACCTGGGACTAAAAAACTCGCATTTTGCCATAAAAGTACTTTTTAACCCAGCTTTGAGAGTATTAAAGCAGGATACGTCTGCATCCTTTCAATATATCACTCTGCCTGTCGCTCTCCCTGTCTCTCTCTCTACCTCTCTCTCTCTACCCCTCTCTATCTCACACTCTCTCTCCAATCATTCACTCTACTGAGAGAATGTAAACAAAATCCAAGTACACAAGATACCAATTAGCTTTAAACGTGTTAAAATCGATTGGTGCTTACTTGGAATGAACGTAAATAGTTAATGTTGTTGTTACAAAATGACAGTGGTATCATTTTATTGTGTTCTACCAGTCTTGTTTTTCCATTTCGTGCCTTCTTTTTTATTTCTTCCTAAACCCGCATTGTCTCTCATATTGAACGAACGACTCAGGTTTCATGTGGTTATTTTACCTGATCTATCCTGGGTAGAGATAACGTAAACAAACCCATCTATAGCACGTTTCACTAGCTTTCCCCTCAAACAAATGTAATTATCTGATTAACCGTCCAACGTATTAATGCCATTTTTTGCATACGATGTTATATTGGGTTAGACCCAACAAATATATACTTTATATCTGTGCATCTTGTCTAGTTCCCATAAACGAATGAAATCCTTTGATCTTTGTCGGCATACTAATTATTGTGTATCGAGAAAAGAAATTTTACCACTTCAGTCACAGATTTTGTGAATTGATTAGGCATAGGCGTGTCTACTATTACAATAATGTGACCATCACGTTTGCATATGAATACCTGTTGAAGATGATTTCTTAAATGATCTGCGTGCGAGATTCTCGTGACATTGTTTGTCATTGACATTTAGTGCGCTACCAAACTGGGCCTTCATTGATCTAATTATTTCAATAGGTATCACCACTTTGCGGTTCATAAATATCATAATGGAACGTTGCTGCTCTACTGTGCTTGTAAATAACGGTAAGGTCATCTTTAAAGAAATTAAACTTCATCCGAATCATAATCAGATATCTCTGAGAAATTGATAATAAATCTCGGCTGAATGAAGGACAAACCATCATTCGTCCAATATTCCTCTTCCTCTTGTAACACATGGTTCTCACATTTCTTCCAATAATCCCTGGCTATATTGGAGATGGCGGCTTTTGTAAGTATTTCAACATCTTTTAATTTGAACGTCCTATTTTCTGTTGCTACCTGTTCCTTAATTTTAACCCAGACTAATTCTATTGGGTTTAAGTGAGAATGGTAAGGAGGCAATCTTAAACATCTGTGACCATGTTCATGGATTGCCTTGTCTATGTGAAATATCTTTGTATGCTGTGTATTTTTTACAATTTCAAGTAATTCAGGCTTCAGGGACATTTCGTTGAATGGAATGTTGTTTTTGGTCAGCCAAATCTTTATTACATCTTTAGTACTTGATGAATTAGGAACTTTATCTTCTGGTGCCACAACGTTGTGATATGAAGCATTGTCCATTATCAAACACGACGGTCTATCCAATGAAGGAAGTACATGATTCACAATCCAATCTTGAAATATCTTGCCATTCATCTCTGTATGATAATCCCTATTATCTGTGGATTTTGAAACAAATATGAGTTCAGTATTATTTAGAAGCCCATGATGGCTGCTTCCTGCATGTGCAATTATTAGGCGCTGTCCTTTGCTGCTTGGTACTAGTCTCTTAGTTGTCCCATCAGATGATTGCCATTCTCGTTCATTACTGTGGTGCGCATTGATCCAAGTTTCGTCTAAATATACAAAATCATAACAATCTCTTCTCATTTCTCTGACCTCGCGTAAATATTTGCTTCTCATTGCAACTATATGAGGCTTCTCACAAATAAGGTTTCTACCACCAACATATTTTCTAAAAGTGAATCCCAAACTCCTAATAGTCCTCCATAGCGTAGATTTGGAAATATCAATATCATTATTCTTTCTTAACCAAATTTTCAATTTCCTTAAAGTCACTGCCTCATTATTGTGAAACATATTGCAAATTTCTCTGCGGATCAATTCTCTGTCAAAATTATCCACCACTCTTGGCCTAATTTTCGTGTGTAAAACACTGGAATTAGAAATTTCAGATGTCGCTATCCAGCGGTGCAATGATCGTTTGCTTATCCCCAAGGCATGAATAGTCCTCTTTTGTGGGTTTGAAATAGAATGATATGGTTTTCCTCGAGTAGCTTCATTGCAGAAATACTTAAAAATCCTTTTCGTGATTTGCTGTAATGTCATAAAATGTACTCGCTGACTCATTTTTCCTACTTAACCACACAATACTTTTTGCAGACACACCTTTGATTGACAATGTGTGCGTAACGCCGGATATAAACTGTTTCATGTTCAAGAAGTGCAACTTCACGCTAAAATCATGCCAATTGTTTGAAAAACCAATCATGTGCAAATGAGGTCGTATAATTTACTGTAGACATTTCAATATGTGTGTGTGTGTGTGATGTGTGTTGGCAAGTAGGATTTTGATATTATATCGCAAAGAAACGAAAATTGAAAACAATGGCCGCATTTTAATGAAAAGTTTAATTCATAGGGTCTATACCATTTCAAATCCACACACAAAATTTCACTTATATGCGTTATATATTCGCTGAGATATAGCATTTTGAAGTTGGGCAAAGCTAGTGAAACGTGCTATAGGAGTCCATACTTCTTGTGTTGACAATCGGATGATAAAACACCATTGCCGGCAGGAACGTTATCTAACATACCGAGGTATGGACACTTGTGTTTGTTAACATTCATAATAACAAATTAAACTAAAGGTTTGTTATGAAGTACAGACATGAGTCATCTAAAAGGGGAAATGTCAATACCTTAAATGGGAGGCGTTTGAAATTACCTGTGTCACGCGAACTTTCACGACAGAAGGGTGGGGAAGATATATACTAAGTCAAGCATTTACATTTGCTTGGCCTAGCCAAAATATATTAAAGTAGGCGACGTCTGATTGGCGATTCTCGCCGCGTAGAAGCTTACAGAGCTTGGACGGAAGGATCCGTATAATGTGGCACATTTTCCTACTCAGCACTGTGTTTCACTGAGTCAAGACGACAGCTTCAGACTAGCCAGGGCCGAATAAATTTAGGATTTCGTTAACGAGGACTGGACCAAGTATTGAGGATCTTCTAGTATTAACCACGAAGAAGACTCGACTTTATAATACTAGAAACCACAAATTCCTCAGAACCTATATCAGAATAATAGTGGGATTATCATTAAAGTAATACACAACTACATGTAAGACGGCCTCATACTCTGTGGCCCGACATTATTCGGAACTGTTTATGTGCCAGACGTCTGTAAATAACCCGATACGGGGTGACTTGTAACATACATTTTATTATTTTATATTTGACATGTTTAACTCGCTGGTGGTTGTGCAAGTTCATACGAGGCTGGCAACCTCAGCATATGAAAAAGCAGAGGTAATCGCAGGCTCCAAGTAGAGCAGGGAGTAGATGATGATGACATCAGGGTGTACATATTTATTATATTAACATTTTAATCCGCTTGTATGCATATTTAAACATGTGTAAACAAGGCAAATTTCATTTTCTGCTGCCCAGCTACATTTTTTTCCCCCGTCGGATTACCTGAATTAACGATGATTTTTATCCTTTCCACTGTGTTTATCATTGATGCTCAACGAGGGTAAAATTACTGAGAAACAAAAGGGAAGGGACGGTGGAACGGACTGCATGAAAGGCGCCTGACTAGTGTTAGGAAACAAATACTTAGCACAGACATTTGTTTTCTTCTAGTTTGTGGTACAAGTTTGTGATACCGGTTCGTGGTACAAGCTGGAGATACCAGTGTGTGATACCAGCTTGATACTAGTCTGTGAATCAAGAGTTTGTGGACTACGCTGGATGCCTGCCCTTGACGGGTTGTGAAGATCCTTGCCTTGACGTTGGAGCGGTTACTCCTGCTACTACGCCGGGACGTGCCCTCACCACAAAAGTCGATAACTGTCGGAGCATTCAGCAAACCAGTCCAACAGCTGGCCAGATAAGCGATTTCATTCTGGCCAAAACAAATAATTCTCACCATCCAAAACAAACCAACCCCTGAACTAATTTCGGTAAAGAAAAACTCCACATTTTTTTTAAATCCATCAATTTCACTTATTTATATACTCACGTTAAAGAGTAATTGATTATTAAATGTGTTATATGTATATTAAATTAATAGTTGATTTAATTACTACTGAGAGAAGTGTACACGTATGAATAAGTGTCTTAATTATAAATACAACAGAGCTATTTAAGGAATATTTTACGGAATAATTCAGTTGGGGGCTCAGAACGAGCTAATATATCGTTTTCTTCATAGTAGGGGCGGGCAGATGCAAAATTCACAATAGCCTGGAAAAATTCAGCGTTGTGCTTGATTTCTGAATATCCTATGACGACTCCCTAAAACAGAAGCACAATCTTTCTATTTATAACTCTGCCAAGAGTAATCTTGTGCAAAGGTACATACCTTTAAAGACCCCCAGTTTATACTCTAAATTTTGGCCATTTTTGGACCATAACTGCAGAGCAGGGGAGACAACCCGTGTCAGTTGTATGCAACTTGTTAATTTTGTAACTACAATACTAGCAAGCTATATTCTTCCAAATAAGCACCAAACAGTTATGGCACTATCTGTATAAATAATGTAGGGGCTACTGATAAACTGGTTGAAGAAAGTTAAAAACGAAAAATTGTATTTTGAAATTGTATTGGAGTAAGTTTTACATATGAACATTATCAGAATTGACCTCATTGCCCTCCAGGCAAACCCATAGGTGCTCAGTCTCCCTCCGCAAATGACGAAGGGTATGAATACTAATAGTTTCTGCGCTGGTTGTATACTCGCCGGATGCATCTTCTCATACATCCACCCCTACTGGTTTTACGTTTAATGCCTAGTTACAGCAATCTTAGACTTGATGATTCGTCAACTGCAGTATCATTCTCTAACAGGCGATCATAGATAATTAGAAAGTCACTCCCTATATTTAAAGTGGTTATTTAATCACTTAAATCCAGTGCACATACACGAAACAAATATCAAAAGGAGGAACAATAACTGGCATTTGACTACTCAGTTTTATGTTTTTTTTATTTTTATTTCCAAAGGCAAAATAAACAAAATCTAACATGGCATTACACTAACGTTACAAGAGAGAGCAAAAATTGCTGCCCTCTAGGGTTAATACACTGACGTTACAAGAGAGAGCAAAAATTGCTGCCCTCTAGGGTCAATACACTGACGTTACAAGAGAGAGCAAAAATTACTGCCCGCTATGGTCAATACACTGACGTTAGAAGAGAGGGCAAAAATTGCTGCCCGCTTTGTGTTTGCGCGTTGAATAGGGCGCATCTGACCTTGAGCACAAATTTAATTTGACAGTATTTTTCTATTTGATAAAATAGTAGTCAATTATCTTTATTACTGACTTACTTAGTTGTTCCCCCTTCTACTATGGTGTGTAGAGATTTGCCGCACTATCGTTTCAGCTGTCTTCCTCCTGGCCTCCAATCTGGTACTCGTCCTTCAGAGACTGTCTAATGTTGTCCTTCCAGTGGACTCTGGGTCGTCCTGGAGGTCTGGATAACTGTCTCTTAGTTTCCCATATTTGTGGTGGTATCCGATTTTCTTTCTTTCTCCATACATGGCCAAGCCATTGTAATTGGGACTGTTCCACTTGGGTCTGCAGGGGCAGGGTTTTGAGGCTTTGGCGTATCGTCTGGTTCCTGACCATGTCTCTTCTTGTTACTTCAACCACCTTCCTCAGATACCTCATTTCTGAGGTTTGGAGCTGGCTGTTGTGGGTTGAAGTCATTCCCCATGACTCGGATCCATAAGTCAAGACTGGAACATAGATGGAGCAAAATACGGCCATCTTGATTTTCTGACTGATTTCGCTTTTGCTGAAGAATCCTCGATTTATGGCCTGAAAAAGTCTCCCAGCTGCTGCTCTTATCTTCATTGTGATATTTATTTTGTATAAATTACTTAGATAAGAGTCAAGAAATAAAAATTTAAAATAGGGAATGACTTTTCAATTATCCTGTAAAAAACAACAGGATGTTTCGGGGGTAGCGCTTCGTTAGCCATTCAAAAACTTGAAACAAAGATTATAAATATAGAACGGCTATGACAAAATGACAGGATATAACAATCACGTGACAAAAATACTACTAACAAACAGTATTATGATTGGACAGAGTGGCATGTTTAAAGTACCTTTTTTGTTTTAAACGTTATTATTTATTTTGTTTTTATTTGTATTAAATTTGTTTCATCCTTCTATCAAAACTTATGTCGGTGCGCTAATGAAACAGTTTGCAATATCTCCATATTACACATTCTGTAAGGAACAATGAAAAAGTCCCGCCAGCTTTTTTGGAAACTATAGAAACGGTTTGCATTGCACAGTGACAACTAAATTGAACATCTGTTAAAACAAAACGCAGGCCATGCAATATTATCATGGAGTTTTGACCGTTAGCCATACGTCATGATAAGTTTGGCTATAAAGATCAAAGATCCAATAAAGCTGAAATAGAAGGAACGGAATGAAAAGACTACACTAGATTTAGTGCCGTCATCAGGGCATACAGCAGAAAGTGGACAACATAATTCTGCCCCCAACTTTGTTTCTCTTCATGTTTTGGCGGGTTACCTGCTCGTCCTGATATACCTAATTACCTAAGTGAAGCTTCCTATCAACAATGACAAAATCCCTACAGCTTTTCGGGAGAATTCGGAAAGGCGCTCATTGTATGGTGAAAAACTAAATAGAACACGTATTAAAAGAACGCGCATGCCTTGCATACTTTTCATGGTGTATTTTTGGAGGAAATGCGTAAACGACGGGCATTACGCCGTGAAAGCTAAATTGAACACCAAGTAACAGAACGCGCACGGGGAAGTTTCAGGATTTTTTTTTCAAGAAGATTAAAATTAATAGTTTTAGGAGGTTGAAAGAAATTTTATGGGGACATATGTCCCATTTCGCCGGAATAATTATTGATACGTCAGCTGATTTAGTCGCCCAAGTCGGTATGCCCTGAAATAATGATTCGGGGACGAAGTAAGAAAAGGTTTACGTGAAAATTTGGTTGCGTGTGCTTTGTTTTTTTGTTTTCTCTTTAAAGTTAGTTTGGCTATAAAGATGCAATGAAGGTGAAAAGAGATGGAACTAAATAAAATGACCACAAAAGAAAGAATGCTGTCATCATTGTGGCGGTTTTTGTCTCCCCTGCTCCGCAGTAATGGTCCGACAATAGCCAACTTTAGAATATAATGATGAGGGTATTCAAAATGATCAATCTTCGCTTCAAGATTACTCGTGGCAGAGATATCAATAGAAAAATGATGATGCTTCTATTTCAAAGGCCTCACAGGATTGTGAAGAAATCAAGCATGACAACTGAGATTATCAAACCCGTCATGAACTTTTTATCTTCCCGCCCCTTCTGTGAAGTAAATTTTGCTCGTATTTTTTTTAGCCGCAGCTGAAGGTGATTCAGCAATTATTAATTGTATAGTTCTATATGTTTAGGTTACTTGACACAATATGAGTCATACGGGTGCAGACGTGATTAATCCAATCATAGCTTTAAAGTTATAGATCAACAGGTTTAATAATCACTTAAGAGTTTAACAATTTTAAAAATAAATAAGTTTGTTTGGAAAAAAGAACACGATAATATTGATCATCATAAGATGATTTATTTTAGTGATGAAAAACTTGAGGAAGCAGTTCATAAATTTCACTTGTTTGCTACTCAGCTTTCAGTGTGGAGTCAGATGGTTGGGGACTGTTTCAGCTGTTGGGTCCCACGGGTGTTTTAGACTGTACATCTTGTCGATAGTCAAATCTTGTGATTGCAGCACGTCTTTTACACACGGCCGAGGTAATTGTTAAGGTTGTCAAGTCAAGCGTAGACTGCTGGCAACTTGTACCACAAATTTGTTCCAAAAACTTGTACCACCAACTTTACCACAGACTAGGAGGAAAACAAATGTCTCTTTTGAGTACTGGGTCCCTGATATGCGCATTAAGCGCCTGCTGCTTCCATCCACCACTCCCATCTTCCTCAGAACAACTTACCCTTCCTGAGTTTTAATGTTAACCGCAGTGAGTCGGATGAAAGTACTTTTGGACAGCGGAAGACAACGATTGATATATATATATATATATGAAATTTACTAAAGTGCTCGTATAACAACAATGTACACCATTATATCATCATCCACTACCTGATCTCTATGGAGCCTGAGGCAACCTCTGCTGTTGGTTCTTTATGAGGACAACCGCACGAAGCAGTGACCAGCTCTTGCAGTGATGGTTCATGTGTCATGTTATTTACAGTGATGAGGTTGCCAGTCTCATATGGCACTGTACATGCACAAGCAAGTACCTGTAAAAATGCAAATATATGAAATAATAAAATACATATTACAATTTACCCCGACTTTCGTCGGGCGAATTAACACATGTTTTGCACAGGTAACGTCCGAATATTGTCGGGTAACTGATTTACCATTATTTCAGTTGCGTTAGATGTCTAACGTTTAGCACTTGCGCTAGGATCCTAGAACTTAAAAACAGAGTGAGTTATCAGGGGCTACTCTCTTCTAAGCATAGAATTCACATCCGGTCCTCTGGCCTGTCCTATATTTGGGTCCTGGTATTCTATGTCCCTGGCTGTCTATGACTTCTACGTGATGAAATAGGAAGTAAGTGAAGTAAACTTGCAGAGCGCTAGATTATAACGAATATTTTCGCATACCTGCCCATATTGCTTCGTGGGCGAGAAGTCCAATCAAGAGCAATATGTATTTGCATTTCAAATGCCAAACCAATGATAATTAACTTTTTATTTTGGTAAGGATCTATCCTCCACTACCCTCGTTTATCAAGAATATTCTTCAAGACAGCATAAATTAATGTTCTCTGATGTCATCTACAAATTCCTTATGAGTCATAAGATGGGATTTTTCAAAATTCACTCCCATATAAGGTATTGCCCCTTCTGTTTCTTTTTTAACATGTTTACCAACTCACTACTTCTTTTCTTATCGTCATCATCGCTCATAATATCTTTCCAGATTGTTAACTTATCTTAATTATCCCTCACAGCAACTCTGAGCGGAAAATATTACGTCTTTTTCCGTGCTTCAAATATTACATTTGTTATCTTATCGTTCGTGTCTTAATCTGTCACCAGATTGAAGTTTACCGTGTGTTTTTGGGCACAGCGTATGCAAACTTTAACAACTTATCAGGCAACAACCTGGGTTTTCTTCTATCTACCCAGACAGAAAGTCGGAGGTAACAAAAGGCCGAACTAGCAATAAACGATAGATCCAGGTGGCAATTCCACTCCTACGCTTAATCCATGCCTAGCTATCTAGTCGGAAGTGTGTTACATAATCGTTCAGAAACACTTCCAGCTACACCACCAGGAGTCAATATAGTTTCAAACGAAAGTAAGCGATAAAAACAATTGGTAAGGGATCTTGAACTATGAAGCGAAAACAACAAACACTGTAATAGGGGAGAAAAAGGAAAGGGAAGAGCACAGAAGAAATAAAAAAATGGCACAGGAAAATGTAGTGATCGAGATTGTTTCGTCACAATCATGTCACGCAGCAAAGGTTATCCCATGCGTAAGACAAACACCATGAACCAAACACAAAACAATACACCAATCCCTCGCATAGGACTGTTAATTCATTCTTGAAATCCCGAGGCCCAGAAAGCTGTATCAGAATAAAGTAAAAAGTGATATAAAAACTAGTTAACAACCTTTATTAACTACATATAATTATCAGACATAATGAACACAAACGAAATATTATGTATGTGCTGTACTTAAAAAAAAAATTATAGGACTTTAATTACTACTACTTCCGTCGCTTGTGGCTACAGTTGTCATGACGGAGCTATCTTATCATCATACGGCTGGTTAGCAGAAGGTATTGTAAGTGTTGGAAACGTTTTTCTGACTCCAGATGTAGAAATCATGGCTGGTTGGTGAATGGGGGCAGACAGGGCCGGTGCTAACCACTTCGGTGCCCCCTTGCAAGTTTCGAATTGGCGCCCCAAAGCTGCTCGCAAGCTAACGTCTGCTCGCAAATATAAACAATTCTCAAAATTTTATATGTATAATTTGTAACTTCGAAGTAATGGAAAGATGGAAGGAATATTTTTCAGAACTCCTGGATGCTGAGCAAGGTCAAACATCAGAAATGATAACCATTGACACAGAAAAAGAAACCAATGGTGATGAAGATGACATAAAGATGGAAGAACTGAAGGCAGCACTGGAGAAAATCAAAATGGGCAAAGCTGCAGGACATGATGGCATAACACCAGAAATGGTTAAGTACATGGGAGCAGCAGGCGACCTATTAATCCTAAGGGTCCTACGGGCAGCTTGGTGCAACAAGACCATAATAAAGGATTGGGAGATTGCCATAATAACACCGATTTTTAAAAAGGGTGACAACCAACAATGTGGAAACCATAGAGGCAAATCCCTTCTCTGTGTCCCTGGTAAAATCTACTCTAGAATACTGGAGCAGAGACTCAGACGCCTAGCTGAGCCACAAATGGATGATGTACAGTGTGGCTTCCGAACAAATCGAAGTACTCAAGACCTAATCTTCACACTCAGACGGTTGAGTGAAAAGGCTCTTGAGTATATATATTTTCGAGAGGGTACATTAACTTTCAACCACAGCTAAGGGGTGCAACTGTGGTTGAAAGTTAGACAATAATTGTATTGTTTCTCTTACATGTGCTCTCCCGAAAATAGCAAAGTGTGCATGACCAGTTTGATTATGGAAAGTCAAGATTTTAAAAGATGCACGAACAATTACGAGACATGCTGCCATAAAAGAAATGTTAGTTATTTAGTCAGTTTCCGGTCCATTAGATCATTATCACTGCTCCACATGTCATTATGGAAGGTTACTCCATGTCTTCATATTTAATACATCCATATAATTTTCACTACAAATATCTAATGACGGTCGCCTGCAGTGAAATGACCACAACAGTAATAGTACCGTCTGTAATACATATAACAAAAACAACACACTATAATTAAAAACCTGTCAATTTTGACGGGTTATTGCTAGTTATTTATATAAGACTCAAAAAATAGTTAACGTTTACCACACATTTTTGGATCAAAATGTGACGTCACTAACTTTTACCCCAAATTTCCAAAAACTGTAAAAAAAAAGTTAATGCGAAATTTGTCTTCTGGCAGTTGTGGTGATTCGTCCTGATGCTCATATTCAAACATACTGGGTTTTTTTTTTTTTTTTGCGTCGTAACACTTGATTTACTGCTTTGAAATTTTGATCACCTCCCAAATTTGTGCAAATCTCTCTAGCTGTCTCAAGAAGTTTTTTAAAGCTGGCATCTGAGCGATAATTAGCAATGAATGTCTCAAGGTTTGTATTAGCAGTTAAAGCAAGCGTAATATTTTGGCTAGAGTTTTGTAATATTTTGCTGACTGGGTTAATGTTACTCAATATGTCATACTACATAATAAGCGAGCATAAAAATTGGAAATCCTTTAGTCTATTGCAAAGCACTTGTGCTTCATATTGTGTATCATTGTCACAACTTTCTTCATAAATTTCAAATAAAGCGTCAGAGACTTCTCCTGTGTGGTATCGTATAGGCTTTAAGGCATCAGTACGACTGCTTTATCTAGTATCTGACAGTGGTTTTAATGTAAACGTGTTTCCTAAGTACTGACCAACGTTTTGTTGATGCTACAAAAAAGTTGTAAATCTGCTGCACTGTTCCAAAAACAAGCTTATCCAAAACCATAATTCCCGCCGTAAGGTACTTCGGTCGGTCGGTCTGTCACACTATGCACACCGTCATTTGCGCACTTTTTTCTATTTTCGAGAGAGTGCATTAACTTTCGAGCACAGCTAACGGGGTGCAACTGTGGTTGAAAGTTACACAATAATGGTATTGTTTCCCCTTATATGTACACTCGCGAAAATAGCAAAGTGTGACGGTGTGCATTAAATCAACAGACAATCAAGATACTCTTCTGTCCAGTTTCATTCGGGAAACGGATTTAACTCATCATTTTTCTTAAAAATAACTTTAAAATGTAAGTTTTTTAGTTGTTTCTTCAAGAAAAAATTATAATTTAAAGTATTGCAGACTTATTATTATGGATAAAAATGATAAGATGGCTAAAAGGAAGAGACTATCGCGTCATTCACAGCGAGCAAGCGAGACTATAGAAGAAGCAGCAATGTAATACGTGTAACAGAAACAACACACTATAATTAAAAACCTGCCAATTTTGGCGGGTTGTTGCTAGTTGTATCAGAATTTACATTAACAGCGTCATTCACAACTAAATTTAAGCTATGAGCAGCGCACGGCACACAAAAAAAGCCGAATTGAGGTTTAAAATGCGATTTTGTAGACCCTGTTTTTGGCCTTTCATATTCAAACCATTATCATACCCTTGACCTCTCATATCTTCTATGCTAAGCTTCCAATCATTTAATTGTTTGACAATAGTATCATATAAGCCCTCGCCGGTTGAGGCATTGATTGATAAAACTCCAAGACAGTGCTCGTCCACAAGCATTGACTCTTCTTCACGTGACACAAAACGGAAAATAACAATCATCTGCTCTGAGAGACTGACATCCGGTGTGCAATCCAATATAATAGAATAGCATTTTGCTTTTCTAACAGCACAAAGGATCTTATCTGTAATGGTTGTAACCAAAATTTCAATAATTTCATTTTGAATATCTTTACTCATATAGTGAAAATTTGAATCCGATTTAATGGTTCTTTCAATGTGAGTCGCATTACGGAATCAAATTTGCTAAATAAATCAACTAATTTAAGGACATTTCCTTTGATTCTTTCATACAGCTTATCAGAAGAACCTCCAAGAGCAAGACATTGAGTTCCAAGAAATTTGATTATTTCAAACAGGCTTTCAATCATGTCTGACCAATGCTTCTTTTCCAGCTCGTATAATCTTTGGTTTTGTGTATTAATTCTTAAGGTTACTTCTAAAGTCGTACCACATTTTCATACGTTCCATGTGTGTCAAACTAATTTCATGCGAATGAAGCGCTTTAGACAAACTCCACCATTGTTTGTTACCTCAAAAGATCGAATATTTTAAGCGTAAAACAGAAAAATGGCATAAAATACAAACAGCATTATATCGAAAAAGCGCTAATCGAACACCGTAAGACCGGAGGATTGGTGTACTTCATTCAGGTCATTTTGGTGGATTACTTGCTCGTAAAAATAATAAAATAATATATTACGGACATTGTGTCATGTATTATAAATATCAAATTAATATGAAACAAACATAAAGGTATGTTTTCAGGCACCAGTAAGAAGTAAAGAAGTAGAACACGACAACAGAAAAACAACAGACGTGAGTGGCTTATCCAGGATTTGAACACTGGACCTTCCGTGCGACAACCCCGCCTAGCTATGCAAGCGAATCACACTATCCCCCCTGCCATCCACGCATCACCAAAAAATGATGCTAAGATGGCAGGTCAATAATGCGAACCGAAAAACATAACACCGGAAGTCCACCATGGGCAGTACGGCCCATTAATGACGCAATCACTTCTGTTGTTTCCCTATCAGACAGCATAGGCCAGTCCACACAAGACAAAGAGACCTTAATACAGTGTCTAGTACATGATAGTAGACTTAGAACAGTAAGTACAGGACAGAGGGTATAATAATGTGTCTAGTACATGATGAGAGCAGAGCGCTGAATAAACCGTCAGCAGTAACTAGCACTATATAGTTGGACACTTTTAAACGGCTGACACCAGTGAGGAGCAATAAATAAATAAATTATAAATATCAACTTGTTTAAGTGGAAGTTTGTTGTTCACCTCGCCATATGTTTGTAAAACTGGCACTTTTTTGTTGTTCGGTAGTTAGTGGGTAAGTTGGCTAACTCTAAGCTCCTCTTACTTCGCCTGTTGCCAAACTATTTAATCGGTCTTTTTTTGCATTGTTGGTTGCATATATATATATATATATATATATATATATATATATATATATATATATATATATATATATATATATATATATATATATATATATATATATATATATATATATATATATATATATATATATATATATATATATATATATTGTACTTAGTTTTAGCTTCGAAAAAGTACGTCTTCGGATGTTGCTTTTACTGGAAAGTATTCAAGAAAATTCGAATTGCTATAAATAAATTGTTGATCGGTTATTACATGAAAGAAATTAAATCAATTGTAGGGATTTTCTGCAATCAGATGGATGAACAGACTTTAACGCTTTCGGTTCTTCACAAAGTATGTAGCAGTTTATATCAACTGATTTTATTATTGACATTTGTTCGTTTTTATACACAACTGTTTTCTGCCATCTTAAACTTGCTGTCTAAATTGCTTCTGTTTCTGATTCTACTAGCAATAACCCGTCAAACTTGACCGGTTTTTTAATTATAGTGCGCTGTTTCCGTTCCAGATGAGCAGATAGAAGTACATTCTTATAGTGTTTTTGGTTTCTTTCCATTATTCAGTGTAATCAAACTGTTCATGAACACCGTCATTTGAACGCTTTTCTTTGTTGATTGTAACTATTTTCGGGAGAGTATATATATAATGGAAACAATACAATTTTTCAACACGGTTGCATTCCTCAGTTGTGACCAACGTACACACGGCGAGAATTACGTTATTTTTAGATTCAATTTAAAAGTACTTTGATGATAACATTTCGTGTGAAAGTGCGTGGATTGTTTTCAAAGAGTGTTCCCTAATAATAAGTGGTTTTAACAAAAACTGTCAAATTTTCGTGATTTGTACATCGGGTGAGGACTCAATGCACACCAATTTTTACGCAATTTTTCTTTGTCGAGCGCTACTAATTTCGTGAAGGAATAATAAACAAAATAAATAAAATAAAACCAAAAGTATTTGTTTTATATAACACCCACGCCGCACAAGTTGCACACCATGCGTTGCGCACTTTTTTTCTGGCGCGAGTTACTATTTTGAGTGAGACCGACCGACGTAACATACATCGGTAATTATGTTAGTTGTGATGAGATGCGATTGGGATACGTCTTTTGTTGTGATTGCACAAGTGCATGCGTGTTTGATTAACAAAGCGTAAATTCATCAAACTTCTCTCCGTTCAATCGTGCTGTCCTTACTTCGGCTTTCTGTATTTATCCGTAGGTTCACCCTTCTCGTCACAATCAATATCACGTTGAGCCACGTTAAAGAAGTGCCTACGTGTTCTGTTGTAGTTTACTTGGATCTTAACTCACAAAAGGCGGACAACTCTCGACTTTAGCATTGTTGCTGTCTCCAAGGTAACTGCGTCCTTTAAAAATCTATGGGATAATATTTTACAGAAACAATTTAAACCTTTGCTAGACAAATGCAATGCGACAAAATGTGGGGGTTTTTTCCCCCACCCACAGTTGCGATTATCACGTATCCACCCACCCACCCACACATACTCACTAACACACAAAGCAATCAATAAAACATTGATTACGTCCTCAGTCATAGGGTCTACACGCTTTAGACCAGTGATTCTCAAACTATGGGTCGCTTCATAAAATTTGGTTGCGGGAAACATAACGATGGGTCGTTTGCCTAACGTTTTCCTTACTGCAAGTTCTCAGCGGCATGCCTTTAGCTGAATTCTTATATTTATTGCATGGGTCGTCAGCCTCACAGATATGAAACTTTGGTAATGGTTGTATGAAGGTTGAGAACCTCTGCTTTAGACCAAGAATATATTGTCCGATAGAAAGTATTGTCAGAGTAAATGGGAAATGAGAGCAGAGCGCTGAATAAACCGTCATCAGTAACTAGCACTATATAGTTGGACAATTTTATACGGCTGACACCAGTGAGGAGCAATAAATAAATAATGGTAAGTAACAGGTACTTGCTGGACATAAAGGATGACACTAGGCAACAGAAAAGAAAATATAAGTGTTTGGCTTACCGGGAATCGAACCTAGGACCAACCAAACGGCGCCATCGCCTTGCTATGACAGGACGACGTGAAAGGACGCTCAGCCAATTTGGCACCCCAAAAAAATGCATTATTGGCTGAGGTCATTCTCATGACACTCACACAACTATGGTTTATAGGACCCGTGGACGACCCAGACAGTTTAAAGACGCAATCACTAATATAACTTTCCTATCAGCAAGAATAGACCAAATAAAGTCCGAAATACTTGTGTCCAGTAATGTGTAGTGGAAGGCGAATAACACATAATAGTCGAGTAGGTTAAAATCACGGATGGGTGAACTCTTAAATAAATAATGGAGGAAACCTTGAGTCCTGTGAACAGTGAATAAATTAGTAAATAAATAAACAAAGGTAATTAACGGGTACTCATTGGACATACAAGATGATATTAGACAACAGAAAAGACAATATAAGTGATGGGCTTACCGGGAATCGAACCTAGGACCAACCAAACGGCGCCATCGCCTTGCTGTGATAGTAAATCGTGAAAAGACTCTCAGACCCCAAAAAAGTGCATTATTGGCTTAGGTCATTCTCATGACACGGGACCGAAGACGCAGCAAACGAGATGAATGCAGTCAGCGACTCATAGCTTGACTGCTTGCGTCAGGGTCAGCGAGCCAGAGCTGACCAAGACCCTACTCCACCTTCAAGTGGTGGTCCTGGAAACAGGCTGCATCACTGCAGTCTGGCTGAGAGAGTAGGGATCGAAGAGGGAAGGCAAACCCGGTCCCACAAAATGCCGTGCTGAAGTCGGATGTGTCAATCGAAAGGCGCAAATTTCGCAGCTTTGCTGTAAACGGACACAACGCAACCAACGTCTTTTTCAGGACGAACGAGGAAGAAGAAGAAGGAGATTCTCATGACACTCACACAACTATGGACGACCCAGACAGTTTAACTAATATAACTTTCCTATCAGCAAGTATAGACCAAATAAAGGCCGAAATACTTGTGTTCAGTAATGTGTAGTGGAAGACGAATAACACAGAAAAGTCGGATAGGTTAAAGTCACGGATGGGTGAACTCTTAAATAAATAATGGAGGAAACCTTGAGTCATGTGAACAGTAAATACATTAGTAAATAAATAAACAAAGGTAATTAACAGGTACTCGTTGGACATAAAGGATGACACTAGACAACAGAAAAGAAAATATAACTGATAGTTTGTAATCCTTTCTCTAGTTCTTTAATAGGTGTTGTCTTCATGCCTTCTGTTATGATTCTCATTGCTTTTTTTTTTTTTTTTAAACTCTGCTAATTTTATTAAAGTTTGACAGCTGCTGTTGCTCATACCACAATGCCATATTCTAGGACTGGTCTCACTCGCACTGTGTATAGCTTAATTAGTACTTTCTCGTCTGCTCCCCAAGCTGTTCCAGCAAATTTTGTTCATGACTGCCATTCTTTGCTTTGCCTTCATCCTGTTTCTTTCAACCTGTTTTTTTTCAAGTCAAACGGTGATCAAAAGTAATGCCTATTTAGTTTGGATTTTTACCAGTTTGGTGCTCTGTGGTTTATTTGAGAGGGAGAGCACTGTTTATGTTGTTTTCCCCTTCATTTATCTTGATTGCGTAGTCTGCGCTGCCTAAGCAGTTTATACATACTTTAAAAGCCGTCACATGACATACTTTAAAAAGCCGTCACATGACAGCACCTCAGCATTAGTCATTTTGTCCTTCCTCGACATACCTGGGACGTGGCGTAAACACCGTAAAAGGAAGGTATTGAACCTTCGTTCTTGCTTAGCATAGGTTGTCCATGTCTCGCTGCAACATAGAAGCGTGCTGGTGGCTAAGGCATTATATAAAGCAGCTTTGGTCTTCAATGTAATAAGGTAGATGGGTGTGAAAAAAAAATCGAAAAAAGGTAATTCGTCTTACGAGGACAAAAGACAAAGAAAATAGCCAACGTTACGACCACAAGGCTTTCGTCAGGGAAAGGAAAGAAAGTGAAGGCTAGATAGGACACATAAGAACCTAAATAAATATAAAAAAATATATAAAAATTAAACCTAGCTACTTCCCTGAAGGAAACTTCCCGCAAACGGACGTAATAAAATGTAATAAGGTACTATCTTGATCGAGCAAAACAGGTGATCCTGTTCCGTATTAGAACAGGACATAACAGACTGAACAGTCACTTATACAGACTGAGATTGGTCCCATCACCCCTATGTACGTGTGGACAGGCAACACAGACAGCCGAACATATCCTGCAAGACTGCCACATGCTTAGTCAATTGCGGACTGAACATTGGCCCACAGAGACGCACATCCACACAAAGCTGTTTGGGAGTCTTGATGAACTTTCAACCACAGCAACATACATCCAGAGAACCGGACTTCTTGTGTAGACATTACTAAACAACAGCGAACGAGAAGAAGAAGAATGTAATAAGGTGAGTTCAATTCTAAACTGTTTCCATCTTGAATAGCTGTGTAGATTAACTGTTTCCATCTTGTATGGCTGTGAAGAATTACTTGTTTTGGACGACTGGGTCGTGTTGTTGTATTTTTTTTTTTAAGGCTTTTAGCTTCAATATGGTGGAATAGTCGGCCCAACGCCAGCTCACTTTAATTGTCTTTTACGATATGCCTGCTAAGACAGAATTACTGCTCTGTGCTAGCCTTGGAATCCGTTAATACACGCCCCTGACATATCTTCCTCTTAACCCTGTTATACTTTTTTCTTAACACTGACATGCCTCGTTCTTAACTCTCATATACTTCTTCTTAACTGTGACATACCTCTTCTTAACTCGAATATACCTCCTTCTTAACTCTGACATAGCTCGTTCTTAACTCGGATATACCCCTTCTTAACTATGAAATACCTCATTCTCAGCTGTGACATGCTTCCTCTTAACTCTGATATACCTCCTTCTTAGCTCTGGCAAACTTCTTAATTCTGCTATACGTCCCTCTTAACTCTGACATACATTCTTCCGTATTCTGAAATACTTATTGAAGGCCTCGCGCACCTATAAGAATCAAAGCAGGGGCATTAATGTCATTCAATCATACATGACAGGCACAAATATTTATTGTCTCCCATTATTTTATATCCATAAATAGTGAACATTTTCTGTCCGATGTTTTGTTGTATTTTTCCCCGTAAAGACTACTAAATATAGAATGATAATTTTCATTCTTATTTTTCCAGAGAAAAAAATTAGGTAGGGTGGATGATAAAACGAATATCACCCGATGAACTTCATTTGCCTTCGCTCTTCCGATATCTCGGCAATCAACCCTTGTCCACCTAATTATTGGAAATTGTGGTAAAGTGGGATATTATAAATATTTATAGGGGACTTAGTGTACTGACTGAGATCAGCTGTGAAGGTATCTGTATCTAATAAGTGTAGTGTATTACAGATGACCTTACTTGCTACCACATATTTATATCTCAGTCAGAATTATTCTGGAATATTGTAATGACTACGTTGAATGTCTAGGGTATGTATATGATGAAGTGTAAGTCACAACAACAACAGACAGATAAACAATTTAATTTATTCCACCACACGTGACAACACTGTGACACTCACACACATTTAACACTCTATAAGACTATTATTAAATGAGTCACTGGTAAATTTTCAAATATCAATATGTATTAAGTACTTTTCATTAATATATATGTGTCCTGATTCAAATACAAAGTGAACCAGGAATCACAATCAATTTTAATTACAAGTTATATGTACAGAATTTATCAATATGAATCTTGTAGTGACATATTTTATTAATCTTATCCTATGTGTGTCAGTTGTGTAGTAGTAATATGAGGTAATACTGGTATTGTTTTTTTCAAGCTATGCTGTTATTTGTCATCATGACTTCAAGTGTTTATTTCTGTTGGAACTAGTATTGGAGATGTTCTCAGTTCCGTTCATTAAAACAATTAATTTCCCCTCTTATTTTTATACAATGTCAGTTTAAGATGGGGTTACATAATGTTGAGCTCCGCTGGCCACATAGGCTTATCTTTCGTGATGGCGGCAGGAAAAGACTCCTCTGCTCGATTGCTCCCCTGTGTTCTGGAGACACCTCACTGTTTACTATATGGACCAAGGAGTATGCTGTCCGCCTCTGGATTCAGCAAAGCTCTGACCAGGTGCTGCTCAATAGCTTTAGGACCACAGTCCCTGAAACAAGAAGGTTGTACCTCCTACTTCAGAACTAATTTATACTCTATTTCTACACTGAGCACAATACATAACAAACACTGAGTTCAGAGCGGTAGACCAACTGCTATCTTCATCTGAAACAATTTTCACCAGTATATTCCTCCCTAATGGTTACTACGCCTCTGCAATTCCAGCATTATTTCTTTCTAGTCAGTAATATAGGTGGCAGTGTACTGTTTGGCAATTCCATGCAGTTTTACTTCCTCCGACACCTTCTGTTCAGGTTGGAGCACTATATATGCTGTACCTCATGTTCGCTACTGAACCACACATATATACAGACATAAATTATCAATTTACATTCAATTTTCATTAAAAAGATATTGAATATATCAAGCTTACCACAATTCATGGAATAATACACAGTTACGTTGACTGGCACTGAATATATAGCACAATTTTGATCTGCCGATGTCCCAGGCTTTTATTTAGACAAATATGCACTGGTGCTCAACGCACTGGTTCTGTAGTAAGTTTATTTGAACATGTGGTGGTGACCTGACGCCTCTAATTGACTATATTGGCAGGTCTAACCAATCATGCCATGTTTACACAGCTTTTCAAAAAAAGTACTCCTACTCACGTTTCCCCTGACAACACAAGATAGTATTTATAGTCCGACTAATCGTGTTTAGCCTTACATTTACTTTCCGCCAATCAAATCAGATTTAACATGGAGACCCATTTCCCGTACAATGGTGGGGTGAAAATCTGCCACTGAGCGATTCTGATTCTAGTGTTGTCTGACATCCCTCACTATTTCTTTTGGCTATAATTTGTCAATTCCTAGACTATTTGCGTAACACTCAACATATTATTTGTCAGCAAGTCCTAAGGAACCCAAATATATATATTTAATGGAGCCAATATGCATTTTCTTCTAGGATAGTCGTGCTGTTACTACCTCCTCACTTCCAAACTTTAGGGTGTCTGGGTACTGTCATGTTTTCAAACGTAAACCAGTATAATGTCATATTTCCTAATAAGAATTTTGTAAGTTTTTTTAAAACCTAACTCTGGTATGGGTAGTGGCTTTTTATCACTGTCGATTTGAAAAAAGCTAGTGCATGTGGCCTTACACGCGTGATGGCAGCAATTGTGTATCGCGCGACTGTGGTAGTATTGCCTGCGTCCCTGCTTCCAGCCCTCCCTTCTTGCTATCTTTAGTCCATCTGTCTTTCGTTTTAGGTAACGTAGTGTATAAAAAGACATGAATGGAATTTTAAATCTAGGTCAACCTGCGTATCTCAAGGTTTTTCTTAGAAATGCAGCACATGTTTTATCGTAGAAAGCGGGTATTGAAGCAGTAGGCTTTTACTATCAACGTGAAACGTTACAATTTGCAGACGCAGGAGAAAACAAGAGGGATTTCGCGTACAGTCATTATGACAGCACTGTTCTTTACCATTCTTCTTTCCTTTTATTGAATTTATGTGTTAGGCTTTACATTTACCTGATAATTTATATATGTGGATTAGAATTTCTCACGACAGAAATAAAAATCGAATTTCATTGTCTCATTGCTTCAGCTCACCAAGTAGTATATTAGTTACCCTCTTCTGTCATGGGGATGTGACCATTTTCATGCGGCGGACATGCAAGCCAGCATAGTCTGCGCAGTCTTCTCCTTCTTCTTTGTTCGTCCTGAAAAGGACGTTGGTTACGTTGTGTCCGTTTACAGCGAAGCTGCGATATTTGCGCCTTTCGGCCGACACATCCGACTTCAGCACGGCATTTTTGGGACCGGGTTAGCCTTCCCTCTTCGATTCCTACTCACTCAGCCAGACTGCATTGATGCAGCCGGTTTCCAGGACCACCACTTGGAGGTGGAGTAGGATCTTGGTCAGCTCTGGTTCGCTGACCCTGACGCAAGCAGTCTAGCTATGGGTCGCTAACTGCATTCCTCATTGTTGACGCGTCTTAGATCCCGTCTTCGCAGTCTAAGCAGTATATACTTGTGTGATAGGAAGGTCGAGTGTCGAAAATCCAAATTAGAAAATTTGCATAACAGAAAGTAACAGACGATTGAATGTAACTAAAAGGAAGATAAAACTATGACTCATAGATTTGTAAGCAAAGGGCGATAAATCCTTAACTGCGGCCTTTGAGAAAAAGTCATGTTTTAAAAAATAAAAAAAATAATAGGGAGTCGTGTGTCAGAAATTCCGGTGTCATAAATTTGCATAAGCTGGTTTAGCGGGCTTGGAGTTTGTGTTAGAGGGCGATACAACTATGACTTATTGATTTGGAAGCAAAGGGTGATAATCTTTAATTACGCCCCTTGAGGAAAAAGTGCTCAGTTTTGTTTTTCAGTGTTGCTGAAGAGAAATCAACTCGCACGGGATTTGGTAGGAGCGAGTGAACTGTTCGTGAGAAAGTCTGATCTAGAAACTTCGTAAATAAATGTAATGGTAAATCGAGGTTCTAGGTTTGGGCAGTGCAGATCTAGACGCGTTAAGTGTAGGTTGAGAAATATGGGTTCTCTCCCAAGTGTGTAAGCCAGTATTTATTTTACAAGTGACGGGCACAGTCGTGAGTTACCATCTCGTGAGAAGGTCATCAGTCTGGCTTGCTTCTGTGTTCACAGAAAAGACTTAACTACTCACGTAGGCGCTCGACCGCCCACATGTCACTTTCATACATGTTCCCAACTCAAGATTTATGAAGTATGTTCAAGATGACAAGACGACCAGGTATGTCAAGTCTAGACAACTAGATAGACCAGGGGTCGGCAAACTTTTAGTAGTGTCGTGCCGAAGTAATGTTGCAAAGTCACTCAGCGTGCCAACCTAAGTCCATCATATTTTTATATACAACAATTATTGAAACAATTTAAAAATGATCTTGTATTAACATGTTTCCGATAAATTAAATAACTATTCTATTCTTTGTAGATTATTCAATATTTTAATATATAGTAAATAGGAACAAATATCAATACAAATATTATGTTTTGCAAAATTTAAGTTCTGAACACATTAGTTTGAAATTTTATAATAAAATTGCCATATGTATATTTTGTTAAGACAGAAAGTCCAATAGTTTGAAGAACAAAACAATTAAATAAACCAAATATAAAACACGTTATTAAAATGTTAATATGAGTAATCATTGATTATTATTGATCTGAGTCATTAATCAATTAATGGGACCCGTGTCCTTGCTTCTCCTTGGTTAATTGTTCAATATCAGGTGTGTGTTTTGTCAATTTCAGCTTCACACAGGCTTCTGAATGCACAAGTGTTAGGCGACTTCTCTGTGGACTTAAAACAGCTTTCATGTGTGAAAAAATTTGTTCTCATGTATAAGTTGACCCAAAAGCCGAAAGTAGAGCAAATGCAACTTTCTTCAAACAGGTGAACGCTTCAGGCAGGGATGTCCAGCAGTTGAGGATGGCAGCTGACTTTTCCAAGCAACTTCCTTCAAGAGTTTTTCGCAATTCTACAAATTTTATCGTCCATAACTCTGATGCTTTGAATTCGATGTGTTGCATTTCAAAACTGTCAACATCCATCCACTCGAAAAGAGATAGGTCAAATGGGATGTTAGTATGATCAATTAAGTCGGGTTTGATGAGGTAAGAAAACATGGGCCCGTGAATTTTGAAGTCTTGACCTCGTTTAGCAAACTCTCATTTGAGCGCTTCAACGTACTTCTGAAGCTCATCTCTGTTGACAGTAAATCGATTTGAATGAGCCTTTACGTTTGGAAAGTACTTGTATGTGTTAGTGGTAATATCTCTGCAAAATATGTCTAATTTTGACGCAAATCCTTTCCAGTGCTCAAAAAGATCAAGTATTGTTTGACCCTGCCCTTGTAAACGCAAGTTTAATTCATTCAGATTTGTAGTTATGTCAGCCAGAAACATCAGCTTGCACAGCCAGTCCTCGTCATTCAATTCCGGGAAATGTTGTTCATTTTCATCAAGAAACACCTTGATTGCTTCTAGACATGATACAAATCTGTTCAAAACATTACCTGGACTAAGCCAACGAACATTGCTGTACAGCGGGAGGTCCGCATATGCGCTCTCCATTTCTTGTAGAAGAGACTTGAATTGCCTGTGGGTCAATGAAGAGCGAGAAACTATGAAGTTAACTATCTTGACAACAGTTTCCATTACAGAGTTGAAGGATAGTGACGAAATCTTCGCACACAAACTCTCCTGGTGTATAATGCAATGCAAGCTCAATACTTGACGTCCAATACGATCCTCAAGAAGTTTAACAAATCCTTTGTTCTTTCCAACAAATGCAGGGGCGGCATCAGTAGTAACACAGAATATTTTATTCATGTTAATGTTCTGATTTTCGAAATAGCTTACAAATGCAGTCATTATGTCCTCTCCCTTGGCTTTACCATAAAAAGGTATCAAGCAGCACAGTTCTTCATAAATACGGTCGTTGTCACAATATCGCGCAACTATAGCTAGGCGCGCCACGTCATTCACATCGACACTTTCGTCAAGAGCGACACTAAATACAACAGCTTGTTGTAACCCGGTTGTTTGTTTTACCGTTACATTTTCAGCCATATCAGTTATGCGCCTCTCGATTGATCTCGCAGAAGCCGGTATTTCTCGAATCCGAGACAGTATTGTTTCTTTATTTGGTAAATCACTAAACAAAATTTCAGCACTGCTAAAAAAAGTTTCCTTGATGTATTCTCCATCTGTGACAGGTTTGCCCTTCGAAGCTACACACTGTGCAATTTTGTAACTACATTCGGTAGCTTTATTTTTGGCTCCAATTACTTGACTAAAAATACTACTTTGTTTTTTTGTAGCCAGAAACAGCAATTTTTATGGCTTCACTTTTCTCCTCAGAGTTTTTAAACATGGACTGATGTTTGGTTTGACAGTGTCTTTGTACACTTGACGTACGGCACAAGACAATTTCATAACATAAAGCACAAACAGCACGATCCTTTTGTTGTATGAATCCATATTCGTTTGTCCAAAAGTCTTGAAACGAGCGTGTATCAAGTTTTTGTCTTTTTTGATTCATTTTAACGGCACCGTATTACTTAATAATAACACCAACATTTGTGCTGCTGTCAACGGACTGTACGGGCATGAGTATGCGACAGCCGAGAGAACTGTAGATGTGGTGGTGGTCGGGAGAGAGGGGCAGGATAGGACGGAAATATAACTTCGTCGAGGTCAGTCATTGTTGCTCCAAACTCACACTGGGAGTCAAAAACTGCGAGCGAAAACGAAATAAATACGCTCGTCCAGGCGCTAGCCAGACACTATTGCGTAATTATGATATTACGTCTCCGCTTGCCCGTCAAAATTTGATGGGATTCTTTTCAAGAATCTCATCCTGCAAACTACGGTAGCAGGTAGACGCCAGACTAGCGGGCGCCGCAAAGTATAACCACTCCCCTTGAAATTCGTTGAAGAATATTTGTTCTCGGAAACGGTCCGTAAAAACGAAGACTTACGTGCAGTATAGTATGATCAGGCCTTTAGTTTTCATCAGATCGCACATTCTTACCTCCAATGTCTAAAAACTTTCGTTTTGAAGGGTTGTAAAAACAGGTACAGCTTTAAAAGAATTATATGCTTCTATTTAATTAAAAATTCAATTTTTTTTTTAATGAGATCATATTCTGTACAGTATTTTAATTCACTCAGCGTGCCATTGAAAATCGTTCCACGTGCCACGCTTGGCACGCGTGCCGTAGTTTGCCGACCCCTGAGATAGACTGTTTAGAATAATGAGCAGAAAAATAGACAACAGCTAGCCATGAGAAGTGTGAAACAATAGACATTGGTAGAAATAGTCATCCCTGGTAGTAGACCAGTCTTTCTAAAGATACACCAAGTAGTCACACTAAGACTCGAAACTTCAAGAAGATAGAAGTACAGCAGAGACAAAGTAGAACAGAATTAGGAACAGCGAGTACTAAGATAAATGCTATGACAAGAAGTTTTAAATGACAACACTGGTTCTCAAATCATAACCACCTTGACTACTAGAGACTTAAGCAGATACAGAAGCAGTAACATTGAATAAAGAATATATGGAGATTGAGTAAAGATGAGGTTTAGAGTTTGCCTATGAACATTTTTTTATACAAAGGTTACCAGACGCTGGTGGAAGGTTGGGCAGAACATTTCATTTCAACGGTTGCTGATTTTTATGTAAATAAACTTCGCCTTACTCTTCACTGCTGTCGGCGTGAAGTATGTTCACAAAATGTCAAACCATCAACCATCTGTCTGTCATACGCTGTTGTAGTCGTCAATTTGATCAGGAGTAACTTAACATCATCATCCAAACTGCCTACTATTTAGGGCAGTGATACGAACCTCCATACCCTCATTATCATCAGCATGCACGGCCACACATGCTTTGAAGGCCAGCACGTGTTAGCACCTCGACATTTGTCCTTCCACGAAATATCAAGGAGTATAGACTTCAACAAACACATACCAAGACCTCCTGACTTGTGCCATCAGCTCTTTCTGTGTTTTCTTTATTCCTTTAATTCCTGTCTCCAGAAAAATAAGGTATTGGGTGTAACCATGTTTTCAGTTTACCTTCGATGGTTTGAATTATATTTAGTATTAAACAGATATTATGCTTCAAAAAGTGCACAATCCAGGGGATACCAGCCCATTGCAACATTCCAGGCAACGAGGAGGCAGATAAACTTGCTAAAGAACGAGAAGCGCTACAACAAAATGATATAGGGACAACTTATGAAATGGCAAAAAACAACTATGAAAGCCAGATGCAAGTTCAAATGTGAAGGAGAACACACAGGCCATATAAAAAATGATGCTTAACACCAGCTATCTAGGCAAAATCAGGTCAGCATTTTCCGGCTAAGCACTGAAAGCAACATTTTAAGGTACCATCTAAACAACAGGTACAAGATTGGTGCAACGGACCTTTGCACTTGTGGCATCAGCCCTATGAGAGCCGAACATATGCTGCAATCCTGCCCAACATACAGCAACGAACAGAGTATCTTGTGGCAGCAACCTATTTCATTCCACGAAAAACTGTTTCGGGAACCTTGAGCTGACTACTGCCTATTGGAGTCATTAATGTGAAAATCTGAAGGTGAACGAGATGTCAGGAAACTTGAGCTGACTACTGCCTATTGGAGTCATTAATGTGAAAATCTGAAGGTGAACGAGATGTCAGGAAACTTGAGCTGACTACTGCCTATTGGAGTCATTAATGTGAAAATCTGAAGGTGAACGAGATGTCAGGAAACTTGAGCTGACTACTGCCTTTATTAAGAGTCATTAATGTGAAAATCTGAAGGTGAACGAGATGTCAGGAAACTTGAGCTGACTACTGCCTTTATTAAGAGTCATTAATGTGAAAATCTGAAGGTGAACGAGATGTCAGGAAACTTGAGCTGACTACTGCCTTTATTAAGAGTCATTAATGTGAAAATCTGAAGGTGAACGAGATGTCAGGAACCTTGAGCTGACTACTGCCTATTGGAGTCATTAATGTGAAAATCTGAAGGTGAACGAGATGTCAGGAAACTTGAGCTGACTACTGCCTTTATTAAGAGTCATTAATGTGAAAATCTGAAGGTGAACGAGATGTCAGGAAACTTGAGCTGACTACTGCCTTTATTAAGAGTCATTAATGTGAAAATCTGAAGGTGAACGAGATGTCAGGAAACTTGAGCTGACTACTGCCTTTATTAAGAGTCATTAATGTGAAAATCTGAAGGTGAACGAGATGTCAGGAAACTTGAGCTGACTACTGCCTTTATTAAGAGTCATTAATGTGAAAATCTGAAGGTGAACGAGATGTCAGGAAACTTGAGCTGACTACTGCCTTTATTAAGAGTCATTAATGTGAAAATCTGAAGGTGAACGAGATGTCAGGAAACTTGAGCTGACTACTGCCTTTATTAAGAGTCATTAATGTGAAAATCTGAAGGTGAACGAGATGTCAGGAAACTTGAGCTGACTACTGCCTTTATTAAGAGTCATTAATGTGAAAATCTGAAGGTGAACGAGATGTCAGGAAACTTGAGCTGACTACTGCCTTTATTAGAGTCATTAATGTAGATGTCTGAGGGTGAACGAGATGTCAGGAAACTTGAGCTGACTACTGCCTTTATTAAGAGTCATTAATGTGAAAATCTGAAGGTGAACGAGATGTCAGGAAACTTGAGCTGACTACTGCCTTTATTAAGAGTCATTAATGTGAAAATCTGAAGGTGAACGAGATGTCAGGAAACTTGAGCTGACTACTGCCTTTATTAAGAGTCATTAATGTGAAAATCTGAAGGTGAACGAGATGTCAGGAAACTTGAGCTGACTACTGCCTTTATTAAGAGTCATTAATGTGAAAATCTGAAGGTGAACGAGATGTCAGGAAACTTGAGCTGACTACTGCCTTTATTAAGAGTCATTAATGTGAAAATCTGAAGGTGAACGAGATGTCAGGAAACTTGAGCTGACTACTGCCTTTATTAAGAGTCATTAATGTGGAAGTCTTAAGGCAAACGATGAAGAAGAATACGAAATAAATATTATTTTAATTCATGACTGTCAAATAAATTATACAAATAACAGCTGAGCGTCCGATTGGCACAGTGGTTAGAATACTTGCCTCTAGTAACAAAGTTACCGGGTCCAAATCTGGTAGCGCCACACTTCGGTCTAACTAGATGTAAATGGGTACTTGACTCTGCTCTTGAGGCATGGAAGGCAGTGGCATCGAGCAAGGGAACTGGCCGCCGTAGCTCATAGTGCTGAGCCTAGTATAGTGAAGTCTCTAACAACACGCCAAACCTCTATAGCAGTATCTGCCCCAATGAGACTACCTTTACCGTTAACCACCAGCTATAAGAAATAATTGGCAAGTTTCCGCTGGTAAAACAGGGCGTTTGGCAGGGATGTGTGCTAGCACCCGTACTGTTCTTTACGTAAAGTGGAACCATAACAAGATCCACAGAGGGCAACCACAAATATTGGTTGGTGCAAATAACATAAACAACCTGAGACATGCTAATGCAAAGATCCAATCTTAACAGCAAAAACACGGAGTTAAGGGAAATGATTGATACAGTAGTGACAGAAAGTGAAATTAAAGGCTTTAGGCTAATTGCAATAAGACAGAAATAGTGGCCATCTTGAGGAAAATTACTTTCCCAAAATGCACCATTAAAGTAAATGGGTCAGGTTTGAAAGGTTAATATATTCAAAGACCTAAGCACAATAATAACATCAGATTGCATCGCATAGAGTACAAAAGTCCAGGGGAAAAAAGCAGAGTTCAATGAAATGGAAAGTATTTTGTGAAACAAATATATCTCAGTTGAATCTAGAGAGAGAGAGAGAGAGAGAGAGAGAGAGAGAGAGAGAGAGAGAGAGAGAGAGAGAGAGAGAGAGAGAGAGTTCTTCAGTGTTATATTAAAACGATGCTGTCATATGGAAGTGAGTCATGGACAAAGAGTAAACAAGCATCAAAATTGCTGAAGAATGTTTAGAATAGCCTCGACAGTTAAAAAGAATCATGATGATATTATGGAGGAAGGCATTGTTACTCGTTGTGGTGTCTGCCCATGCACACTACATGTTAGATTTATTGAGTTGGAGTCATTGCTGATAAATGCGGCACTATTGGGGATATTGAAAGTGAGGTGCACCAGAGAAATGACGTATGAATGTTTTGTGTAGTAAGAAGGTTTACGAAAACCCATGAACAGTGTGGCTGCTGTGTTTTGGCTGTGTATCAACTTGCGTTCCAATGGGAACCCATTAAGTAGTGGTGCTTAAAGTATGTGGATGATATAAAAAATGGAAACTCTTGAAACAGGATTAATCCTGTCATGATGATTTATGGATCAATATATGCGAACTGATATGTATGCTAGAATGGAATCAAATACACCTAAGACGCATCAACAGTGAGGAATGCAGTTAGCGACCCATAGCTAGACTGCTTGCGTCAGGGTCAGCGAACCAGAGCTGACAAAGACCCTACTCCACCTCCAAGTGGTGGTCCTGGAAACCGGCTGCATCACTGCAGTCTGGCAGAGTGAGTAGGGATCAAAGAGGGAAGGCTAACCCGGTCCCAAAAATGCCATGCTGAAGTCGGATGTGACGGCCGAAAGGCGCAAATATCACAGCTTCGCTGTAAACGGACACAACGCAACCAACGTCCTTTTCAGGATGAACAAAGAAGAAGAAGAAATATGTGTATTAAAGGAAAATGAGTTAGTTTATGAAGGGAAACGGCCTTAATTCCTTGTCGTTGGTTGGGCCAGTTACAGAGCCCGTTTTATGTTGTTGGATTTCGTGAGAACGCACATAATCATTAGGAGATTTCATCCTAGACGTAATAGAGCAACGAGCAGTAATATATAACAGAACGAGTAATCTTCTTCTTCTTCCTCGTTCGTCCTGAAAAGGACGTTGGTTGCGTTGTGTCTGTTTACACCGGAGCTGCGATATCTGCGCCTTTCGGCCGACACATCCGACTTCAGCACGATGCAACCAAGTACAAACTTACAAATGGATATAGATTTTGAGTGTGGACGTGAGGAGCTATTTACCTGAAATAATAACAAATAGAACCAAATAAAAATATGGATGGAGCGTCCCAACACACTCGTATTAGAATGAACCGATTAATTTTCCATGAGCATGGTTATGTTACTATATTCACAAGTAGTATGACGAGATCACTAATGTGGAACTGATGCCAGGAACCAGACAAGTGCCAGTGGAACAAGAGATGAATAGGACACACACTGAGGAAACCTGTTCATAACATTACCAGGCAGTCCTTGGTCTGGAATCCTCAGGGCAAGACAGACAGTTGGAGACTAAAAAGGACACGGAGAAGAGAACTGGAGACAGACATGAAGAAGGTATAGAAAGACCTTGACCTGATGGCACGTGACAACAATACTTGGTATAAGTTTGTTGAAGGACTATGCTTCTTGTGGAGTTGAAATATGATGACGAGGATGATGATGATGATGATGATGATGGCGGTGATGATGATGATGATGATTAAGAGGAAAGCTGGAATATATTTTGTCAATATGAAATACTGAAGAAACAAGAGGACGATAACAAGAAATATAGAAGAATCTGGACAGTTGAACATCGTGACGTGGGAAAAAAGTCTACAACAGAATTGATAAACAGTAGTGAGAACAAGAATTTGTGGAGAGACATGATTATCTTCGCCAGCCGGCATGGTACACGAAGACACGATAAAATTGTGTTTGTTTTGTACTGTTGTTGATATTTACCGTCGTGTGTAGTAAATATTGTTAAATTAAATGAGACGTGGCTGGCTGTCATACATTCTCACGTTATGAAGTTTAATCACTAAGGCGAACACACTGAATACATAGGACACATATTTAATCGGACATCTTGGAAAACAGGAAGTAGTAAGAAGAGAAAAGAAGAGCTAGCCTAAGGGCAAGTAACTCTAGTAGGAAACAAGATAAACATCGAGACATCAACATCCCCCATTCTTTATGAGTGAACAAAGTCATTCATCCAAGAGGGTTTCTTGCTATCTCTTTGAGGTCTCTTAGGGCAAGTTGGTAGGAGAGAATGTTCTTTGCCAGCTTTCCCAGGACTAGAAGTAGCTGGAGTTGAAGGATCAACTTCTGGAGGATTAGAAATGTTCACTTCACTAGTGTTTTCCATGTCTGGCAAAACAACCTGTTGCTCGGGTAGAACTGGAGAGGAGACATCAATTTCCAGGTCCTCGGGATCAGGTGTGAAAGGTGTTGTTTTAGGTCTTAGATGAATTCTGTTTCTGACATATTGACCTCCATTCTCCCCTTCAACGAGATAAGATCTTTCAGAGAGCCTCTTATCAATCCTTCCAGGTTGCCAGTTTGGTTGTTCAGGGTCTTGATAGTAGACTGGCTGGTGAGACAACTTGGGCAGATCATGAGCAGTTTTATCATAATACTTCTTCACTGATCTGTCTCTCTTGCCTCTACTTTCAATAACTCTACTGTGAGATGCAACGGGTTTCACTGCAGAAGGTATCAGTGTACGCAGTTTCCTGTTGAACAGTATTTCTGCTGGACTTTGATCAAACACTTGTCTCGGCGTATTACGAAGTTCAAGTAGTGCCTTATATGCATCTGTATTATTTTGAACAGTCTTTCTCATCATACCCTTGATGAGTTTCACAGCAGATTCAGCTAATCCATTGGCTTTATGGTGACCTGGTGCTGATTTAACATGAAGTATTCCCCATCTAGCAGTAAATGATCTGAACTGTGCAGACGTAAACTGAGTACCTTGGTCAGATACAATAACTTTGGGAACACCATAACGAGCAAAATGAGACTTCAATTTCCTGATGACTAACTGTGCTGTCATTGTAGGTAGAAAGTCTACTTCAATGAAGTTGGAGAAGTAGTCAATCAGGACTAAATAATATCGGCCTTCTATAATAAAGATGTCAGTGCCAACTTTCTCCCAGGGTGATAAACCTCTTGAGTGTTGGTTTAAAGGTTCTTTAGTATTCCTGGCCTTCGTTTATTGACATTCTGGACAACTGTCAGCTATCTGTCGAATCTCAGCCATCATGCCGATCCAAAACAGACAACTTCTTGCCCGGCTCATCATGCTGTCAAATGCAAGATGAGCAGCGTGTAGCATTTGCTTGATTTCAGGCCTCAGTGCTTTTGGGATAAGAATACGCTCTCCTTTAAGTATTATGCCTTGTTCTGTTGTCAGCATATCACGAATGTCAAAATAAGGCATAAGCTCAGCTGGTACATCAGACTTTCTTTTAGGCCACCAATCCAAAATGGTCGACTTCAACCTCTGGAGCACGCTGTCTTTGAGAGTTTCAGCTTTAATCTTTTCCATCATCACATCTGGTATTTAAGGTAATCTTACAGGTGCATCAGCTCCTGCATTGCTCTCTCTATCAGCTAAGGAATCCAATGTGACGTTATGAATACAAACTCTGGACAGTGTGTCGGCTATAAGAAGATCGGAACCTTGTACCCATTGGAATTCAAAGTCATATCGATGGCTGCGCATCAGTAAATTCTGCAGTCTTCGAGGAATTTGACTCAGAGGTTTCTTAACGATGGCTGCCAAAGGTTTATGGTCGTTGATGACTGTAACTTTCCTTCCATAAGTGTACTGGTCAAAGCGTTCCAAACCATATACAACAGCTAAGAGTTCCTTCTCAATTTGAGCGCAGCGTTGTTCAGTTTCAGTTAGAGCCCTTGAAGCAAACTCTATTGGATGACCATTTTGTAGGAGGACAGCCCCAAGTCCATAGCTGCTACTATCAACTTGAATACACAAAGATTCATCAGGATCATAGTATGCGAGTACTGGAGTAGAAGTAATCAGTTTCTTGACTCTCTTGAAAGCTTGTTCGCATTCAGCAGACCAGATAAAGGGAGTATCCTTATGGGTAAGTTCTCTTATTGGATGAAGAACTTCTGAAAGATTGTTGAGAAACTTTGCTAGATACTGTATCATGCCGCAAAATCTGCGAACCTCATGACAGCCCTTTGGAACGGGCATGTTTAGTATTGTCTCCACCTTTTTCTTGTCTGGTTCAACACCTCGAGCAGTAATAAGGTGACCCATGAAGGTAATTTCTTCTTTCTTCTCTTGAGCTTTAGCGTCATTCAGTTTAATGCCTTTCTCTTTACACCTATGTTTCAGTGCTTTAAGCTTCAGATCATGGTCTTTAATAGCTTGCAGTCTGTTTGATTCACAACCTGCAATAACTATGTCATCAGCAACATTGATGCAACCATGAAGACCTTCAAGAGCTTGTGCTAGATGCCTCTGGAAAATGTCACTGCTTACATTCAAGCCAAATGGTAGTCTAGACCATCTGAACCTACCAAAAGGTGTAATCATTGTTGTAAGTTTACTAGACTTCTCATCAAGTTTGATATGCCAGAATGCTTCCTTGATATCCAGCTTTGTGAAAATCTTGGCATTATTGAGTTCAGGCAATACATCATCCAAAGTTGGTAATCTGTAATGCTCTCTCTGCAAAACCTCATTCAGGGGTCTGGATCAATGCATATTCTTAAAGAACCATCAGACTTTTCAACAACAGCCATTTGGTTAACCCATTCAGTCGGTTCCTCTACTGGTATTAATATACCTCTGTTCATTAGATTTTGAAGCTCTGATTTTACCTTGTTCTTAAGTGAAATTGGTATTTTTCTGCACGGTAGTGCCTTTGGACGAATATTAGGATCAATATGCAACACAGCTTCACCCAGGACACCTAGATGGTTATCAGAGTTATGATCATTATCTAAACTGTCAGTAGCCACCTTAGCAATAAATTTGTTTGTGTTGACTGTCACAAACTGTAGATCCTGCAGTGTGTTGTTGCCCAGCAAACATGTGAATCTATTTTTCACAACAGTAAACCTAATATTGTGTTTTGTCCCAGTCTTAGGATTCTCAGCAGTTAATAGAACTTCTCCCAGTGGAGTCATCTTAGTACCATTCCACATAACCAGCCTCTGTTTAGTGGGTAACAATTGTTCTTGCATTACAAAGCGTTGACAGATTGTATTCACATCAGCTGCTGTGTCTAACTGAAATTTTACCATTTTCCCATTGACAATGAGTTGTGCAGATGTACAAGCTTTGCTAGATTTCACACAATTAAGAAAAACTTCAGAATCTTCCACTGACTCTGTGTGAACAGTGTGAACTTTCTTGCATTTAACTTTGAAATGGTTTCTTCCCCCACAATTTGAGCAAAACTTCCCCCATGCAGGACACTTTTTCTTAATCAATGGATGTTTCTGTCCACAGTAATGACAGGCTTTACCAGTATGCTGCAAAGTGTCTCTCATGTGAGGTTTATGGTTGAGTGATTTTTTTCTGTACCTGTTCAACCCTTGCTTCAGAAGGTTGTACTGTATTATTCATCTCACTTATGTCTTTTCCAGTTTGCTCGAAGACTCTGCATATGTGAATGGCTTTATTTAGATCGAGGTCAGCTTCTCTCAAGAGCTTCTCTTGTAACCTTTTGTTAACAGTAAAGACAATTTTGTCTCTTATCATACGATCCTTGTCGTTAAAGTTGCATAAATCTGCCTTAGTTCTCAGCTCAGTTACGAAGGAATTAAAAGGTTCTTGAAGAGGTGTGTTCCAGAATCTGAACGTATGTAATACTTCATTGCTTCGTGAGCTGCAGTGGTTCTGGAGCAAATTGAGAATTTTAGCAGGATTAGAGTGGTCTCCTTCCTCTGCAAGTTGATTAAAAACTTCAACAGCTTGAGGTCCAGCACAGTTTAGAATAATGGCCGCCCGAACAGGATCAGGTTTAGAGGCCGCCTCTGTTGCATGCATGTATAATTCTAACTGTCGTCTCCAGTTACGAAATGTGTCTGGTTCGACGTTATTTATGTCTAGACAGGGTGGTAACCGAAATAAGGGCCGTTCTGCCATGACGAAATGTCTAATAATGGTATGCAAGCAATAACCAGTAATCTCACCTCAAGTCTAATGACGTCAGCACACGTGTCAGCAGAATAGTTCGAATTCTGTAGACATAAACACCGCTGCCACCATGTTGATATTTATCGTCGTGTGTAGTAAATATTGTTAAATTAAATGAGACGTGGCTGGCTGTCATACATTAAACGTGTCGAGTCATATCCAGTGTGTGTTCAAGCTTCGTGATTAAACTTCATAATATGTAATGTATGACAGCCAGCCACATCTCAGTATATCTTACAACATTTACTATATAAAACGGTAAATATCAACAACTATAATATTTTAACTTTGTTGGGTGCTCTGCTTAGTTATATCTGTGTTGTATCATTTCTATTTTTATACTAAGCGTCTGTCTTTCCATATAATATTACTTACCCAGCGTCCGATTGACTGAGTAGTAAGAGCACTGGTCTCTCGCGGCAAAGGTACCAGGTTCAATTCGCGGTATCGATACGCTTCAGTCTACCCAGCTGTAAATGGGTACCGGACTTTGCACTTTGTCGTAGATTTTGGATAGGTGATTAAGATAGATTCTGGTCCCGTCTGAATAGAACTGACAAAGGTGGTAACTCAGTGAGAGATAAGGTAAAGAAATAGATTTCACGAGTGAAATTGTGAAAAGGTAGAGTCTGTCCCTGGATTGAGAAGATACTCTAGTCCAGCCTATCTCTACGAATGAAATTGGTTTATCAGACAGTTTACCTTTTTGTATATATTAACATATATATACTATAACCACTCACATACACACACACAGATAAGTGACGACAACTTGACGCACAAACGTGAAACTATATTAATGGTGTAGGGATATTGGGCCGAGTTGACCAACAAAGGTAATTAAGTTTTATGTTAAGTTTATTTATCATAAAGAAAACTTTACAACATCTAGTAACAAACATCAAATATAAAATCATAGGTTACAGAATTAATAAAGAAATAGACACATAAGTGCAATCCCCTCTGTTGAAACAAGATCCCACAAGAAGAAGTTAATGAACCCCCAAAAGGTCAAAAGATTAGCACTATGGTATATAATTTGACTACACTGTAAAGAACAGGGTTCCTAATTAATCTATTCTGAAAATAACAGTATTAGCAAACAAAAGAAAGGCAAAACAAAGTGAGTATCCTAATTATACAATAGAATAATTATTCACTCCTTCTTTCTCTCGCTTCAGACAGACAGTGGCCACGTTCATTCGTTCTTACCTAACTGTTGATTAACAACATCTGGAACGTATCTCCATGGTACAAACAGCAAATCCAGTGTTGGGTTGTTTTGGCAAAGTAAGCCCCAGCTCCTCCAAGTTTGATTAATCCGGTTATTTGGGGAACGCTTACTTCGTTACTGTTAATTGGATCTGTTTATTTCACATCAATTAGTCCAGGTAGGAAAGTAATTATGACTTCTAGTGTTCACAGTGTCATTAGCTTGTAATTCCAATACTTAAAAAGAATGCCAGGTATGTAAATCTCTCGGGATAAAAATCCTCGTCACAACACAGTGGTCGGTAATCGGGAAATGTTAATTGTTGACAATTTCGCCACCGCGGGCTGAATGTATATGAAAATGGGAAAAAGAAATCTGGATAACTATAGGTCCAGTTACAATTATTCTTATAGTCTTTTGTTGGTACTCGCTCTCTTTCTGGGTAATACAAGAAAGCCGAACATGTCAACCTCGAATACCCGCTATTTGCATAAGAATGTTTGTTTGGCGTCTATTGGACTTAGACGTAGACCCGTTTTCTCAGATTTAGATTAAGACCGCTGGTAGGTTTGGTTTTGTGAACTGTACTGAATTTTTGGAAGAAAATACAAAATATTTAATCACAATATCAGTATCTATCCTAACCCGCGTAACGGTATAATTTATTATTATCCACTCGGTTATAAATTTGATAGAAACCCCAAGTGTATAGATTACCTTATCGCTAGTCATTTATAAAATTACTCGTAATGAATTATAAATAAATATATATTTCTTCAGTACTCATAATGAATAGGGTCGCATAGAGATTTATGATCAATAAATTTTCTATATTCTTTCTTTTCTACCCGTGTCCTCTACTTTATTATCGCTCTTTTATCCTTTTCCTGGGTTTTTTTTCGCATTCGTTCGTTTGCGACAAAATATATTTTCCCATTCTGACTTTGCCGTTTCTTTTCTCATACTGGTAACGCATCGTATTGCATAATCGTGTCAGTCCCTGGACGAGACGAAATACTGTGAAATTCGTCTCGATAGTCATGGGATGGTAGACATATCGTCTAACATTTTCATCTGACAGGGCGCTTTACGGTTAAGTTTTTCGGCATGAGGTGTGGAAACTGCCATTTGCATCGCCCAGGACTGAGAATAGTTAGACGGAGGTGTCGAAGACGCGTTGTGGCAGTTATGGCCTGCGCCTTAGTTAAGTGTTAAGAGAGGAGAGGGGGAGACGGGGGGGGGGGGGGTTGCGAAATAGCGCGCATCCTTTGTCCGTTTTCATATATCTACACGAGTGGCTTAGACTAGTCATTCATACTCCTAAATCTGCAGTAGACAGATCACTCGTGCTAGAAAATATCTTATATATTGCAAAGTTCTGAGTTTCTTGGCAACATTTTACCGAGTTCTAGACTACCATTATATTGAAGGATTCTAGTCGTGGTATTAATCTGTAGTTCTGTGTGGAGGTAAATATATATATCTAGTAGAATTGAGTGTTTTAGTGATAAATCGCCTATTATATTTCACTAGTTCCTTTGGTGCAGAAGAAATTAATTTATAAGTCTGTTATATTCTCTAGTGACGTGTTTCAGTAGAAAGCAGAATAAATTATAATTTCTAGCTTAAACTCATGCAGCTATAAATAAATTTAATTTAACTGCTAAATACTCAGTCGAGAATATTTTAAAACTAACTTATAACTGCACTGATTCATCATTGAGTATTGACGAAATACGTATGTATTTCTAATTCATGATGATTGATTTTATGAATTATAACTTATTTCACGGGAGTTTTAAACGATAAGTCAAGCTCTCCGCTTGCAGTTTATAATGTAAGTTATAACCGAGTACATAGTTTGTATAAGTATTTTATATGTTGTTTTTTTCTTTATTCAGTGAAAACTGAGGTAGCCCAACTCTACCAGCGTTTTGTACGGAGAAACATCTGTGAAGAACAAAAACATTTTTTCTTAAAGACTTGGGTGTATAAAGTAAAACCTGTCTAGATTGCATTGGCATCCAGAACGACAGAGTACCCATTACATAAACCTTTTTTAAGATTTAATGAAGTAACGGGCCCATCGAGCCTGATTTAATTCTTCCAGAAAAAAAACTCAAGTACATTTCAGCCTTGGGGCAATCAAAATATTAATATCAGTAACATTCCGACGGAGTTGTGACTAGTGGTGGTGTGACCAAATCAAGTCCTATGCTGAGAGAAGGCACCGACCTGACATTCCTCATTACTAGAAACCTAAGCTATTGACACTGTGCGCGCTGTTAACGTTCGTGCCTGGACAATTTTAATGTGACTTACATAGATATCCATAAATAAGAATAACCAAGAAAACGTTCCCTGAAGTAGTGAATTCAACCCGTCTTTTTGGAACTGGGGTTCTCTTGGCCAAGACTACCATTGGAGAGTCTGTATGTGCATGTCCTAAAAATTGTGTTTCCAGAAGTTGCTACCAAAGCTGTAAGTACGAATGAAAGCACGTGATCACGGCTGACTGAATAGAGTGAATGCAGGACTGAGTGATTCCTTTATTGTTGTATTTTGGCACCCATTTTGCTGTCTTAAATTTCTTTATGCAAGTTTGTTTTGTTGCTAACAATATTTTTTCCTTAGGATAGATCAGAGTATCCAAGTCTGTTCATACATTTAAAGGGAAATCTTAGACTAAATCATAGGTATCCATGACTCTTTGGGGCTATCACTTTTCTTCTAACAGGACTGTGGGCTATACATCGAGGGAAAGGATCATACCAATGGGTCTATCATTCTTGTAGCAATTCATTGACTTTATGACTATTTGTATATGTTTGATGTAATTTTATATGTTGTGATGGAAGTTTATTTTGATAATTAAACTTCACAATTAAACGTAATCAGTGTGGCGGTCAGTTCGTTCCAAAATATCTATATTTTCATTGTCATAGGTTCACGTGTTGTGCGTCTATTGTCGTCACTTATTTGTGTGGGTATGTGAGGACATATATATTAATATATAGTATATTAGATTTGTCTGACTAATCTAACTCTGTTGTAGATGATAGGCTGACTGAGAGAAGCTTCTCGAGTCAGAGACAGAATCTACTATATTTCCTCCACCTCTATCGTGAAATCTATTTCTATTTTTTTCCCTCCCACTGAGCTATCGCTTATCTCTATGTCTATTCAGAAGGGACCAAACTAAGTCTTAATCACCTATCGCAAATCTACGACAAATGAGGTCTCATCTATCGGGATTTTGAACTTAGAAGAGGCAGACGATACGAAAAATAGTGTTTGTTTGTCTAGGAATTGAACTCTAGTCCTAAGCAAGCACGACAAATATCAGTTCGTCTGTAGGATTTCTTTCTTTACTCTGAAATAGAGTAAGAGTGTGAGTGTCTCGTGGTATTGTGTATCTTTAAAATAACTATTCCCCTAGACCACCGATCTGTTTATGGGCGTGCTGACCACACAATTAATAATTGTTTTTTTTTCCACAGCATTATTGAGCATTATACATTTGAGTTACAGGTTGATTTTGTCGGAATATATGTTAATTGTTTATTTTGTAACACGAAACGCTGGTAAAGTTTGTGATTGTCTAGCAATCACAGGGTTCTGAAGAAGTAGGTGTTTGAGCTAAGCTAAGGAGTGCGTTCACACAATTACGTCTTGTTAATTGCCTTCCTTACCCTAACTGTCTTCAGGGGTTAACTTGTAGTGGACTTAAAAATTAAGGGATTTTTTTTCCTCTTTAAAATTTTTTAAATAATTATTTTGTTTCCACTGTAGCAACTTATTTTTGTTAGTGATTAATCTTAACTACCATTAAATTGGCATAGTCGTCTGCATTAGGGGCTTAATTGCCGATTAATAGCAGCGATAGTTAGACACTATATCATAGGAGGAGGTATCCCAGGTTAAAGTGTATCATCTTTTGTTTTGGTATTTTCTCGCAAGGGGTAGGAACCAGAGTATCCTTTTTCTTCTTTTCTTCCTTGAGTAGTCTCAGTCACTGATTTATTATGGCCGAGAGGGCGAAACTGAGGCAGATGCTCAGACAGGAAGCAATGGAAGAGGGACTGGACGGCGACGAAGCGAAAGCTTTCGTCAGGGACGGGCTGGAGAGATATGATGTGGAGTAGAAGGAAAAAGAAGCGGAAGACCGTAAATTACAGCAGAAGAAGATTGAGGAAGAAATGGAAATCCGCAGGGCGAATGAAAGAGAGAAGGAGAGACAGCATGAGAAAAGAGAGGAGAGACGACATGAGGAAAGAGAGAAGGAGAGACAACATGTATTGGCTCTCAAAGCTCTAGAAGTCCAGAGTCGTGGGGCTGCCTCTACCTCCAGCAATGGAGAGTCTTCTCCTCATTCTTCCTTAACTGATCCTTCTAACACTCAATCTCTTCACCTCACCGCTATGTCTTTCGCTCTAGAATCTTTCCCTTGTCCTAATGAGAAGATTGACACGTATCTAGAAAAATTTGAGAAAATTGCAACTCTGTACGGTTTAGAGAGGTCGCGTTGGAATATGAAGCTTTCTCAGGCTTTGAAAAGCAGTGCGTATGATGTTTACGCCAAACTGGAAAGCAGCCAACAAGACAATTACGACGTCTTGAAGAAAGCGTTACTGGAGCGTTTTGAAATGAATGCGCGAACATTTTTGCAACTGTTTCGCAACAGCAGAAAGGAGAATTCTGACACTTTTCAGCAGTTCTCCTCTCGTCTAAAGGGATATCTGACAAAGTGCCTAGAGCTCTCGCAGCTCCCCTCTACCTATGAAGGTCTTGAGGAATTTGTTATAACCGAACAAATAAAAAACACTTTGTCTGCTGACACCCGGAGATTTCTTGCTGAGCAGGGTGCAGAAAAGCTTGAAGACATTTTTGAAAAGTCTGAGCGTTATCAAAATGCGCTGGCCGAACTGCCGGCCACAAAACGTAAACCGACAGAAGAGTATTTTCGAAAGAATAATCTAGACCAATCTTCTCATGCTTCTCGTGCTTCTAATCAGAATAACCACAGAGAAACTGGACCTCAAAACCCCCCTCCGGAAAAATCCAAGTTCTACAAAAACAAGTACCCCAACCACAGTAAAGTCTGATCAACCCGACCGCCCTTCATGGCACTGCAGCCAGAGAGGACAAGGTAACAAAGGGAAAACCCCTGCGCACGAGACTAATGATCAGGGCGAGCACACTGAGCCTAAACGCATCGGATGCTTGCTATAGCACGTTTCACTAGCTTTGCCCAACTTCAAAATGCTATATCTCAGCGAATATATAACGCATATAAGTGAAATTTTGTGTGTGAATTTGAAATGGTATAGACCCTATGAATTAATTTTTCATTAAAATGCGGCCATTGGTTTCAATTTTCGTTTCTTTGCGGTATAATATAAAATCCTACTTGTCAACACACATCACACGCACACATATTGAAATGTCTACAGTAAATTATACGACGTCATTTGCACATTTTTGGTTTATCAAGCAATTGGCATGATTTTTGAGTGAAATTGCGTGAAATCGCACTTCTTGAACATAAAACAGTTTATATCCGGTGCAACGCACACATTGTCAATCGGAGGTAAGTCTACAAAAATTATTGTGTGGTTAAGAAGGAAAAATGAGTCTGCGAGTACATTTTATGACATTACAGCAAATCACAAATAGGATTTTTAAGTATTTCTGCAATGAAGCTACTCGAGGAAAACTATATCATTCTATTTCAAACCCACAAAAGAGGACTATTCACGCCTTGGGGATAAGCAAACGATCATTGCACCGCTGGATAGCAACATCTGAAATGTCTAATTCCAGTGTTTTACACACGAAAATTAGGCCAAGAGTGGTGGATAATTTTGACAGAGAATTGATCCGCAGAGAAATTTGCAATATGTTTCACAATAATGAGGCAGTGACTTTAAGGAAATTGAAAATTTGGTTAAGAAAGAATAATGACATTGATATTTCCAAAATCTACGCTATGGAGGACTATTAGGAGTTTGGGATTCACTTTTAGAAAATGTTGGTGGTAGAAACCTTATTTGTGAGAAGCCTCATATAGTTGCAATGAGAAGCAAATATTTACGCGAGGTCAGAGAAATGAGAAGAGATTGTTATGATTTTGTGTATTTAGATGAAACTTGGATCAATGCGCACCACCGTAATGAACGAGAATGGCAATCATCTGATGGAACAACTAAGAGACTAGTACCAAGCAGCAAAGGACAGCGCCTAATAATTGCACATCCAGGAAGCAGCCATCATGGGCTTCTAAATAATACTGAACTCATATTTGTTTCAAAATCCACAGATAATAGGGATTACCATGCAGAGATGAATGGCAAGATATTTCAAGATTGGATTGTGAATCATGTACTTCCTTCCGTGGATAGACCGTGGTGTTTGATAATGGACAATGCCTCATATCACAACGTTGTGGCACCAGAAGATAAAGTTTCTAATTCACCAAGTATTAAAGATGTAATAAAGATTTGGCTGACCATAAACAACATTCCATTCAACGAAATGTCCATGAAACTGAATTACTTGGAATTGTAAAAAAAGACACAGCATACAAAGATATTTCGCATAGACAAGGCAATCCATGAACATGGTCACAGATGTTTAAGATTACCTCCTTACCATTCTCACTTTAACCCAATAGAATTAGTATGGGCTAAAATTAAGGAACAGGTAGCAACAGAAAATAGAACGTTCAAATTAAAAGATGTTGAAATACTTATAAAAGCCGCCATCTCCAATATAGCCAGGGATTATTGGAAGAAAAGTGAGAACCATGTGTTACAAGAGGAAGAGGAATATTGGAAGAATGATGGTTTGTCCTTCATTCAGCCGAGATTGATTTTCAATTTCTCAGAGACATCTGATTATGATTCGGATGAAGTTTAATTTCTTTAAAGATGACCTTACCGTTATTTGCAAGCACATTAGAGGAGCAACGTTCCATTATGATATTTATGAACCGCAAAGAGATGATACCCATTGAAATAATTAGATCAAGGAAGGTCCAGTTTGGTAGCGCATTAAATGTCAATGACAAACAATGTCACGAGTATTTCGCATGCAGATCATTTAAGAAATCATCTTCAACACGTATTCAATTGCAAACGTGATGGCCACATTATTGTAATAGTAGACACGCCTATGCCTAATCAATTCACAGAATCTGTGCATGAAGTGGTAAAATTTCTTTTCTCGATACACAATAATTAGTATGCCGACAAAGATCAAAGGATTTCATCCGTTTATGGGAACCGGACAAGATGCACAGATATAAAGTATATATTTGTTGGGTCTAACCCAATATAACATCGTATGCAAAACATGGCATTAATACGTTAGACGGTTAATCAGATAATTACATTTGTTTGAGGGCAAAGCTAGTGAAACGTGCTATAACAGTCTCGCAAGGCGGAATTATTGACAGTGATTCCCAACCTGAGGGAGAGAGACCCTCAACGCGAGGTACTGTTATTTTTACCGGTTCTCAAACTTTTTGTTTATTTGACACGGGGCTTTCTTATGATTGAATTGTTGCCAGACACCTGGTTAAACCCGGTCAAGAGACAGGAGAGACCGTCCAACTTTGTGGAGTCTCTAAGAGTGATGCACCTACAGCGCTTCCCATCGCATTGGTGGAGATCCACTCTGAGTTTGTCAGAGGCGTGATCAAAGCGGCTGTTATGGATGACCCCATCTACCCAGTCATACTTGGCGGTAGATACGTGTTTATTGGAAAACCGGAAGAGCCGATTGTGGCAGCAGTAACAACAAGAGGGCAAACCAAGAAGGAACGGGAGCCTGCGCCTAATTTGTTACCTATGGAACTTAAAGAAGCGCAACAAAAGGACCCTACTTTGGCACCCTGCTTTAGGAAACTGCCCATGGCTAAGGAACCCAGACAGCACAGGGACATTTTTTCTAAGGATGGCGTACTTTATCGCAGAACGGGCAAGCCTGACCAAGGTTACAACCAGCTCCTAGTACCGAAACAGTACAGAAGCCAAATCCTAGAAATGGGGCACTCTCTTCCCTTCAGCGGACATACGGGACAGAACGCCACAAACCAACGGATAACTACTCATTATTGGTGGCCAGGAGTAAATACTGATATTATCAGGTATGTCAAATCCTGTGCCCAGTGCCAACGTGTACCACCCAAGCAACGGACACCCCCAGTCCTTATGGGTGAAATGCCAATAATGGGAACACCATTTGAACGGGTAGTGATCGACATTTTAGGACCCTTCCAAAAAACTAAAAGAAGGAACAGGTTTATCCTGACCTTATCGACACATGCACTATGAGAGCAGAAGCTATCCCGCTAACATGCACAGATTCGAAGCATGTCGCAGAAGCCCTAGGGCAGATTTTCACTCGGTTGGGGTTCCCTCAGCAAGTGCTGACGGATAATGGATCTCCATACCGGAACCTGTTGATGGATAAGGTCGTGAAGATCTTTAGGAACCAATACATCTACATAAAGCCTTATACTCCGGCCGGAAATGGGCTCGTGAAACGTGTTAATGGAAACCTCAACATGATGCTAAGTAAACTGGGACAAGTGAAACCGGAAGATTGGGACCTTTGTATTCCTGCACCTTTATTTAGCTACAGGAAAGCTCCTCATAATTCCACAGGATTTCCCCCAGCAACGCTTTTATTCGGCAGACCTATAAAGGGGCCGCTTGAAGCCTTACTTTGGTCGCTGACAGACCAGAAGGCGGATGAGACAGTTGTCTCAGCAAGTAAATATGTGTCGGTTTTAAAGGAAAGGTTGAAACTAGGATGGGACGTAACAACGACTAACTTTAAGCGAGCACGCGCAAAGCACGCTAACCGACACAGGAAAGTCGCGAAAGAAAGAGAACTGGAAGCAGGAGAGAAAGTTTTGGTGTTACTCCCCACCGGGAACAACAAACTGAGGATCGGATGGCAAGGGCCGTTTACCATCCTGAAAAAGATTTCTAAGGCTAACTACCAGATCTCTATTGAAGGAAAGGAGAAGGTTTTCCATTTAAATCTGTTAAAGAGATACTTGGAAAGACCGGTGCCAACCTCCAAACATCACCTGACGATCGCCAAAATTGACGAAGATGACGATAGTGGCAGGGAAATTCCACTGCACACACACGAAGTCTTTCAAAAATGTCAAAAGCGGCGACGCTCTTTCAAGCGCGCACGGAAGACATTCCAGAGAAAGGAAACTTTGGGATTGGACTTGAGTAGGAATTGGAGAGAGACGGAGGGGGGAGATGAGAGGGAAGAGGACAGACACCCTGAAGCTACGGATATTGGAAATTTATTTCCATAACGTAGACATGGAGCGCTTCCATATCTTAAAGGGGGGACGTTCTGTCGGATAGAGATTTATGATCAATAAATTTTCTATATTCTTTCTTTTCTACCCGTGTCCTCTACTTTATTATCGCTCTTTTATCCTTTTCCTGGGTTTTTTTCGCATTCGTTCGTTTGCAACAAAATATATTTTCCCATTCTGACTTTGCCGTTTCTTTTCTCATACTGGTAACGCATCGTATTGCATAATCGTGTCAGTCCCTGGACGAGACGAAATACTGTGAAATTCGTCTCGATAGTCATGGGATGGTAGACATATCGTCTAACATTTTCATCTGACAGGGCGCTCTACGGTTAAGTTTTTCGGCATGAGGTGTGGAAACTGCCATTTGCATCGCTCAGGACTGAGAATAGTTAGACGGAGGTGTCGAAGACGCGTTGTGGCAGTTATGGCCTGCGTCTTAGTTAAGTGTTAAGAGAGGAGAGGGGAGACCGGGGGGAGGGGGGGGGGCGGTGGTTGCGAAATAGCGCTCATCCTTTGTCCGTTTTCATATATCTACACGAGTGGCTTAGATTAGTCATTCATACTCCTAAATCTGCAGTAGACAGATCACTCGTGCTAGAAAATATCTTGTATATTGCAAAGTTCTGAGTTTCTTGGCAACATTTTACCGAGTTCTAGACTACCATTATATTAAAGGATTCTAGTCGTGGTATTAATCTGTAGTTCTGTGTGGAGGTAAATATATATAGATATATATATATTATATATATATATATATATATATATATATATATATATATATATTATATATATATATATATATATATATATATATATATATATATCTAGTAGAATTGAGTGTTTTAGTGATAAATCGCCTATTATATTTCGCTAGTTTCTTTGGTGCAGAAGAAATTAATTTATAAGTCTGTTATATTTTCTAGTGACGTGTTTCAGTGGAAAGCAGAATAAATTATAATTTCTAGCTTAAACTCATGTAGCTATAAATAAATTTAATTTAACTGCTAAATACCCAGTCGAGAATATTTTAAAACTAACTTATAACTGCACTGATTCATCATTGAGTATTGACGAAATACGTATGTATTTCTAATTCATGATGATTGATTTTATGAATTATAACTTATTTCACGGGAGTTTTAAACGATAAGTCAAGCTCTCCGCTTGCAGTTTATAATGTAAGTTATAACCGAGTACATAGTTTGTATAAGTATTTTATATGTTGTTTTATTTTCTTTATTCAGTAAAAACTGAGGTAGCCCAACTCTACCAGCGTTTTGTACGGAGAAATATCTGTGAAGAACAAAAACATTTTTTCTTAAAGACTTGGGTGTATAAAGTAAAACCTGTCTAGATTGCATTGGCATCCAGAACGACAGAGTACCCATAACATAAACCTTTTTTAAGATTTAATGAAGTAACGGGCCCATCGAGCCTGATTTAATTCTTCCAGAGAAAAAAACTCAAGTACATTTCAGCCTTGTGGCAATCAAAATATTAATATCAGTAACATTCCGACGGAGTTGTGACTAGTGGTGGTGTGACCAAATCAAGTCCTATACTGAGAGAAGGCACCGACCTGACATTCCTCATTACTAAAAATCTAAGCTATTGACACTGTGCGCGCTGTTAACGTTCGTGCCTGGACAATTTTAATGTGACTTACTGTGGTGGATTTGATGTTATGAATTGTTGTAGGTATTATTATATTTGTATTAAATGAGATTAGCTATGAAGGTCCCTAAATATACCCAATAATATTGTGAACTTTTCAGGGTACCTTTCCACTACCACCTTTATATCTCATTCAAAATGTATTTATATTAGTATATTAAATGACTTCGTGTTGTGTCTAGGGTTATGAATGCAGGTTGTAATGTACAATAATCAACAACCATACAAACAGATAGTTTATTATTCACAACAGCACACAGTACTACCACAATAACATACAAACGACACTCTAAAAGGCTAGCTTATTTAAGACTGTGGTTGAATTTTGTGTAAATATAATTTTTACAGTTTTATTATCCTGATTCAAATTTATTTGTAATCAGGACTGACAATTTAAAAGGGAAATCAAAATAATCATTTACATCAGTCAAATAGCACACTAGATCCTTTGTTCATATATAAAATATTTTTTCTAATATACGTCTGTAGTGTTCTCCTACTTTAAGGTAATACTGGTAGTACTACTAGGTTGTTGTTTTAAATCATATCCTTTTTGAATTGTTTGTTTCTATTTTGTCACTTGTGGAACTATTATATAATTGTGCCAGTTTTATTCACTGTCATTAGATAGTTCTTTTAAAATTCTGTAGTTGAGCTCTCAGGTGCCGAACGAGAACTTAACTTGGCCGTAGAATATAGGTTGAACCTTTCCTCTGCTCGTTTGACAATTTGTTCCCTGTTTGATAGGCAATGGCCACTAGCATGGGCTCGCAGTAAACAGGCAGAGTCCTGAATTAATCAATTTTCAAGCGTTTGGTACCACATTAACGTCAGTACCCAGGACCTCTGAAATGTGAAGGTATGCATCCTTCGTAATATCTAGCATACACTAATAGTCCACAGTTAAGGACATGTACAATACAAACAAACAAAAGGATCATATCCTTATACAAACCTATACCACCATTTTCTTTTGATGTGACAATGTACACCAGTATTCCTTTCCCTAATAGTTACAACGCCACTGCAATTCCAGCTGTAATCTCTTCCATATAATAGGATAGGTGTTATGCTCCTTTATGACAATCATACATATTCTTGTAGTTTTACACCTCTCTGACAGTCTATCACATGGTGGATCAATCTTTAGGCTTTGCCTCATGGTCGCTTTAGACCAATTCATGTACAGACATTATATTAAAATATCTCTTACTAGTTAATAGCAATTAATTAAATTTTCTTTACAGCTGGAAGAATTAGCTATATATATATATATATTAATCTGCTAGCCAATTAACACAGTAATTTCTAATGAAATATAATATGACTAACTCTAACAATTAAATCACTCAAAAATGCTAGTTTAATATTTACCGCAACACAGAAATTTAAAACTATCTCCAATCGAAATCTAAAGTAATTCCACTAGTACAATGGTCTAGAAATCGAAGCTAGATGTTCTGAAAATTCTGAGGCTACTCGATAAATGATTTTAAAAGCAGGGCTATATACACGAAATTGGTCTTAATTCGCTATCTCTTGCGAGATATTACCCCTTGTCCGTATTTTTGGGGAATTCTGCGGTCGATTCCTGAATCAAAGCTTATTTTCACGCTTTCGCCGACCGTATAAATGAAATTTTCGCTAGCGAGAATTGTCTTTTGATCTCGTCCGCACCACTGTAGCTGATTACTGCCCCTGGGGATCACGAACGACCATATGTGGTTGGGGGGGAACTGTGATTATCTCCCCGTTCTTGCATTCGCTTAATTACCCCTGACAACTGTACTACCGAAAGTACGATTTGACTTATCGTGCCTTTGGTTCTACCATTAGACGATTCTACAAATATACGACCCGTTCTCTGATCTGTCACTATTTCAACGATTGCCCAATCGTTCGCGTGATAATACAGTTAACGGCTCTTAACTAGCTAATAGGTCTGTTTGTAAACGTTCCTAGTGTCAGTAAGACATAGAGAAACGAAATTAGGCTTGGCTAAATTAGGCGTTCGACAGACATCGAAGCGCATGCCTTCTGCGTTAACAAAACGTGAATATTAATAAGCAAGCAAAGGTGGAAAACAGGTGAAAGCAAAAACGTGTGGATTCATGTAATATATTTACATAACTCTGTCACACACTTGAGTAAGGGAAGGAAAAGGCAGCGAGGAAGAGAACTGGTCACCTGACTTCTCGATGCAGGACCTAGTAAAGTGAAGTCTCTAACACTTCACTCCTCTATGACCGTGTCTGCTACTGGGCTATCTTTACCTTTTTTTTATAACTGTTACCAATATTTTTGTTTCTAGCAAGTCATCCGCCAAAACATGGCGGGATATAATTATGATGTCCTTTCTCTGCTGTGGTCATGCATCAGGCAAAATGGCATTACGAGAAGTGAAAAAAAAAAAACAATGGACTAAAATGTTACCAATTAACAGCTGTTGTATCACAATATGTTTTGTAAATGCACGATTATCTTGTAAAATCTTGCCTTGGTACTTATTTTTTTTTTTTAACACACAAAACCAAAAAAAATTCAAGTAAAATTGACTATTACTACGTCTACGAATCATTATTTAAAGGAGTATCGACTTGAGTGACTAACTTGGCCGAGTTACTGCAAATGTAACGACCTCCCTGCATTATCTACTGCTAAATATAAATATACCTTTACGATATTTATTCATGCTCACCCGAAATGTAGTAGAGTATAGTATACCTTTCAGTCATTGCTGATCATAGGAACGCGCCTCCAAGACAATGTCTCGGTCAACGCGAGGTTGGGCGTCTGGGTAAAGAGGTCATGCTGTTGATCATGCAGCACGACCCACGAAATTGGTGAGTCCAGAGGAAAGACGTAGCTGATACAGTATGGCACCACAACACATAAAAATGCAATACCCCGTGTCCATATGTGTGCTATACCTCATGTCCTTAGACATGTTATCGAGAACTTAGACATGCAAGGCTTAATCTTTGAGTACTGGCATGATTAACTTCATAATGTCGGGACAGACGTGCGTCTTCTTCGAGCTCTCGAACCGGGAGGGAGACAGCACTCTCACCCGAAATGCAAATAGTTAAAATACAAGAAACTGTGTCCACAATCAATTGTCCGCTGTTTTTAAAGTTAGAAACAAAAGTGCGCGTTGTTTCTCATGCGCGCAATTCAGTTTCCCGCACAAAAACCCGCCATGAAAAATATTGCAACTTTTGTGAGAAAAGATGTAACATAGTAACGTTGGTCAGGGATGGATAGCACATTTCTTAATATGTTGATAAATTATGTTTTCTACCTCTGAGTTGTAAATATCTTGACATCATTTCTATGTTTATATTTTCTGTATGGCGCACCTTTTCCACTTCATGTCGAACTACTTATCTTTCTGAGTGCTTGAGTCTTTATTATTATACAAACAAGTAACCCGCCAAAACATCAGGGGGAAATCATAGTATATGACTCTGCAGCACATAGTCACAAGAAAAAATTAGGTAGAATTCAGCACTAAGCATCATGTACAATTGCAGATGCAATCAGACTCATCCAGCTTTTCCAGCATTTGCTAGGTATCAATTAACAACAACTCAAAACAGGTTTATGAATACCAATAGATACCCGACAGGCTGGAAATGCACGGAGGAACTAGTATGCTTGGATGCCCTAAAAGCATCAATTAATAACAGTAGTGTATACAAGCCGGTGGTACCACCCTGTGAGCTCAAGAAACCAGATACAGACTACCACATGGCAGGCATAATTAATAAATAAAGTATCAAACACAAAGCCAGGAAATATATTCAATAAAGATCAAAGTATAACAGTGTACACAGATGGATCTAAATGAGAAGATAACAAATTTGGGATAGAAATGTATGTCCCAATGTGGCAAATGGTGAAAGGATACAGTATAACAGACAATACATCTATTTTCACAGCAGAGATGGTTGCAATTCTGAAAGCTCTGGAAATCATCTCTAGCAACCCTCCTCATAAATTGACAATATTAACAGACTCACTTTCAGCTATTCAAACTATCAGAAACTTACGAGAATGCAGTAGACCTGATATAGCGGAAGAGATATTACTGGCAAATACTTACCTATGTTCCAGAGGATGTTCCGTTCTAACAGCTTGGATACCTTCACATGTTGGCATAGATGGAAATGAAAAGGAAATAAAGAAGCTAAGAAAAGTAGAAATAATAGAAACATAACAAATGTGAGGATGTGTAAAGCAGAGATCAAAAGCTTAATTAAAAGAATAATAACTGAGGAATGGACAGTAGAGTGGGATGGAAGTCTGAAGGGCAGACATGCATATAAATTGTTCAAGGCTCCAACAAGAACGTGTCAGGTATCTAGAGAACTAAAAATTCCTAGCGATAAGTAATTTCTTGACTGCAACTAGGAATGGGCTATTTTAGACTAGAATAACCTTACTGTGCAGAGTGTTTAGAGAAAAATAATATAGAGCATTTCCTACTTAAATGCAGTAAGTATGAACACCAGAGAAAACAAATGTTAGATTGTTTACAGGCATGCAATTCATCCATAACTGTGGAACAGGTGTTGAGAATTGATAGACATAGAGAATTGCACAATACGAGTATAATAAAACAGTATTTAACAAAAACTAAAATTAATGTATAAGGACCAATGATGGTGTGAGGATAAAGGGTAGTCTGAAGGGGTGCTCGTGTCGATGATGGCAGATAATTGATGGATTGGGTGTCATCCGTGACACCCCCGGGGTTTCCCACCCGTGTTCACCTTGTTAACATCAGGCCAGTTATAAGAGATTTGCTGATGATATCGATCTTATAGCTGGAACAGAATCAGAACTTCAAGACCTTACCTCTAGACTGGAGAAAGTAACAAGAACGTATGGGATAGAAATTAATATAGAAAAAAGCAAGATATTGGTGAATAGCCATAAGAAACATGTTCCGACCAACATTACGTTAGATGGGCAACAGTTAGAAGAAGTTAACACCTTTAAATATCTGGGGTCCACTATATGTAGTGATGGAAGATCAAGTAAAGAAATCAAGACAAGACTTGAGATGGCCTCAGCTGCCATGACAAGGCTGAATGTGATCTGGAAAAGTAGCATCAGTTTTCCTGTGAAGATCAAATTATACAAATCACTTGTATTATCTATTCTCTTGTATGGGTGTGAGGGCTGGACACTCACTGCAGATACGGAGCGAAGGATTCAGGCTTTCGAGTATAAATGTTATAGAAGAATTTTGCGCATTTGTTATAAAAAGCACAAAACAAATGTCTATGTTAGAGAGAAAATAAACACCTATGCAGGCCACCAAGAACCACTTTTGTCAGAAGTGAAACGTCGAGAGCTTGCCTGGTTTGGGCATGTAACTCGTCATGACTCCCTTTCGAAAACGATCCTCCAGGGAACAGTCGAAGGTAAACGGAGAAGAGGAAGGCAAAGAAAATCCTGGGCTGATAACATCAAAGAATGGGCAGGGCACGGTTTTTCCACACTTGTACGCATTGCTGAGGATAGAGAGCAGTGGAGGACCCTGTCTGCTGATGCTTCCACCATGGCACCCCTACGACCCATGACGGGTTACGGGTTAAGATGATGATGATATCCTAATTATAACATATCAAGGGTTGAGCGGGATACTTTGTCTTTAAAAAATGAGGGGAAATAATTATGTTGTGCTCTGCTGCATGTTTGATGACAGCATCAATTTTCCTGTGGACTTTTCATTCCCTTCCATTCCATCTCTACTTCATTGGATCTTTAGTCAAACTTGTCATGACTTATGGTTAATGCACCACAAAATAAATGAAAAGGCTTTTAATGTGTGTTAAGTTTAGCTTTCAAGGTGCAATGCGCGCCGGTCCCTAATTTTCCCGAAACTGATGGAATTTTTTCAATATTCGTAACAGGACATTTTACTTAGACAAATAGTACTTCGGGGAATCGTGGATCCACCATATGTAACTATGCTGAGTGTTACGGCAATCTGATCATCAGAAATTTCCCTACCCCTTCTCCGTCATACCAGTCAGTGTTCCAGCCCTTAATTTCCATAACCCCCCTAAAAGGAGTGATGGGTTTGGGGGGGGGGGGGCACTTTGATCATGATTCACTGATCAATCTATTTTTAAATTGTTACGTAAAAATGCGTCTTCCTTATCGTGAAAACTGCATTGTTTGTAAATTTGTACTGTTGAAAGAAGAAAGTAAGCGAAGATATTGTTTTTCTTTCTACCAGCAATACGTGTCGTCATGACTATCTGAGTGAAGCAGACGAATTTATGAACACTAAGGGGATACAGCGGAAATTATGTTACTAAAACTTTATTACTGAACAGGAAATCATGTCAAGTCGGGCTTTGCGACGTTTACAAGGAGATTCTAGACTTGCTGAGTTGCCCGGAAATATAAATGATGGCGACCTCGATGGTGACGATACTGAAGCCACTACTCGATCGTTCCAAAAGAAATCCCAGAAGGGTGCAAAAGATGATTGTGACGGAGAGCAAAAAGTGACAGAAAACCCCTTCGAATTGGTAATTTAGAGATATGTTGTTTTTGAACAGTAACATTTTGGGTTGAATCAAGTTTCACTGCACGATCGCCTTCCTATTCCAACTGTTTAAATGAAGAGCAGCAGTCCGACTTCGCCCAATTGTCTATCAATCCGATCTCCAGTTAAGTCACTCACATCGATAGGGCCTTAGATAAGAATTCAGAAAAGCAGTAAAGAGGGTTAGGAACCTTACCCCGAAATCCTAACCCTAATGACGTGGGCGACTTAATTGGCCACTGCTTGATATATATTTGGGCGAAATCGGACATATGTCCTATTTTATTCATTTTTGCCATTGCAAACTAGGTTAAGGTTAGTGATAGCGTGTATTTTGTAGCTCAGACCCAACCTGCAATCCTAATTCTAAACCTGTGACCGAATTCTCTTTAAATGTAACTTTTAATTTAGTACACTACCACATATCGCAGGCAAATCTGTATAAACATAAGCAAATAACCTTAATCCTAGCTCTGTTTGTGACAAAGATGATGAGCATACAGTAAAGTGTGATTCAACTGCATTTTGCTCTGAAATATGCTTATAGTGTAAAAACGTGTTTATACTGATAGTAAAAAAAGTGGACCCTTGATATAAGTCACTTCTAACTAATACTGGGAACTGAGTTGTGTGTGTGTCACTGTAATAATTGCTGTTACATCTGAATGCTTGCAGGGTCATTAATAATAAAGGAAAAATGGCCTCACACACAATAAAGAAATGCATTATAAAAATTAAAAAAAAGACAGTCCGATAGCAGGTACTGCTCTTGGGGCGTGAAATGTTAGAAAACTTTGTTATACTAGATTTCAGCTTTATGAGGGGGCGATGACCGTACCCTTCCTCAGTGCCTTTGCCTTCTCTATCTAACTCCAGAGCAGAGTCTGGTACCCCGGTTGGGGGAATGAAAAAGTTGGATGGTGCAGGTAGGAAAAGAGACGGGTTGCACAAATATAAATATGAGAAGAATAAAAATAGCAGTAGAAGTGGCAAGATAAAGTAGCAACAAACTGGAACAAATAAATACATATATGCAGAAAAAGATGTGTGTAATAAACAATAAAATGCGCTAACTAATAAAAATGAAATCAGTCAATCAATACCCTTTAGCTCCCCAAGGAGCATAGGCCTGCAACAAACACATGCCAAGTCTTCCTGTCCTGTGCCATCTGCTCAAGTTCTTTCCATGTTTTCCTCATCATTTTCACCTCTGTTTCCAGTTCTCTTCTCCATGTGTTTTTTTGGTCAACCTCTGCCTCTCTTTCCCTGTGGATTCCAGAACAAGGACTGCCTTGTAATGCTATCAACAGGTTTCCTCAATGTGTGTCCTATCCATCACCAGCATCTTCTTCTCAACTCTTGTTCCACTGGCACTTGTCTGGTTCTTGTCATCAATTCCACACTTGTGACTTTGTCATACCATTTCAGCAAGTACGCGTTTATAAAAGTCTGTAGCTTTTTGATTGTTGTTCACTCTATGTGAACAAGGGAAAACTGCACAGGTAGCAGCAGAAATGTCAAATTACAGGATTGATATACTGGGTCTCTGCGAGACATGGTGGAAGGGCATAGAGAGGAGGAGATTGATCACAGGAGAAATGGTGTTGTCCTCAGGACATGAGGAGGAAAGAGCCCACCACAGTGAAGGGATGGCTATAATGCTGTCTAGGGAAGCACAGAAGGCACTTACAGAATGGGAAGCAATGGGATCCTGAATTATAACAGCAAGGTTTAAATCAGCCAAAAAGAAAGTAAATATAAACATCATCCAGTGTTATGCACCAACAAACGATAAAGAAGAATCTGAGAAAGAAGACTTTTACACCAGACTACAAAATGTCTTGGACAAAAAGGAAAAGAAAGGATGTCACAATTTTGATGGGGGACCTAAATGCGAAAATAGAAACAAACAACACCGGCTTTGAAGAAAAATTAAACATGCGGAAACATATTTGATTTGTAAAAAATAAATAAAATAACAGTTGTGAATACATTAAAACATAAATAAACAAGTAAAAGCAATAATAATTATTGGAACAAATAAAAATATGGTAACATAACAAATAAATAATTAACATACATGATAAACAAAAAAGATAAGTAATCAGACTTAAATAAGGTTGTTAAGGGGACGGCAGCAAGTCTGAGAAAATGTCATGTCATATTTCTCACAGACTGACACATGCTGTGGGGATGCATGCTGTCGCAGTAATTAATCCTCAAAGGTGCTTACTATCTTCTTACACCATAATTGACACATCCATTCCTGAGTAAACCAATCAACACCGAAATTTAGTCCCAAACTGAACACTGTATTACGGAAATGTCATGAAACACAAACATTATATGAAATGCAAATATCCAAGGTAATAATTCGTAATTCTTCCTTCAGAATTAAACAACAAGATTCAGCCATGACATCTAGCCATCTCTTCTCTCTCTACACGCAACCTTTCAGTTCACCTTCCAGTCAGCAACTAAACACTTCGCACCTTGAACTATTCTCCCGTGTTTTGACCCACTGTCTCGCACGAGGCAAACTCACGTAAAACCCGACTGACCACGTTTCATTTGCACTTAACGTACACACAGGCCTACGCAATTTACTGTTCACGCAAACAACCTCTCTTACTTTATTATTTGTTTACACACACACACATTAATCATCATCATCAGCGTAATCATCATCATCAATACAATATACGCTTGATAATTGTATTACACTGATATCCTCATCATCATTACAACATATGCTCGATGTCTGTATTATACTGACATCATCATTATGTGACATCTACATTACACTGATATCATCATCATCATGTGACACAGACATTAAACAAAAATATCAGACACTTCATTCTTTCATTCACTTTTCAACTCTCCAAGGAACATAGTTCTTCAACAAACGTATGCCAGATCTTTCTGTCCCATGCCATCTGCTCAAGGTGTTTACATATCCTCTTCATCCTCTTAAAGCAGGAATTTTCAACCTTGTTCAACTCATGGCATACTCAACATGGTGCTAAAATTGTCAGGGCTCACCATTACTTTTTTTAATATATGACTATAATGCACATGTCTAAAGAGAGCCTTTACCAAAGGTTGCCATTGAAACATCATAAATACATTGCCTGAAAATCATTATATCTTTTTCTGATCTGTTTGTATCTAGTTAGACAGAAATGATGATGAGGATGCAGATTCAGAGAAGGAAGATAAGGCGTGTGATGATGAGGAAAACACACATCAAACCAACAAACCTCAAGTGAAGAGCAAAAAGAAAAAGAGGAAGAACAAAATCAAAAGAAAGGAAAGTGAAAATGTTCACATCCAGGAGGTAAATAAATACTCGTGTTTTTGTAACAGGACAAAGTTAACATTTATTCTATTATCCGCCTTAACTGATCTTGTTTTTCTAATTTCATTAGACTAACAAAGTTAACATTTATTCTATTATCTGCCTTAACTGATCTTGTTTTTCTAATTTCATTAGACTAACAAAGTTAACATTTATTCTATTATCTGCCTTAACTGATCTTGTTTTTCTAATTTCATTAGACTAACAAAGTTAACATTTATTCTATTATCTGCCTTAACTGATCTTGTTTTTCTAATTTCATTAGACTAACAAAGTTAACATTTATTCTATTATCTGCCTTAACTGATCTTGTTTTTCTAATTTCATTAGACTAACAAAGTTAACATTTATTCTATTATCTGCCTTAACTGATCTTGTTTTTCTAATTTCATTAGACTAACAAAGTTAACATTTATTCTATTATCCGCCTTAACTGATCTTGTTTTTCTAATTTCATTAGACTAACAAAGTTAACATTTATTCTATTATCTGCCTTAACTGATCTTGTTTTTTCTAATTTCATTAGACTAACAAAGTTAACATTTATTCTATTATCCGCCTTAACTGATCTTGTTTTTCTAATTTCATTAGACTAACAAAGTTAAAATTTATTCTATTATCTGCCTTAACTGATCTTGTTTTTCTAATTTCATTAGACTAACAAAATTAACATTTATTCTATTATCTGCCTTAACTGATCTTGTTTTTCTAATTTCATTAGACTAACAAAGTTAACATTTATTTCATGTTGTTTTCTAATGTGATTAGATTAATAGTTTAACATTTCATCTTATTTGTAATCCATTTTATAAAATGTAAAACATTAATCATTTCATCTTATACTGTTCACCTAGGAAGGAAAAGAGAATTAATGAAGGAGATTAAAATTAGACTGTTAAAATATTTTGGCCATGTAAAGAAGACATAATACCTTACTGACGACAATAATAGAAAGAAGAGTTGAAGGCAAACGTGCAAGAGGAAGACAGCGCTATAAGTGGGAAGATAACATCAAGAGATGGACAAGAAATAGTATCAGAGTGCACCATCAAGACAAGAGATAGAAGACAATGGAGATCCATTACAGCCGACCTTCAGTGGAGTTAGCGGCTGATGATGATGATGTTCTCATTTTATTAAATGAAACAAATGAACAAGAATTCACTCTGCCCATAACCAGTATTGTTATGTCTTTTGTTAAATTTTTTAAAAAAAGTTCCCTTTTTTATCTGAACTGATGTTTCTATTCTGCTCGTCCTCATTTGCTCTCATACTCTGAATGTTAAACCTGATTTTCTCAGGCTATATTGTGTCAGTTGTGCTGTCTTCATATACACATAACGTTTGACCACATTTTTCTATTCTTTAATCATTTGTTGTATGTCTTGCAAGGCTCATTGAAACTGCTTTCTTCTGACACCAATATTTCAATATGTGAACAGACTAAGGGAGGAAGCTGCATTTGGTTGAACAGCTTCTAGATGTAAAGTTGGACTGTGAATACTAAATCAGCAGTTCTGTATCGAACAGGTGGTTGTCACTTAGGGCAAGGGGGAATCATTGTGAAGGGGCAGCCCTAACTAGTTCCCAGAAGTCTCTGAGGAGACAAAGAAAGAGAATGACTACTGGACACTTAGGCATGTCGTACGAGGTGACTAACATGTGACTATGTGTATGGAGTTGGCAACTTCATCATGTAAAACAGATTGCTACAGAAACAACCACTACAAGAGCTTGGGATCTTTAACACAGGCTTCCTGCTAGGGTGCTAGCTGCAGGGGTGGCTTTATGCTCTGTAAGGAGCTAAGAAATGAAATGAAGTAGATGTGTTTCAGGTTTTTGACAATGTCATTGCTTGATAATACGAGCAGCTTGTTTATTAATTTTGACAGGGGCCTGTGGATGAGATAGAAGCAAGTCTGCAAGAAGTCAACCGCATCCTAGGAGACCCAGGTAGTGCCATGGTGCAAAATGTTGGCCAGGCTAGCTTCTCTGCGTCTGTGAAGCCCCTTTTACATATTGACTACCGGTATGTATGTGGTTTTGTTTTGTCATAGAATGTTAATACAGACATCAGGTTAGTCTTTTTAAATGTTTTTTTTTATCTTAGACTGTTGATATAGGTGTCAAGTAAGTCTGTCACTTTTTCCTGTCTTAGAAAGTTCATATAGATGTCAGGTTAGTCCTGTCACTGTTTTTTGTCTTTGAATGTTGATATAGATGTCAGGTTAGTCCTGTCACTGCTTTTTGTCTTTGAATGTGGATATAGATGTCAGGTTAATCCTGTCACTGTTTCTTGCCTTTGAATGTTGATATAGATGTCAGGTTAGTCCTGTCACTGCTTTTTGTCTTTGAATGTGGATATAGATGTCAGGTTAATCTTGTCACTGTTTCTTGCCTTTGAATGTTGATATAGATGTCAGGTTAGTCCTGTCACTGCTTTTTGTCTTTGAATGTGGATATAGATGTCAGGTTAGTCCTGTCACTGCTTTTTGTCTTTGAATGTGGATATAGATGTCAGGTTAATCCTGTCACTGTTTCTTGCCTTTGAATGTTGATATAGATGTCAGGTTAGTCCTGTCACTGCTTTTTGTCTTTGAATGTGGATATAGATGTCAGGTTAATCCTGTCACTGTTTCTTGCCTTTGAATGTTGGTATAGATGTCAGGTTAGTCCTGTCACTGCTTTTTGTCTTTGAATGTTGATATAGATATCAGGTTAATCCTGTCACTGTTTCTTGCCTTTGAATGTTGATATAGATGTCAGGTTAGTCCTGTCACTGCTTTTTGTCTTTGAATGTTGATATAGATATCAGGTTAATCCTGTCACTGTTTCTTGCCTTTGAATGTTGATATAGATGTCAGGTTAGTCCTGTCACTGCTTTTTGTCTTTGAATGTTGATATAGATATCAGGTTAATCCTGTCACTGTTTCTTGCCTTTGAATGTTGATATAGATGTCAGGTTAGTCCTGTCACTGCTTTTTGTCTTTGAATGTTGATATAGATATCAGGTCGGGGGTGTTGGGAAGTCAGGTATTGGTAGTACCTCTGGTGAAGGAGCTGTCATGCCCTTTTTAGGGCAGCTCAGCCACCTTTGGTCCAAACCTGGCATCCAGCTCTCACCTGTGGCTCCTCGTAGCTGTCAGCATGCGACAGCGGCCACCCCCGGACAACGGCTTTGACAGGCCGGCTAAACTAGGTGAGGGTAGCCGAATGGTTATAAACCTTCGGTGAGTTAGGGTCTGCCTACCCATGCATGCGAAGACTGGATTCGATAGACTGCGCGGAAGAAACCACCTGTTGGTTCAACGGGCATGACGGCAATTACCAGCAACGCGCTGTGGAGCGTAAGGAGCACGGTGAGGCACGTAGAAAGCCCTGGTCATCCACTGCACCTGACTTCATCTCCAGTCGTCTTGACTTGTCTTGCCACTGGATTGAGATGGACCCAGGCGAGAGAGTGAGGTCGACGAATTGCACAACTCTTCCTCACTTTAATCCAAATCACCGCGCAAGTCACTCTTTCATCCATTCATCCATCCACTCACAACAAGTCCTGTGGCGATGGGCGAGCGGCGAAGCGGCAGGCGTGGGTACGCTGGCAGTCGTAGTCGCAGACCTACACACAGGCGGCTCAGGCCATATGGTCGTCTTCCACTGATCGGAGCAGCAGTGGGATTCGGCAGCCCCCTGAGTGTCTGAGCAGCCCTCTTTAGGAAAGCACTGCTCACCTTCATGGCATGAGGAAGGGGCTAGAAAAGGTGCCCTAAACATTGCCTGCTTCACCATTACCTAACCAGCTTACCGCGGTTGGTGGGTACCCTACTTCGGCGGTCGACATATAAGAAAAAGAAAGGACAGATTTTTCCCCCTCATTCTAGGCGCATGGAATGTGCGCACTTTACTTGACAAAGACTTTAACGCAAACAGACCTGAGAGACGAACTGCCCTGATTGGGAGAGAACTGGCCAGGTACAACATTGACATAGCAGCACTGAGTGAAACTCGACTTGCAGGCGAGGGCCAACTTTGCGAAAAGGGTGCAGGTTATACATTCTTTTGGAGCGGAAGAGGAACTGAAGAAAGACGAGAAGCAGGGGTTGGATTTGCAATCAAAACAGCAATTGTCAGCAAGTTAGCGGGGCCCCCAAAGGGAATAAATGACCGACTCAATACGGTCAAGATCTCTCTGTTCTATGGAAGAAAACATGCCACCATCATTAGCGCGTATGCACCAACTATGACAAACCAGGATGATGTCAAGGATAAGTTTTACGAAGAACTACATGCAGTCATTGCATCAGTTCCTAAAGCAGATAAGCTCATCATTCTTGGTGACTTTAATGCAAGAGTAGGCTCAGATAACATCTCCTGGAATGGCACTATTGGTAGGTACGGCGTGGGTCGCTGTAACAGTAATGGACTTCGTCTCCTCCAGACTTGTGCAGAACATGACCTCCTTGTCACCAACACCATTTTTCGACTTCCTACCCGCAACAGGACCTCCTGGATGCACCCTCGCTCAAAGCATTGGCACCTAATTGACTATGTAATTGTTAGGAAGAAGGACAGGCAAGATGTCCGGGTGACCAAGTCCATGTGTGGTGCCGAATGCTGGACTGATCATCGCCTCATTGTATCTAAACTTAAAATTCGTATCCAACCAGCCAGGCGCCCTCAGGGGAAGAAAACTCAAAAAGAGGCTGGATGTCACCAAACTAAAGAAGACAAAAATCAAACAGTCATTTACTGACACCTTAGAAGACCGTCTCAAATCTATCTCGCTAGACGGCCAAAGTGTGGAAACAAATTGGGCAGCCCTAAGTGAGCAGATCTACAACACTGCTACAGAGGTCCTGGGTCCTTCCATCAAGAAACAAAATGACTGGTTTGATGAGAACTCAGATGATATAAAGCAGATGTTGGCTGAGAAACACCATCTCCATAAAGCATATTTAAATGATCCAAAATCTACATCCAAGAAAGACGCTTTCAACAACATGCGTAGAATCGTCCAACATAAACTACGCCAGATGCGGGATTCATGGCTGAGTAATAAAGCAGATGAGATCCAAGGCTTTGCTGACAGCCATGACTTGAAAAACTTTTACCTTGCACTCAAAGCGGTCTATGGTCCAACATCATCAGGATCATTTCCCCTCCTTAATGCAGATGGAAAAACACTAATTACAGACAAGGAAAAAATTCTCCAACGCTGGGCTGAACATTTTAATAATATCTTGAACCAGCCATCATCTATTAACGACGAAGCCATCATCCGCCTGCCCCAAATTCCTATAAATGAAGCATTAGATGATGTACCAACTCTGGAGGAAACTAAAAAAGCGATTCGTCAACTGTCTAGTGGAAAGGCCCCTGGCTCCGATTCAATTCCTGTTGAGGTTTATAAAGATGGCGGTGCAGTTCTGATAGAGAAACTTCATATGATCTTCCAGCAAATGTGGCAGAGTGAAACCATCCCACACGATCTCAAAGATGCCTCAATTATACATCTATATAAACGTAAAGGTAATCGCCAAGACTGCAACAATCATCGAGGCATCTCTCTTTTATCAATCGCTGGGAAGATATTCGCCAGAATCCTTTTGAATCGCCTTACGGCTCATCTTGACAAAGGTCTTTTACCTGAAAGTCAGTGTGGATTCCGGAAAGAACGTGGAACCACAGATATGGTGTTCGCTGCAAGACAGCTACAAGAAAAATGCCAAGAACAGCACTGTGACCTGTACACAGCTTTCATCGACTTGACAAAGGCGTTCGACACGGTCAGTAGAGAGGGTCTATGGAAGATCATGGCAAAATACGGCTGCCCAAAGAAATTTATCACAATAGTGCAGCAACTGCATGATGGAATGCAGGCTAGAGTTCAGGAAAACGGTGAGCTATCAGAGCCTTTCCCCGTCTCAAATGGAGTTAAACAAGGGTGCGTACTTGCACCGACTCTGTTCAGTATCATGTTTTCTGCTATGCTGACTGATGCTTTTAGAGACGGGGACACAGGAATCGACATTAGTTATCGTATTGATGGAAAATTGTTTAACCTTAGGAGGCTTCAAGCAAAAACTAAGGTCAAATCACACACCATCAGAGATCTTCTGTTTGCTGATGATTGTGCCCTCAATGCTGGCTCAGAGGCTGATCTGCAGCATAGTGTGGATAGATTCTCCGAAGCCTGCGCCAACTTTGGGCTTACCATCAACACGAAGAAAACAGAAATCATGTACCAACCAGCTCCTGGCACAGTTTATACTGAGCCAGTCATCAAGGTTAATGGTGAGAAACTGAATGTTGTGAACAGATTCACATACCTTGGTAGCACACTATCCCAGAACATTGTCATTGATGATGAGGTGAACACCAGGATCTCCAAAGCCAGCAGCACATTTGGCAGACTATACACCAACGTTTGGCATCGAAGTGGCATTAGTCTACAGACAAAGCTGAAGGTGTACAGAGCTGCGGTGCTTCCAGTGCTGCTATATGCATGTGAAACATGGACTGTATACAGGCGCCACGTAAAGAAGCTAAACCACTTCCATACAGTCTGTCTCAGGAAGATAATGAACATCAAATGGCAAGACAAGATCCTGGATACCGCCGTTCTTGACAGAGCTGGTATCCCTAGTATTGATACTATTCTGATGCAGTCACAAATTCGCTGGGCAGGTCGTGTAGTCCGCATGCCAGACCATCGACTGCCAAAGATACTCTTTTATGGTGAGATGCAGAAGGGTAAACGCTCCCATGGTGGCCAAAAGAAGCGCTTCAAAGACACGTTAAAGACGTCATTGAAAACCTTTGACATAAACCCAGACACATGGGAAGCTGCTGCGCAAGACCGAACTGCTTGGCGCACATCTCTTCGTAAAGGTGCAGCAGCATGCGAATCATCCAGAAGAGCAGCAGCGGAACAGCGGAGACAAGCTAGAAAGGACCGTGAAATAAAACCTTCACATGAAGCAAACATTCCCTGCCCACACTGTCCAAGATCTTTCCAGGCCCGCATCGGGCTCTTCAGTCACCTTCGTACCCACAGACTAACCTAACATATTCTTAAATAATTGGATGAACAGAGTGGTCTTCATCACCCGTGATGGACGAACAACCAGATATCAGGTTAATCCTGTCACTGTTTCTTGTCTTTGAATGTTGATATAGATGTCAGGTTAGTCCTGCTGTTCTATGTGTATGTCCTATCCAATTCCAGTGTCTTCTCCTCATCTCATGTTCCACTAGAATTTGTCTGCGTCTGTCCATCACGTTTGATGTTAGTGATCTTGTCGTAAAACTTCAATCACTATATTCTAGACAAGCACCATTTTATGAAACCCCGTATCCTTCTGGTTGTTATTTTTCTTATTCTTCGTTGTTTCAGATCCTTACAGTACTAATGACTTGACATTTGAGTTGAAGATTCTGATTTTTTTTTATATTGAACTTGATTTCTTTTGTTATCATACACTCACAATAGTCACAGGAAATGTGTTCACAGTATTTTTATATGAAATGGGCACTTTGTTGTTGGTGTCAAACATGGTCACTATCTAGTGCACAAGACAGGAAGATCACAACATGCAAAATGACTTGTGTGAGAAAAGCTGCAGACGTCAACATAAGAGACATGATTAGAAAAAAAGAGGCTAAGAAATTACTGGGAACAAAACTATGCATCAGCTACATAGAGAGACAGAAGATAACATGGTATGGCCACCTCGTCAGAATGCATCCTAATCATCATTATTTCCCTTTTAGCTCCTTATGGAGCATGGAGTCACCACTGCAGCTGTTCCCCTTGCAGGAAACTTGCACCAAAGGTTTTTTTTTTGCAGCAGTAGTTTCTTTAGCAGTGTGTTTTACATGATGAGATTTCCAGCCTCATAATAGTCGCCTCATATGACAAGTCTGTGGCATCAGTGATCCTGTTCTTTTGTCGTCTCCTCAAAGACACCCCAGGAACTATGTGGGGCCAGCCAAATCAGCTACCATCTAAAACCTTCAGCAGCAGAAAATCTGTTTCTATGGCAAGGAGGTGTCTTTCTTATCTCCATGTTTTTCATTCAGTCTTTAAAGGTGACAGCAGGTTTTCTGAAACTTGAGGTCTCGCCTGTTGTGATCTTCCTCTCCTGTGCATTAGACAGTAACCATGTTTAAAACTGACAGCAAGGATTTGCAACAACCAGAAAAGTGTTGATTAAAGGGGCATAGGTCAAGCTGTGACAGACTTGGCATGTCAGCAGCAAATATAAAATTGCTGAGTGCGACAGAAAGGAGAGTTGTTAATATCCATGTCTAAATCCTGTATATTATTATGATTACAGGCATCTGAATCCGGAGGCAGAACTGAGGAGGTTATTTGGTTCTGAGGTTATTCGTGGTGAACAGTCAAACAGGTATGTCAACCATTTGGCACATTTTTGTAGGAGAACTCTGTGCATGTTCCAAAGAGTTGGAAGCTATTTGGCAAGTTTTCAATCAGCTGTTTCTCACTGGATCCTTGTGTGAACACTATTTACTGATGAAACCAAGTATTTGTTGTTGTGATCGCAAAAACTCATCATGTGGTTGAGTAGAAAATGCTGCAGAAACCACTGTAAGACCATATGAATGCTTTTGAGCAGGCTTGGGACAGCTGCCATGGTGGCTACATGCTCCAAGAGAACAATCATAATCTGCTTTGTTGAAAGTTATTAATAGAAAATGTAATATAACAACGCCATCCACATGTTTGCATGCTCACTGACAATCTGTTCTTTTTTTATTTTATTGATTTGTTTTTTGTTTTTGAAAATGTGTTTTTAAATATAGTAGTTATGAGTATTTAAGACATACATAAAAGTGTACACATATAGAATTTTTAGTTAGCCTGTGTATTAAATTGAATAGATGATGAAAGGGCATACCTCCAGTTAGGATGTGACAAGTAGTTGAACATGTTGGTTATACCTCCAGTTAGGATGTGACAAACACTTGAATATGTTGGTTATACCTCCAGTTAGGATGTTACAAACACTTGAATATGATGGGTATACCTCCAGTTAGGATGTGACAAGCAGTTGAATATGTTGGTCATACCTCCAGTTAGGATGTGACAAGCAGTTGAATATGTTGGTCATACCTCCAGTTAGGATTGACAAGCAGTTGAATATGTTGGGCATACCTCCAGTTAGGATGTGACAAGCAGTTGAATATGCTATCTACATACATTCTGATTGTAACTTATCAGGGGTTGAACAGGATATTTTTTCTATTAATTTTTTGTTAATTTTGAAAGAAAACAGGTATTCAACTCCTCTATGTCAGTATCTGTTTTAGAACTAGCTATATGTAACTACTTGCATGTTGAAATCCGACCCAATCACCAATAAAACTCTGATTCTAAGGCAGGGGCTGTATTTATTCATAAAACCCAGTCAGTGACCCAAACCCACAAAGCAAACTAATGAACAAACATCAAACAAGTAACCAAGCAAACAAAACACCCAGCCAGTGCTCAATTGTTAATCTGAAACGCAAACAAAGCACCGACTAGTTAAAATCATAATAGTTAAATAATGAGAAACACCATGCTCTCACCTGTCAAACTGTCGTTCTTCCACGCTACCTGAAACATTCAACTATCATGCACACACACTCAGCCCATGCATGTCGTCTAATCAGACTAGTATGGTGTTGTGCATGAGGCTGGCAATCTCACCATGTAACACAGAATGCTAACAAACCACTGCCATAGCATATAAATGCTTCATGCAGGCTTCTGTTGGGTTCAGCCACACTGGTGTTGCCCTGCTCCGCAAGGAGCAAACAGGAACGTTTATGTCTCAAATGTGCTCCACATACCACAAGTAGGGGTATCATATTTACAAGGCATATTAATGACTAGAACTAAATACATCACTGTTAGAGTCGTTTTTCTTGAGTGGACACCGCTGACCAGAGGATGTCGCTGGTGTCGAAATGTCAACGACCTAACACGGGCGATTCTATTAATTTGAAATTGAAAACGCGAATGTCTTTAAGTTCAATTTTAAGTTGCCTTTCTCTATCAGCAGCTTCAAATCTAAATTTTTCTTCAGCCTCCAATCTTTTCTGTTCTGCCTCACGCTGAAATCGTTTCTCTTCTAATTCAGCGGCTAATTTCATTTTTCTCTCATTTTCTGCAGCCTCAAATTGTTTTTGTTCCATTTCAATTCTAAGAAGCCTTTCTTTTTCTGCAGCCTCACGCTGAAATTTCTTTTTATTTTCTTCAGCAGCTAGTCTCATCTTCCTGTCATTTTCTGCAGCCTCACGCTGAAATTTCTTTTCATTTTCTTCAGCCTCAAATTTCAAATTTTCTAATCTTAATTTCTCAGCTTCTAATCTTTGAGATTCCAACCTCTGAGATTCTTTGTATTCCGACATAGCAAATGTTCTAATCTCTTCCGGAGGTATATTAAGCGCCTTAGCCTGCTTAATAAAATAATCTAAGGTAGACATTATTCAATATTATTCTGAAATAATTCTACTTAAAAGTGTTACTATACCAAGTGGTCTTCGTTCCTGTCCTAGAACGGTAAATTAATGTCATATAATAGTCAAATATATTAATAATTAATAAAGTAATTTATGCAATGAAATGTTATGAAAACAATAAAGTGACAGACAATAGCAACACTACTGACAAGACAAGATATAATAAACGACTGAAAACGTTCGCATAAATCAACCAAAATAAAAATGGTAAAAATGAAGAAATAATGTTGCAAAGAATGCAATGAAATATGCGATAAAAACTTACACAAGACAATTGACAATACAGTGTATAGACATCAATGGTGTAAAAAACTGAACGAAAGCAAGGCGAGAAGGACGTAGTACACAAACAAAATACATCATAAAACTAAAGTACGAATAAAATTAACTATGAAAACAACAATTAAAACTTGACAGAACAGCTTAACAGTCAGGTGTCACAGACTACCAGACACAGTGGACCTAGAATCCTTCTACACTTATGCGTAGGAACTTTCCACTGAGGGAAGTCTGCAAAATAATTCCTAAAGAACAGTCACAAAGGCCCTGGTGTGAAACTGGGATGTATCCTTCGTGAGTCTCCAAACCCTACCTCCCGCTAAAAACATTGAACATGAAACATAAATAGAGAAGCAGTGGACATATTACGAGATAAGATGCAGCTAAACGTAAAACGGTGAAATAAACACGACGTTTTTACTTATCTCAACCGATAACAAAAAAGATATCCCTCGCATCCGGGACTGCATGTTTGAGCCATCTACTTGAAGTAATGTAATGCCAGAGTCCAATGTTGAAACTTGAAAGTTAAAGTCCCTGGGTTGTCCTTGACATAGGATGACCGTTAAAATTGCTGCAAAGTCCAGGATGTTGTCCCCTTGAAAGACAGCATACTTCTATTCAACCGAGTTTGAATTTAGACTTGAGTTCGATTCCGCTACTGAAAACTGGATATTTTCAGAGCACACTGCGCCACCATTTCTGTTAGAGTCGTTTTTCTTGAGTGGACACCGCTGACCAGAGGATGTCGCTGGTGTCGAAATGTCAACGACCTAACACGGGCGATTCTATTAACTTGAAATTGAAAACGCGAATATCTTTCACTGGAAGGTGAACTCCTGTAACTTCAATAACAATCAGGCACACCAACAAGTGCCAATACTGGTATCAAGAACAGGAACTTAGTACTTGGCATTCAATGGGTTTTCATAGATCAAAAAACTCATGGTTGCTCATAATTATAAAATTATATTTACTTCCTGTAGTTATTACCAAGTTCATTCACTGACAATCTAAAAACGGTTTGGACCGGTTACTTTATTTGGAAGAACCCATGGCGTCGATTTAACGAAACAAGACTTCTAAGTTCATCCCTATACAAACAAATCTTTGTATATCTACTTCCAACCCTGTTCTGTCCTGTAACATTTTTCTCTGGTACATATTGATTTTCTGGTACCTTCCAACATTATAGATCCCTACACCACTGCATACATTCTGTCTAAGAAGACAAAAACATAAAGATTAATTACAATACTATTGAATTCATCTCCCCCCTCTATTGATACCGCCGTGTCCACTATGTATGACGGCGCTCCAACTAATTTCATAATCAATCAGCCGAAGTCACTGACGGGAGCATTCAAAAATCCTTTAAAAACATTAGGATGGCTTCAGTTATAGCATCGGGTTGATTATTCCATATTTAACCCCTTAACGAGAAAGGGACTGAGCTCTCAGATATGCCAAATGCCCTGATACACAGTCTACGCTAAAAATCATTAAAAAATATAAATCAAATTAAAAAACAAAAAAACAACTAGTCAAGATCTAATGCCAGGTTACAGGTAACTAAAAATCATTTAAAATCCTATTCAACTTTACAACGTCTGGGTTAATGGAAGATACGTAGAGAAGTAAGCAAACCGACAATGGCATTTCTATTCAGAACGGTCATGTCCCAGACTAAATACACTTAGCAAAAGCACCAAATGATGGGTACTAACCAAATAAAAGAAAGAAATCAACAGACTCTCCATGTCTGGAAAAATGAGATGCAGCTTGTTTTCCATGTTTCACACACTGACGTCATCTGGCTTTTTTGTTTGGATAACATAAGCGCGCCCCCGAATAAAAATTACCACACATTAACAAACAAAAACACCAAAATTATAGCATCCTACATGCGTGACGTCCCAACCCAGAATGGACATATACCTACCTAACTCTAACACCGAACAAAATTTTGGTGCAAGTAAAGTAGAGGAACCACTAATATTATAAAAAAATATGAGACCCAACCCTCATCTGTAAATGACTGTAAAAAGGCTCAACTACGATAAAACCAAAAGGGGCTACTAACAATCACCTAAAGGAAATATAAACATAAAAAAAACTAATGTACCGTACACAACCAGGTGTCAAACTAAACCTTGACTGGACAACTCATAAAACAATCCTTATCGTGAAATAAAAAACATTTAACCTTAAACTAATCTCTTCCATTACTGAAAGAATAATTACATTAACTTGCCCTCTTCAACCCACGTGTCAATTTAATACCCCAACCCAATAAAATAGCCATAACCATTATATGCCTACATATACACCACGTGGTAAACTAAGCGATGTTATTGTTCGACTCACCTGCGCGCCCACATTATATGGCCCTGGCTGCCAATCTTGCTCCCAAAACAGTTAATATTGTAGTAGAGACTCGCCTTTTCTGCCCGGCACTCATGAATGACAATAGGTAACCTACCCTAAAACGCTTTTCATGCAACCGGTCTCATGAATGACAATACCTTCGCTACTAATACTCTGACAGCTCCGTGATATGGACCCTTAACATACTATTAAAATCTATCTACCATCCACATTTATTTTCATATTCAACCTCTATCCATATTCAAAACTAAATTAATGTCCTAAAGAAGAAATCTCCCTTATTGAAAACAACATATTATCTAATACCAAACCTCATTAATCATGATACCAAATAGGTGGCAGACCTAACAGCCCCTATTATTGACTTTCTAAACAACTATACACCAAAAATATTGAGGAATTCACCTCCTAACCTAAATTAACTTAACCGCCATAGTTACAAAGGCATCTACAGATCGATCACTCTATGCGTTTCTACACTTTGGGCATCCGAATCTGACGAAGGAATTAAAAGGAAAGGCCTATGCTGGCCAGGCATCGTCTTCTTATTATAAGCCGCTAGGCCCCTAAATCGCTCAAACCTATGTGCGCGCGCGTAGTAATTTGGGTCCACGCACAAATAATAAACTTTCCCACAAATCAACATTACCATAATGGATAGCTCTAGTTATTTTTTCTGAGAGACTTAAGAAAACTACTCCATAGTTTTACCGAAATAATAGAACAATAAACCACACCAACACCAACTATATTAACCCGCCCTTTCCCTATCCCCATAATTTTAATAATAACTGAAAAACAACACTTATGACCTAGTACACATGCCCTGTCAACCACGCACTTCTAAGAATGTTGTATAGGATAAACACCAAAAACACAACTTAAAGGCTTTATTGTGGCCTAGAATTGTGTCTCTTCACTTGAGACAATGTAAGTGGATAAAAAAACAGTGAACCTCAGAAGAGACAATGGTAGTGAACCACGGAGACAATGGCGATGACAAGATGGCGCTGTTACATATTCCCCGCCTGATTTTGTTGTCGTCCCGACAACAGCACTACCTCTGGCGCTTCAGTCGTAATCTCTCACATCGTCTCGGGGCAGGACCCTCTATCAGCTGCAGGCCATACCAGCCTGGTTCGGGCGTTAGACTTTCCACACGCCAGCGATGAGGGCTCGCACAATCACGTGAGCTGGTGCTTTTTTGTGGCCCTCGTGTAGTCACATGGGCTGGCGTACTCGTTGGAGCGCGCACATCGAAAATATATGGCGTTAAACTCATAACTATGATATGAACTTGAGGGGGCCCCTGGGGTGTTTTTATGGCCCCATCACATAAGGATACTTAAAAGTTGAAATATGACCAGATACTTCCCTGGTGAAATGAGATTAGATATATGTACATCACACAAATGTGATAAAAAATTATGTGATATTTTTACTTCTCAAGGAATCGAAGACACAGAAATGTACCTTTACAGCGGAGCAGTCGCCTGGTACAAGTTAAAGATACCTGGCACAGCACTGGAGGCTCAGGTCTGGCAAAGTCTTTTTTTTTTTTTAGTCTGTTCAATTATATGATCTACATCAGTGATTCTCAACCTGTTACAGATAGATTATGTTTCCCTTGCTCAAAGTTTTAAGCGACATGCCTGCGGCTGAATTCATATAATTAATTTGTACTAGTCAATTTTGGTACGTGAGTCACCAGCTTCACCAGCTGTGAAATTTGAGTCATGGTCATAACAAATTTGAGAACCACTGATGTACTTAGACTGTCCTCTTATTAAATAAGGTCTTGTGCTGAAGAAGGAACTGTTGAGAAACTACAATTGTAATGTGTGCAGGTAGTTAACTTTTCTGCACTTTGAGATGTGCTTTCTTTAGCATGAACAAGTGTATTCTTGGGGGTGGAGTGGCTAAGAGGTATGGCATCCACCTCGAATTCTTAAGGTGCCAGGTTTGATTCCAGATAGAATGTAAAAATAATTTTATGGAAAAATTTTTTTTCTCAGAAAAACCAAGTTGGATTCACCTAATGATGTCAATGGCTCCGCCCTGGGTCTCCTGGGTTAAGTGAGATCGGATGCCTAGCGCCTTACCTTACACCTCGGATAAGGCCTGAAAAATTAGGTCGATTGTGTGCAAGTTGCGCACGTAAAAAAATCCAACAGCACTGTAGTTGGAAAATCGTAAAGAGAAAGGCCATAGGGGCCGCTGCTTGACTCAAAATTTAGAAACCCTACCCAACCACACAAAATAATTTTATAGAATGTTGTGAATACCAAAACTGGCATGACAAATGCATACTATAATAACACATTATTGAGATTCCAACACTCGCAGGTGGTTGCAGATTTGCAGAGTTTTTTTCATTCACCTGTTGCTAGAGACCCTCCTTGTGTGATGTAAGGAAGGAGGTTGGAGCACTGAAGGAGTTGTCCATGTGCAGTGAAGATAGTCCTTAAAACCCAACCATGTGTATTCTTTTTTTTAGTGGTTCTTGTGTGTTTATTCACCGGCAGATTAAAATTGTTGAAATTTCGAAGCCAAACCGAGCACCGTACTTTTTCTTAAATTTTTTTCTTACAATTTTTTTTCCCCCGCCTGTGCGGGGCTAGTCCATTTCGCAGGTAGGGGTTGCGGGTTAGTCTATTATGCATTTTCGCAGGTAGGGGTGGCAGCATGGCACATTTTTCAGCATGGCACATTTTTTATTTAATTTATTTATTTAACTTAAAATGTTAAAAATTTTTGGCCTCGTCTTGTTGGCGAGGCGCGTTCCCGTTCAAAACATTAGTCGGTTATTATATTAGGGCGCATGTCCAAATATATAAAACCGGACCCTAAGGGTCTAAGGAACGTTGTTAAGCCGTAGCAAAAAACAAACATGCTATGTTTTATACAGTGATAGCATGGCCACATGAATGTTATTTCCGCATAGAAAAGGTAGGGGCAGTGATGATAACAGATATACGGATCCCATGTCCCTTTTTATCTTTCACGACGTTTAAGTGTACTTCTAATTGTCTTGTTAAATGAATCCAAACCACAGTAACCTCTTTTTTGGGGGCGAGAACCGACAACCTGGTGGTGGGGGGGGGGGGGGGGTTTGTTGGCAAACAATAAGTAACTAGGGGACGTTGTGAGGTTAGGGTTGGTTGGGATAACCGAAAAAGGCGCGTGGATGTACAAGTGGGGGGTAGGGTGGGGGCGTAACGTTGAGAGGTGAAAGTGTGGATCAAATACCTTTATAGGTTATATTAATTTTTATATAAAGTCCCAAATGAATATGGGGGGTGGGGGGGGGGGGGGGAGCCACATGGCAGAAACTCGGTTTGGGGACAATCATCAACATACAGACAACATCAAGACATATCTATAAGTCGGATGCAGGCAATGGCACTCTCCGGCGACCATCCTGTGCCGTTTCTCTATCTCCACCGATATTGTGATGGATCCCTCTTTCTTGTCCATCTCTTGATGGTTACTCATTTCCACTAACCATAAGCTTCCCCTTGCACGTTTGCCTTTGAACTCCCCCACCTTCTATTAATGGGGTCCCTCTACCTCTTTTTAGTAAGAGTGCTGGTGTCCCTTTATTTACAAGGCCCACCATAATATTCCCATTTACTGTCTAATGTTAACCTTCCGTCAATAATTTCTTATTCATCCTTAGGTTGTCTGTGGGGACCTCCTTTATTTGTTTTATCCTCTCTATTCCATGAGACGCCACCCCACTCCTCTATATATTCCCCATCTCAAATGCCTCAATTCCTTTCCATCTAAACTGCTGTTTACATTTGTCCATGTTTACCTAAACTTACAACAATGATGAAGAAAATATATTGTGTACACTTGATGATTTCTCGAGGGTATCCTATCTACCAAGGCTACTCAACGTCTAATGTACACTTTTGACAATGCATCCTAATATTAGCGGGTAGTCCTGAATGCACACAGCTCCAGCCAACCTAGCTATAAATGGGGACTTAAACTTTGAGTTAGGGAAGGAAAAGACAGCGCGATGGGAAGGAAACTGGGTCTCCCCCCCCACCTCTCAGATTGCTGGGACCTAGTATGGTGTGAAGTCTCTAACGCACTCCACTACCGCAATAAGTTACCAGGTTTTCAGGTTCAAAGCATTGGGTAGTGGCCCTCAACGCATCAGGTCTAAAAACCCGCCATGTAAAAAGTGGTACATGTCCACACCATGACCACAATCTGAGTTAAGCTCCCCGGCCAAATGGCAGTGAGTGGAAGGCGTAACAAGTCCCCCGCCCCCCGCCACCTCAATTACCAAGCTGGGACCCCAGTACCCATCGTACCGTCTATAACCCCCTTCAACCCCATCCCCTTACCGGCAGCAATCTGCCAAACCTAAGCCAACCCAACCAGTATACCAAACCCCCCCCCATTGCCGCCCCGCGGCCCCTCCCACCTGCCGTAAATTAACCTTGTGTGAGCCAGCGCTGCTAGTAATAATTACAATACAAAAAAAAACAATGTACTTTCCCTTCAAGACCCTTGACCACCTGTAATATTGTAGGTAAACTGGCAATGACGAATAGGGGTAAATACCCAGAGAGACCGAGTCCCTAAAGATCTGTAAACCACCACCTGATGTTACCATTAAACATTGTAGCAAACCGAGGCAATTCAATACCTGTAAAAAAAATTGAAAAACAACTTTCAACCTTTACAAAAAATAACATGGTGGTAAGGGTGATGGGAGAGGGTGGGTTGTATTGGGAAAGTATGGCAGGACATTGAAGGGTCTGACCCGATAAAGCGTACATGCAACACATCGCGTATCAACTAAGACATGCACGAATGGAACGGTCAATATTTTATTTTTTTACTTGCCCCTCACAAACAACGGGGGAGGGGTGAAGCTCTAGATAGAGGTCAAGGGGGGGGGGGGGGGGGGGGGCGGGTAGGAAGGCATCGTATAGTCCAAAAGGCAAGGTTATGGACCATACATGAAAATGCCTCGACAAAACGCAGACAAATGTTAACCTCACAACAACTACCATTTTTCAGGTCAAGAAAAAAAAATAAAAAAGTCACGGTGCTCGGTTTGGCTTGGAAAATTTCAACCAATTTTAACTCTGCCGGTGTAATAGACCCCCCCCCCAACAAGAACCTATTTTAATTTATAGATTAAGTTGGCCATATAATTTTAGATTCTTCTAACTGTTAGTTGCAAACATATATACTCTGAGTATGTATACATAATGGCCATATAGTAAGAGGTATGATATCAGTAGGCCATATAATAAAGAGTTGAATTAGTATTTTTTATTAAATAAGTTGTTTCAGTAGAAGGCCATATATAAGAGTAGAATAAAGTAAATTTTAGTTGAATTTCAGTAGGCCAATAATCGAGTGACATAGAGTAATATATAATTTAGTATGTCCCAGTACCGGCCATACATATATAGAGTTGCATAAATGATAGTTTTTTAGAATATGTATCAGTTGGCCATCTATACTGTAGTTGATAACAGAACCTCCCAAGCCATTATAGTTTAGTTCTTCAGGTACGGCCATATTTAAGAGCTGTGTTCGATGATAGGCCGATATATACCGGAGATAGTGAAACAGTGACGGACCTTTTTATAAGAGATTGATTTCCAGAAGGCCTTGTTTACACCGAGTAGCCAATTAGGGTTTTTAGTTGATGAACATGGACAACCGCCCACCTCAAATGCCGAATAAGAGTCCCGTTTCACGTAGCCCCACACAACTCATATAAGAGTCGAAAATTAGTTTTTTTACCTTCTGTTTCACACAGGCAATCCAACCTATGAGTGAATTAGTTTTTTTAGTTTGTTAACACACCGCGACCAACTAAAATATAAGAGTAAATTTGTTTTTTAGCAGTTCAGTAGGCCATTTATAACCGCTAAAGTTCTCATTGGACTTATATACCGAGTTGGTAAACAGTACAGTCCCATATCACCTAAGAGTCCCATTAGAAAATTTCACGATTACCGTTCAGGTAGGCCATATATTAACGAGTGAAAACTTACCCTCAGAAAGGGCAATTACTGTCCATCTTACTAGAGCTGCCCAGACATTATAATTTTTAACTGCTAAAGCCCCAGTAGCAGTTCCAGGAGATCAACCAATCAGTCTGCCGTATATATTGATGCCATCGTATACAGACAGGCCGTAGGGTACAAGCATGGTCATTAGACGTCTTACTGCCGTAGAAAGCAGCAATAAATTTTTTCCCAGAGGACACAAGAAATGCATGCAGATGATGTTATGGGATGGGAAAGCGTGCACACTGAGGAGGAATCGATATTGAGTCAGCTCAAATCAGATGGAAGTACCATTAGTGCGGTGAATCCCAAATAGAGGGTAAGAGATAGCCCGAGAGATGACTGAAAACCCAGACCAAAGATGAAACATGGCTCAAGCCCGATGTCTTCCCCTGCCAGGCAGTAATGAAGGCAATCCCCGAAAGACTCTGAGCTGATGGCACAGCCCGTACAGCCAAGTCCCTTGGACATACGGTAATGTTGCCAAGGGCCATGTCCAAGTTGGGGAGCCTGACAGGTTGTAATGTCAGAATGACTGATCATGGCCCCTCTTGAAAAGAGAAATGAAATTTTTGTTTTGCAAAAAAAGAACCTTAAAACAAAGGTGGCATCCTGACAGTGATTAGATGTACCTGAGAAAGATTTATGCACATTTTACCTGGGTATGTTTACAGTAAGAAGTACCTGTACTTGAACCATACCACCCGATGTAATGCTCTGTACGCTCCCAGTGTCCCATTTACCATTTTTTCCATGTGACCTACGTGCATTGTACCCATCTCTGACCAGTGCCATTGCACTCAGGCGGCAAAAATAGAGTTTGTCTTTTTGATCCACATCGCTCTCAGCAACATCAGAACTACATCAGCACGAAAGTATGTGAGTGACGCTGTAAGCAAACATTGGTCATCCCGAAGAGGAATTATCCCATTGTGTACCTTGAGGTCATTTTTTAAAGAAACTTGAGAGATTAGATGAAAGCATATACCAATCATTTTCAATACAAAAATGTGTTTCTGAAATGGGAGAAGTAAGTTGAAATCCTAGGACCAAAGTGAGATGATCAATTAAATAGAAAGTATTTTAGGCATGGCAAAATCTTTGTTGGTTGCAGTGAAAATTTTGATTGATGAAAAATAAGGAGGAGAGCTCATTCTGTTGTATATAAAGTGGTGAAATCGATAGTCCCTATAGAAATGAAGATTATGAGCAATCAAAAGTGAGTAAATATGAAAAACATTTCATAAAACCAAGCAAGACACATGACAAGAGGTCAACTGGAGATATTTATTTTTTTATAACATAAGCCCCGCTATGTACAAACTTGAGTCGACGGAAATCTCAGGTTAGTAACGTCTTGACCAACACCTTTGAGGGACTACATAAAAACGTTGTAGTAATCCCTAAATTTTCCATGTGACGCCTGACAAGTGTCCCTCACCGCCATTACATGCCCCTAGGATACCTCGCTGGAACTTCGGAGAGAAAATCCATTAGAGCTGGGTTTCGGCTTAGGGAGACGTTCAGGGTTAATTCCCAGTTCCCTAGGTCGACGCGAACACTACTTTCAAATGTTCTCACCAGTGGCTTTACCCGAATTAAATCCAAGTCCCAAAAATCCAGGTCACCGACTACCACCTGCCCTATCAAATGTCCTCGCCGGGCATTGAAAACCTGGATCCAACCCGCTCGCCAGCTGCAGTGTGGTAACGCCATATACCACGCAAGCGAGGGCTCCCACGGAGTTATGGTAAAAGTAGGAAGAAGTGCTAAGATTTACTAAATGGACAGCTTACCAGAGAATAAAATGACGGAATATACTTGGAAGGGAAGCCCACGATCACAGAGGAAAACTTATTGCTATAATTACTGTCCATATAAAAGATGCATCGTACCACCTTTACTATGAGGGCGTTGGTTCTGAGAAACAGGAAATGCTGGCAATATGAACAAATTAAGATGACTGTAGGAAATGTATTAAGGGAATAGAAGATATAAAATGATAAGAGAAGAAGATATTGGACTGATTTATACCATGCGAAGGGATGTTAACGATCAAAAATAGATAAAACAAGTAATGGGGTCATGAAATTTCTATGTTGAGAGAGAGTCCCGTGATCACTCTACACCAACTGGCAAGAAGGATTACTTTAACAGCCAGAAGAAAATGAGAGATGAATTTATAACTTGCTTTGGATCTGATATATTTCTAAGTTGTAAAACATAAAAAAGGATGTGAGATACAGAGCGATACACAACAGGATGGCAATTTCCTGATTACACATCCGAAGAGAGGTTTCCACCCCTCCCCCCGTCGATACAAGTGGGTTAATCGGCACCCATTATTATCACCTTATACTCATCTAATTAGCTATACTTAGATGCATCCCTTGAATAGTAATTAGGGACCCCCCTCAAACACAACTTAAATTGGATAGAATCAAACAATAACACTCTGGATCAAAATATGGACTACACCACTCATTAGAAATGATTATATTATAAAAAATGAAATATAATATTAATATATATCCTGTAGTAAGTCGTCCCCTGGACCTCTGAAGAAACAAAGAAAGAATAGAAACAAGGCCTCACCCCTCACCTGTCCGATGTTCCTACCTAAGTCCAACTACATTTGAGGATTGTGTCATGAGGCTGGCAGCAGCCTTTTCATGCATGTAAAACCACAACAACATTGTCACAATCAAAAAACCACCTGCTGGCTTACAGTTTAGTGGAATGCTTGCATGTGAATGGGTTACTATGCTTCTATCTGACCAGGAGTAGAGAAAGGAAAAACAATGAAACTATATAACTAAGATGTAATTGATGTGAATGACACTGATGGACCATTTAGATTTACTGCATTTTGCAGGTAAGTGTGCCCACTGGGTCAGGGATGATAAGTACAGTATAACCAGTGTAATTGAACAACTAAAATGGTCCAAACATTCCAGAATTAACCTAACATTATTCTGAGACCTTTCACCCTCCTCGTAAGAATATAATTGTAGGGGAAAATCCCATACATTTTGACTCAAAAAAAAAAACCACACACAGCACAACAACACTACAACCCGTAATCAGCAACACACACAACCAACACACACGACACAAACGCACACACACACACACACACACAAAACACGCTGACCACAGACTTACGCATGGTAAAACTACAGTAATCAAGCGACGCATGTTCCCGCGGCAACGCAAACACCAGTAACAAAACGCATATACGCATAACAAGCCTCGAGGGCACGCGATAAACTTATGAGTTACGTAAGAAAAAATTTTGGATGTTAGGGTATATAAATACGCACCAGCACCTCAAACAAATGTACATTTACTCAACTGACTGAAACAACGCCCCGTGTTGAACCTTGAAATTGCAACCGATCAATAAGTAAACGTGTAACAACGCACTGAATTTTTATCGGCTCTATAATGTAACAACAATGACTGCTGCAAATATTTTGACCAACAGCACATGGCATGCGCGTCACGTGTGAAAAGCAAACAGAAAATGGTGAATAAACAACATGAATTCACAGTACTACGCCACCTGGAAACCCAATTAAAAAAGGTCAAACTCTACCTACAAAAAAAACGCTATCTTTCCATTTTCAAGCAGGACATGGAATATGGGGGTCCAACTAACGATAAATTTCTAACTGAAACATTGCTCTCTAGCCTTGATGCATCAAAGCTAGGTTGGAAGTCAAAGGTCCAGACTTTCCCATCGCAATCCTAACACGATGCCATCAGGAGTTCCAATCAGTCCTCGAGTTCAAAGATTGTGCTAAGGTTAATCCAAGCCCACTTGCTACAGAATTTTTAAGGCCCGGCAGTCGCTAGGGATTGACCCCCAGAGTATACTAAACTTGTCAGCGGGATCGATCTTCTCCATTCATCCGGCAGTCGGCCAAACGTTCAGAAGACAGGTTCTACAACAGCATAGGTTGCTTTATAGCCAACTGCCCAGTTCATTGCCTGCAGACGTCTCATGGGTCTGAAATCAAAACCTGTCCTCCCGGAGATAGACTGCAATTACGATGGACTATAAAAGTGGCTCAACTCGACAATCACCGAGGACCTGTTCCTTTCGCGATCCGTTCCCATATCGCCAATCTACTTCCTTAGGGCAAACCAGCATACCGTCCCCTGGGCAGCTAGGACCAATCAATAGGAGACGTGTATTCTGGTTCTTCAATTTAGCCTCGAATCTTATACAGTTTTGAAAGCAGCGTTATATGTTAGACGGCGTTAGGGATTGTCCTACCGTTATTCGAAATGGATCCTTTTGTATGTCCAAAATTGCGTTTGATGAAAGATACCTTTATTAACCGCCGCAACGGTAGAAGGTGGAGGTTGCAAATGGTGTGGGGAGTTAAATGTTCAGTTAACAATACGGAATGAGTATCAAATGGTGCACATTGAAGGAGGCTACTGAATATGCGCTAAACGACTCTACGCACTCCAATGAAATTTCCTCGATCCCCATGTCCTGTTTCCACTTCTTTTGGCTGCCCAAAGGTTTGTAGGTTAATCAAACAGGACGTCAACGTCCCAGGACCCCTAATCATTTCAAATGCACTGCGTGAACCACGCAGTTCCTACTGAATGCAACAAACATCTCACCCCTTCACCCTTGCCCTGGCATCCCTGTCATCCTCCAGACATGAGATCCGATTAAGCCCCTGTGGTATGAGCTGCAAATAGACGTGTTTGTCCGCCAAGACGTTGCACTACAAGCCAATCGTCGTGATACTGTTCCAGGGCAGTCCAGGAGAGTGGGGCAGCCATCCCACAGGCCCACTTCAGACGCCCTGATCGCATCCATTTGCCATTGCAGGAGATGTCAGTTGCATGATCGATGCAAGAGGAGGAGCCACACAGTCCATACTAACGGGAAAGCCGTCCCGTACGCCAAAAAAAACTCTCGTGACCCAGATGCAAAAACAACTGTGTCAATTGATATGGTACAAAAAGCTTAAGGTATTCTTGTGCGGTGCAAGGAGAACAAATAACTAATCATTTAAATTAAAAAAGTTATTGAATGTCAAAATTATGTCTATGTGTGTGTCTTCAGTAGCTATGCGTTTCTTTTTTTGAACAGTATAGTTATACAGAACTGTACATTGTCTTCATGAAGACGGACAACTTGCTGAGTAATTTAGACAGAGAAATGCTCTGGATGCTGCTACGGTGTCGTGGAGACCCCTCTCTCTCCCAACAAGTGACCTTTAAAACCAAATATGAATTTTACATCTTATCTCGCAGGCTGTGATTTTTCTTTCCTTTGCTATGATCAGTGTCCATGTTTGACATTGATAGCAAAGAGTTGGTAAGAATATACTATTTATCAGCTGCCTTTTAGTTTCCATAGTGATATTCTGATATTTGAGTTGTGGTGACAGTTGGTAAGTCACTGCACTGGTTTTTGACATCTTGTTTCAATTTCTGAGGTATATTATTATTTGTTTACAGATTGCACATTTTGTGCTGCCTGATTTTAATTTATTATGTAGATGAATGGTTATCTATAGGAGACACTGCTCTGGTCAGTATTTTAAATTCTTAAGCGATGGATACTTTAATTCTAGGGATATCGTTACAAAGTTGTGTTCTAGAGATGATATTATATGGTTATGTTCTAGAGGTAGTTTTATGTGGTTATCTTCTAGAGGTGGTATTTTATGGTTATGTTTTAGAGGTAGTTTTATGTGGTTATCTTCTAGAGGTGGTATTTTATGGTTATGTTCCACAGAAAATATTATATGGTTAAGTTCTAGGTTGAGATTAAAAGAGTCCATAGACAGTCAGCTGAGACACAAACAAGCATGTTTTTGACAAAAAAGATCCTGTACAGACTAGATAGCCACATTGACAATAACAGTTGAACAAAGTCTAGAATGGAATTCACCGATATACATTGGACTTATGGACTATGAAAAGGCATTTGACAGTGTAGACAGAATAATTTTGGAAATTGATGAGGCATTATGGAGTCCCCTTAAAGATCATTAATGTATTAAAGGAAACTTATGAAGACATGACATGCAGAGTCCTTCATGAAGGACAACTTACAGAACTGTTTGAGATAAGAACTGGAGTGCGATAGGGCTGCCTCTTGTCTCCATTTCTTTTCTCACTAGCAATAGATTGGGTTATGAAAACATAACCACAGTCACACAACAGAAATGGAATCCAGTGGAATCTGACTAAACGGCTTGATGATCTAGATTTTACAGATTAACTGTAACCAGATGCAAGACAAAATGAAAATACTCAATGAGAGATTACAGCAAATGGGTTTGAACATACACAGGGAACAGACAAAGGTAATAAGATTAAATGCAAGAAATGATAACAAGGCTGGACTTGTAGAAACACCACAACAAGATTTAGAATCATACGCAAATCTTGACAGCAATATAGACAGTTGGAGGAACAGACAATGGTATCAGAATTAGAGTACAAAAAGCAAGAGGATCTGTCATTGATTTGTAATTAGGAAAAACATATGGGAGATTTTTTTTATAGAGATGGTATTATTTTTTGGTATTTAGGTTTTAGTTTTTTAGGTTTTTCTAGAGATGGTATATTTTTATTATTTTGGTTTTTTTTCTAGAGAGATGGTATTATTTGGTTAGGTTTCTAGAGATGGTATTATTTGGTTAGGTTTCTAGAGATGGTATTATTTGGTTAGGTTTCTAGAGATGGTATTATTTGGTTAGGTTTCTAGAGATGGTATTATTTGGTTAGGTTTCTAGAGATGGTACTATTTGGTTAGGTTTCTAGAGATGGTACTATTTGGTTAGGTTTCTAGAGATGGTATTATTTGGTTAGGTTTCTAGAGATGGTATTATTTGGTTAGGTTTTTTAGAGATGGTATTATTTGGTTTTTTTTTTCTAGAGATGGTATTATTTTTTTTGGGTTAGGTTTTTTTTTTTTTCTAGAGATGGTATTATTTTGGTTTAGGTTTTTCTAGAGATGGGTATTATTTTTGGTTTTAGGTTTTTTTTTCTAGAGATTGATGGTATTATTTTTTTTTTTTAGGGTTAGGTTTTTCTAGAGATGGTAATTATTTTTGTTTTTTAGTTTTTTTCTAGAGAGTTTGGTATTATTTTGGTTAGGTTTTCTAGAGATGGTTTAAATTTTGGGTTAGGTTTTTTTTCTAGAGATGGTATTATTATTTTGGTTTAGGTTTTTCTAGAGATGGTATTAAAATTTTTGGTTAGTTTTTTTTTTCTAGAGATGGTAATTATTTTTGGTTTAGGTTTTTTTTCTAGAGATGGTAATTATCTAGAGATGGTATTATTTGGTTAGGTTTCTAGAGATGGTATTATTTGGTTAGGTTTCTAGAGATGGTATTATTTGGTTAGGTTTCTAGAGATGGTATTATTTGGTTAGGTTTCTAGAGATGGTATTATTTGGTTAGGTTTCTAGAGATGGTATTATTTGGTTAGGTTTCTAGAGATGGTATTATTTGGTTAGGTTTCTAGAGATGGTATTATTTGGTTAGGTTTCTAGAGATGGTATTATTTGGTTAGGTTTCTAGAGGCAGCAGTAGATTTATTATTAAATGTTTATGTTGCATATGTTTTAGAGGTGGCATTTTATGTTTATTCTGTAGCACTGTGTGATCTACTTTCAAGAGATAGCACTGTATAATCTATTTTCTAATGAAAACACTGCATGATCTATTTTCTAATGAAAACACTGCATGATCTATTTTCTAGAGAAAGCACTGTATAATCTATTTTCTAATGAAAACACTGTATGATTTATTTTCTAGAGAAAGCACTGTATAATCTATTTTCTAATTAAAGCACTATGTGAACTATTTTCTAGAGAAAGCACTGTATGATCTATCTCTAGAGAAAGCACTGCATGATCTATTTTCTAGAGAAAGCACTGAATGATCTATTTTCTAGAGAAAGCACTGAATGATCTATTTTCTAGAGAAAGCACTGTATTATTATATTTTCTAGAGAACGCACTGTATGATCTATTTTCTAGAGAAAGCACTGTATTATTATATTTTCTAGAGAAAGCACTGTATGATCTATTTTCTAGAGAAAGCACTGCATGATCTATTTTCTAGAAAAAGCACTGCATGATCTATGTCCTAGAGAAAGCACTGCATGATCTATTTTCTAGAGAAAGCACTGAATGATCTATTTTCTAGAGAAAGCACTGTATTATTATATTTTCTAGAGAAAGCACTGTATGATCTATTTTCTAGAGAAAGCACTATATTATTATATATTCTAGAGAAAGCACTGTATGATCTATTTTCTAGAGAAAGCACTGTATGATATATTTTCTAGAGAAAGCACAGCATTATTATATTTTCTATAGAAAATCACTGTGTGATCTATTTTCTAGAGAAAGCACTGTATTATTATATTTTCTATAGAAAGCACTGTATTATTATATTTTCTATAGAAAGCACTATGATCTATTTTCTAGAGAAAGCACTGTGTGATCTATTTTCTAGAGAAAGCACTGTATTATTATATTTTCTATAGAAAGCAATGTATGATCTATTTTCTAGAGTAAGCACTGAATGATCAATTTTCTAGAGAAAGCACTGTATGATCTATTTTCTAGAGAAAGCACTGTATGATCTATTTTCTAGAGAAAGCACTGAATGGTCTATTTTCTAGAGAAAGCACTGTATGATCTATTTTCTATAGAAAGCACTGTGTTGGGGTAGAATTAGTAGTATATCTTCTCCCCGCCGAGTTCTTCTTTAAATCATCAAGTAGCTGGTTCTTGGCTTCCAGCTTGTCTAGGGTATATTTTGTAAACAGCCTTAGAACGTGTAATCAGTCTTCAACAGTCAGAAACTTGATAAGGCCAGTTTGACGTTGAAGAACACATATTCACTTTAATATAGGACGAAGCTCCTTATATATTTGCATCCAATATATATAATAATCAATGGCATTCACTAGCCAGTCCATGAAACCAGTCTATCGTCACGTAGACTAAGGACAAGATATCTTATGCATACTGCTGAAATCTTTAATGAAATAGTTCCACACTCACTTCTTTCTATTCAGCATTCGCTTGTCCATTTAATTATAATCAAGCATATAGAGATCCATGTGTATCTAGGACAACCTAGCTGATATAAATTCACAAAGACTCTATCACAAGAGTACACTTTCTGGAGCTCGTCAAAAACACGTCTTCTCACACACAGTAATACACAGCGAAAGAGAGCGAATACTAGCTCAAATCTGCCACACAAGGCCGGCAAAGAATCGTCTGCCAAATATTAGCAGAATATGTGACGTACTTCCGGAGTAGTCCGGGCAACGCATATCAACAAGGAAGTATGTATACAAACCATGTCGAGTTATGATTTTATACATAACACACTGTATGATAGTGGAAGAAAGGAATAATTGTCAAATTGCCCAAGAAGGGAGATCTTGCAGACTGCAATAATTGGAGAGGAATCACTCTTCTCTCAGTTCCCAGCAAAATACTAGGCAGGATAATTATACAGAGAATTTCAAAGGCAGTAGACTACAAACTGAGGAAAGAACAAGCAGGATTTAGAAAGAACAGAAGATGTGTAGACCATATATTCACTCTCAGGAACATCATAGAGCAGTGCTCAGAATGACAAAGACAGCTTTACATAAATTTTGTTGATTTTGAAAAGGCTTTTGACAGCATACATAGGGGGGGACACGTTTATGTAAATTTACTGAGGGGCTTATGGAATTCCCAAGCTTGCATAAGTGTCAATCATAAAAAAAGCCTCTATGCCAACTTTACCCATGTAGTGTTGGGCATCGAGCAAAACCTACCCTTTGAGGTGGAGACGCACAGGAGTCTAGACAGGGGATGCCCCTTGTCAACCCCCACTAATTTTTAACAGTCATAGGGACTGGGTGATGCGCCCAGACAACAGAGGGCAGTCCAAGAGGAATAAGATGGACTTTCATTTTTCTACATTGGAAGATCTGGAATATGCAGGAGTGACATTGCACTGCTGGCACATTCATCATCTCAACACTATCCAGGAAAAAACGGATAGACTTAATTAAAAATTAGCCAGCAGCAGTGGGCTTGAACATCTCAATTTAAAGAAGTCTGATGGTCATGACGCTCAATATGTGATCAACCCTGAGGCCCCAATTATACAGTAAGGAATCCGCAATTGGTACAGATCCAGATACCTTCACATAACCTAGGAAGCATTAGTAAACACCAGACGGTGGGGCAGGCAGAAGACATCAACATCAGAAATGAATAAGGCAAGAAGAACAGCCAATCTTTAGCCTAAATAACATCTGGAAGTCCTCCCAATACAGCACAAGCACAAAATTAAGATTATACCAGAGTTGCGTGCTTTCTGTGCTTCTCTATGGTGCGGAATGCGGGAATTGCTGGATGAGTCACAGAGAGGGAGAAATGTCAAAAATTGTCCTCTTTTCCACACAACACATGCCTAAGAAAAAATTCACCGGCATTACTTTTGGCCGAATACCATCACCAACCAAGATCTGCTTACTCGGAGCAAGCAAGAGGACATGCACACCATCATAGCTGGCAGACGCTGGAGCTGGGTTGGTGGGTCATGTCCTCGGAAGAGAACCTGTTTAAACTCTGTAGTTGTTAACTCATACTGGCTACTAGTTGTTGAATCACGCTTTATTTGTTAAATGACGTGAAAGTCCACCAGTTGATAAATGCAGATGTTGGGACTGGTGTTAGTAAAGTGTAACGATTGTCAACTCATAAAAAACCCAGGCCACAGTTTTGGTCATACAGGTCATCTTGTCCTGGAACGTGATGAGGCTCCGACAAGAATGTGAGTGTAGACAATGAGTGTGTATATGAATGTCAGAACGCGAATGGTAGAATGATTCGATAGAGTTGACAGGTTGGTAGTACATCACTCATACTCACACTGTTCGAATTCAAGAAGTACTGGAACTACGGTGGTCTTTTTATAACATTTAATGAGACGCACACTTGGACAGTACGTGTATGGTTACAGGAACAAATGTCGACATAGACAGCATAATGTTGATCACAGGAATATCATCTTAAGTTAGCAAGCATGCTTGGCAAATATCATAATGGAGCATTCGTAAATAAGCATTCAGAGTTCCATCATGTAAATCATCTGGCTTTACTGACTGGGCACGTCAGACCATAACCAAATGAATATGGAAGGCTCCTAGACAAACCTCGTCTAGCGAATCGAATAACCCTTCACGTAAAGTTCAATATATATATTTTCCATAAAGATATAGGAATCCCAGACATGGGTTCTCACATGTAGCAGTGATCTCTTGGTTCATCGAGCGATAGTACAGGCATCCCTTTTTCTCACTCGATAAATCCAAAGTAATATGGATTTTCAACATGGCCTGTGCTTCACCTCGTGAGCTTCACACTCACTATTGGATACAGACCAAAATTGGTCATTCCGTTTTAAATGATCCTCATTTCTTCATAAGCTTGTCTATCATAGATGGTAATTGAATAATATCATATAAATCTAGTGCTGATACATAGGATGAAATGTAGCCATCTTCCTTTGAATAAATATTCTTTTCGATGCAAAAGAGTACCACTGTGCATCTGGCTTATCGACAACGATGGCGAAGCCCAAAGTTCATAATAAAATTGTAGAGGTTTTATAAACCTTTCTATGCGAAATATCACTTTGCCATTCCTTGGCAAAAGAGAATAAACACTGGGGTAAAGTACATACAACATGTCTAAATGAATATCACTTTTCCCCATCTACTTATAGATTACTTTTTCGGCGATAAGCGGCACCGCTTACATCACAACAAAATTCGACATCCCGACAGGATGACAGCCATGAAAAAAATCACAACCCCCCTGCAAAGCGATACTTCCGCTGCATAGCCTTTGACCTTTTACTAGCGACCTCAACCAAACATAGTTCAATTTTCGACTTAGAAATGTAAAGATATCCATATATAAGACAGACTCGTCCTTACTCATACAAACACTAACTACCGTATAATAAAAACTTCAGGCCATAGAAATACTGAAGCCAAGAACAATCACCTATTCGATACCCAGCCAAAGAATAAATCGCCCAGTAGGCCTTAATATTACGTCCGCGGAGACCCGATTTCTGAAGATGACGGAACCTCCCTTTACAACGGGGGAGTAACTCTCAAAAAATGTTACTCTACCTTAAGCATCACTAAAAAAGGAAATACTTTGTTTTACAAAAAATTTGCGAACATAATTGAAGTAAAAAAATGTAATTACAAAATTAGCAAGATAGAGTAAAAAGATTGGCACTATTACAGTCTTTACCACACCTCCCGGGAAAAAAAAAAAAAAAAAAAATTTTTTTTTTTTTTTAAATAACTGCTAGGAGCAACGTAGAATAGGTCTACCCAACGCCAAGAATTACTGCGCCCAGATGAAAAATATCAGGGACATAAACTTATAATTCACTAACATATGACCAGTGAGAATATATATCAAAAATCCCTGAGAGAAATTTGTTTCTCCTACGAATAAATGTTTCCAGGAAGGTGTGATGTACGTATAATACAACCGATTCCTGGATAAATATACAAAGCATACCAAACAATTCACACAATACCATCTTAAAATTTAAATGGATTTATGAAGAAACAAGCATCAAAGAACAGCGGTGAATAAGCATCAAAAAAACCTGCTAAGTTGTACGCGATAACCATTCTATTATACAAGAAATTACAAATGTGATATCTTGGGTATAGGAACAAAAAATAACTGTTGTAAAAGTTTATACATATAAACCCAGAACCCCCCACCCATTTAAACAGTTAACAAGAGTCGGCATCCATGTGGGCATTTCTGGGACAGAATGACGACCTCGCATCCACGCCATAAAACATGTAACCACGCTAGACTTAGCCTCGTACCCGAGAAAATGAAAAGGTTGAAGACGTTGCTAAATCGAGATATTGTGATCCACTCGAGCTCATCAAGTTTATTACTTTGGATAGCCGTAAGAGCTTTTTGGTCAGTTTCCACTACGAAATGCGCGCCCAGAAGGAATCTTTATTGGAGTTTAGAGAATTGACCAAAACCAATTGCCCAAAAAATTTCACGTATCTAAAACCGAGTAAAATTCCCATTCAGCAGCATTAAGTTTTTCTGGATATATACATATGATGCATTCCAGGATGCAGAGATTTCCAGAGCCAGTACTCTTGCATGCATTAAGTGCCTTCGCTCCAATCCCCAGTGGATGAAGCGTTCACTGGACGAAGAACTGAAAATAGTTCATTAATCTGTTTTGTAAGGTAAAACACTAAAATTAGGTAGTAGATGAAAACATTAGTTTTGATCATCTTCTCAGTTGAAGATTGGCATTCTTGAGACCAGTGAACCATGTTAGGCGACCCTTTCTTTAATAGTGTAGAGAGAGGTGCCATGATAGAGGACAGATTCGGAATGAAACGTCCATAAAATTGTATGAGACCTAAAAGACTTCGCACTTGCTTTTTTAAGTCCTCAAGGTGATAGAGATGATTTTAAGTAATCTTAGTGATATTATGGTCTTCTGTCTTCAAGAAACCGTGACCTACTCGATGGCCTAAGAAAGCAATTTCGCTAAAGCCAATACAAGCTTTAGATGGTTTTGCTGTCAGGTTATACTCACGCAGAGTTTGATAATAATTATCAACTAACCCTGAATAGTGATCTTCCCAAGTATCGCTGAAAAGACAGATGTCGTCTAGATAAGCAATGACATCTGACCGATACGATAGGATTCGACGCATCATGCGTACAAATGTAGCTGGTGCGTTCATAAGGCCGAAAGGCATAAAATTCCATTGGAAAAGGCCTCTGGGAGTAGAGAAAGCGGTAAAGAGGTTATTTTGGCATCGTTCGGATAATGGAAACTTGCCAATAACCTTAAGACAAATTCAAGTATTTAGATGTAAAAAATGCGATTTAGAAAGACGAGTAAGTAACTAGCTCTTCTAGTAAGTAGTGGCATAGGTTCAGGCATCGAAACTTCGTAACTTGATGTCAATTATCTGCGATAGTTCCAACGCAAAGACGATGAATATGTTATTGTCTTTTTTTTTCGAACAATAACCATCGTGCGAAGACATTATGCTAAGAAGTGGACGATCGGTTCGATTATTTTGTGGGTAAATCTATCAATTCATCACAACAATCCTTGTTCAACAACTGTGTGGAGGTGGAAATGTTATATAGGGAAAGGATGACAAAGGTCTAACCCTAATTGGAGTATGTTTACCAGTTAGAACAATGTTCATGCTCCCAATAACATTGAGATTGTCCATGGGATGTCAGTGAGAGACGATGCCTGAAATGTTTGTGAACAACAGCAACGAAACTGTGTCGCCGTTCTACACCTAGCGAGACAAATCAGCGCGAAACAGTAACGTACTTGTCCATGACATTCACTAAAGAATGAGTAAATGGGATCTCAATTTTTAAGCTGCGGAAGATTAACATCCGAAAAACTTTGTAGTTCCTCGCCTCATATCCTGTAATTACAGACAGTTGATGAGTAATGACCATGTTAGACATGAGAATCGTCCGTTGCCTGGAAAATAGGCTCGATGAATAGATAGTGTACAGGACCGTTACATTGGAAACTCCGTAAGCATATTGATGTGGAAGGTTTTACTGCAATCCCCCGAGGATATTCGACGATAGTGTAGTCCCCCCAACATCTGAAATCTTTTCGAATATTATATCGTAACGGGGACCTTTCCAACTATAAGGAGTCTCTATTTTCACGACAATGGAAGCAAAACAAATGCATATTAGTACACTAGGACAAAAGTTGGTAATCGTGAAAGTTCTCTTCTTTATTAGCAAAATTATGTCTAAGTGCCTTCCTGCTTAGTCAAAATTCACGGAAGAGGACCGTTGCCAAAATTTTGGGCATGCTTCCCTATAATTCTTCTGTAACTTCAGCGCGATGACATTACTCGTAAGAAGAATATAATGTGTCATCCGTCAAATATGTGTCCAAGCCTGATATGTTCATAAGATCATGCAGCAAAGACATTGGGACCGCCTGCGTGGTCGCGTCGCCCAAAGACAAGTTCCAAAGGGGCAGAAAACCCTGTTATGTTCATTGGGGAACCTCTTCTGTACGCGAAGAGGGCCTGCGGGGTAAAACCCTTATCCCAATCTTGAGGATGATCCTGCAGTTTCTCTCCCTAATAAGTTCTTAAAGTGTTTCTAATTTAGGTCCGCTCGGACCATCCCCATTGGGACATAGGATGATTAGATGCATAACTCAAAGATCTCTCTAATCTGCTAGAGTAGACATTACAATGTGAGCAACATGGTTATCCGAAATATCAGTTGTTGGGTTTGCCCTGATCTGATAATATTTCTCCGGGGAAATCCCAAAAAGCCGAGTAAATATAAGCAAAGAGCATCTGCAAATGACAGCGCTTATGTTTAATAGCTCCAATAGAGGGATTATGGCTCTGGCCAACGAGTGTGGCACCATGTCTACACACGTTAAGATAAACTGATGTCCTCTGTAGCACAAAATGTAACTAATCCGAAAGGGTACCCAATGGTGACCTATCCGCCATGTTGTCTTGAAATGGGAACGAATAGGAAAGATCAGCAGCCATACAATGGCGCAGCCATAGACTTCTAAGCCATTTGGATTAATGACTACCAATACCACCCATAACTTTACATTGGGGTGACAAAGATCCGTAAGGTCCTTGTTCACAAAAGGCCAAAATGAAAAGCCGCAAGAAAACTCTTGACTTATGTACGGGAAAAAAACCCATGTGACCAGCACACTGAGATTCGTGTGCGTGTATGTTGTAAGATCTTAACTCTCCAAAATTCTATGGGTACAAGAAACTGAGAAATGACTTTTGGACTTAAGTGGAGTCTTAGCACCATACGTACAAGTACGCCATTCTTCATGTAAAAAACCCAAGATTTACAAGAACTTTGAATCAATAATTATATGGAGACCCTACCTTTCGTTACAAGAGTGAAGAAATTCATAAGAGTCATCGATCTTCTTCTTGTATTGTTGTTTTATAAACGGAGTCACGAGAAATTACCAAGGGAACATCTTGGTTATGGCAAACTTCATTATCAATCAACAGATGAAGTTTCAGGCATTAGTGTATAGCGCTTGAGCTCTAGTTTAGTGAACCTACCGTATTAGGCACGATTGCCATTTATTTTGATAGAACCCCCCAAACGGAAAATTTGCCTCCGAGAGTGCATTCAATGGACTCCGAGTGAATGCGACCCGATGATAAGATCCAACGAATCGGAGAATTCGGCAAAAAGACATGCGTGTTACATCTCCTGGTGAAGAAAGGAGTAGCAATCCTAAATGATAGCGGTAGTAGTGATATTTCTCTATGTTGTGCCGCCAAATGTTACGCAAATCTGGACTACTTTGCCCTGTAGAATGAGAAGGAATCAAATGACGTGACTGCCATAACCCCAATAGTTTAGTGCAGCCAGAATACAAAAAGGTAACTAGAAGGACCAGGAATTGTAACATTAACAAAACCAATAGTGAGTACGACACAAGGAGAACCTCTCCCATCATGCGCGATTGACTCCATGAAGAGCGGGAAAGAGGATGGCCCCCCCTCCACAGCTGTAAAAGGTAGTACACTGTGGTTTGGCTCCAAATAATGTTTAAAAGCAATTGGGGGCACTTGAGAAATTGCCTCTCCAAAATCAAAAGCGCGGCAACAACATGCCATATATATTTAGAGTTATTCATTATCTTATATACCAGTTATTATAGGGCCCTATCGTGGGACCTTGCTTGTGATCCGAAGTTCGCTTGAGTTAAGGAGCTTTATGTTTTTTTGTGAATTTGTGCTCAACCTCCTGTTATTTATTGGCCTCCTGTACTTAATCGTTATGTATTCCAGTATTATAACCTCTTACTCGGGTTTGATTCATTAGCCTACCAATTGGTTACTACTCATTATTTTTTTTTTCCCATATATCATTATAATAATGCAGGTATCTCGGTATTATGAGAATCAAGTTGTTCCCTCCATGAAGGAAAAACTTGGATAAGTTTAATTCTAGAAATGACTTCCTTTGCAGAAAGATTACCTGTTAATTATGACCGCCCCTGATATCGATGTGCGATAGTTACAGCTCTTATACTTCCAGTTTAAATTCAAAAGAGAGAAAACCCTGAAAAATGATTGGTTACCTTGGTTCATGGATAACCTGTAAATAGTATAACCATAAATTTACTATACACTTAAAATATTTGAGGTCCAATTGGAATTGTGAGATAGTGATTAGGGTTGAATGTGATGGTGTATGCATAAGAAGTCAACTTGTTCATTACCATGTCTTTAACCCATTCAGTGAAATTTGCTTATAGCAACGTCGGTATGTGCAGTGGGGGGACCGTATTGGTGATACATTACTGTTCCAATTTCTTTTAGAGAACTTAGGGTAATAACGTGCTCATATGTAAGAATTCGAGGAAAGGATTAAATATTCTACTTTGACCAAAAATACTTGTCTCTGAGTATCAAGTCCATAAAGAGCTTCATAAGTCTTTTCTGTATTTGGTATAGCCTCAATCGCCACGATCAAATGTAAGACGTGTCCCCTTGCCAATGAATTCTTGAGAATTTAACTACACCTGCCTCAGGCACCATTGCCTGTAAAACAACCTTCTGCTGAATTAACCCTTCTTTCAGACAAAACTTGAAAAACATTCTATAATAAGGGCTGCCCCTAATAACATCAATAGTTAATCTATCTTTAGTCCAGCCTACTTCAAACCAACACTTAAAACTATCAGTAGAGAAATCCACCTTTCAGAATTTATCTGATAGACACATGAATTAAGCATATTTGTAGGATTTGTCAACATTATGGGCTCGACCGACGAGCGATTCATAATTCATAAATGTAGCCCGAATGTTTCTATGTCAATTCACTGGAAGGGTTGAACGCGGGTTACCATTGACCTTGTAAGAGTACAAGGGAAATACCATATACCACCAGTATGCTTTGATTAACATTACTTTATATGTAATGTTAACCTTAGACTTTTCTCAATTTCAAAATGCTAAAAGTTCATTTTTTGGATGTTCATGTACCTCTTATTGCTTTATTATCTCACTATGAGCATTCAGCTTGTAAAATTTTCTTCTCCTTCTTGCAGCAGCTTGTTATATTTTCCTCTCATTCTGCATCAGCTTGTAATTTTCTCTCTTCTGCCAGCAGCATTGAAAATATTTTTCTCTTTCTGCAGTGCAGCTTGGTAATTTTTATTCTCTTCTCAGCAGCAGCCCCTCATCTATTCTTTTTCACCAATTTTTCCCATTTCCCATATGGAATCTTTATTTTCATTCAGTCCTTTAATCTGCAAATTCTAAAATGTTTCATACTCCTCTTTGCAAATTTTTTTTGCGGTCAGCTTCTCAAATTCCATTTTCATCCTCAGCCTGCTAATTTCTATTTCTTTTCTCAATCAATGCTTTTCTTATCATTCAGCAGTCAGCAAGCATAATGCTTTTGTACCATATTGAGCAGATCAACTAGCCCATTCTTCTAATAAGCTGAACCAGTCCTTAATCTAAGAGGGCCCTGCCTTGATGTGGATAAAAATAAAATCTAATTGTAGAACCATCTTGGTTCTAATAAGATCAAAGAAAATTTGCAAAAAGTAAATAAATACACATATAGTCTTAGTCCCATTTGATCAAAGACCTTGTATGAATTACACTTTGTAACCCATGTGGAAAAATAGTACTAAACTATCCCAAGTCACTGTGGGCAGGAAAACGCAAGCCTTAACAAAGGTTCCCTTGTGATAATATCCCTTATATAAATAAACAGCTATAAGATGCTGGTTTCACTCTATAATATAAGTAGCAGTGCCAACCAGAAAATAGTGAGTATAACAATATCAATCAACTGTGTTTACCTTTAGTAATAGCAATTAAACTATCCAGAATTTGATTCTTGTGTACATCATTTAGTATGATCAACTATATAATTAATAGGTGTATGTCCCCGATCAGGCCACAAAAAACAGAATCAGGTTAATAAAACGAAGAAACATGGAAACCATTTGCGGAAATGAGAACTAAATCAAAAATGGGAAAAAAACAATAAAAGATAAAACCGTCAAAAGGTATAACAACTCCAAAAAACGCCACAGTAATATAAATATAAATTGAGAATAGAACTGAAAGATAGAATAGGGTAGACCAACAAATTACAAACAAATCAAAACAAACTAAAGAACAGAGGGAATATCACATCAAAAACAACAATGAGTACAGTCTTTCACACAGCTAACACTAATAGCAACAGCTGTCCCGCAGCAAATTTTCAATCAAGAAAATTGCACCTGGGATACTCTGTTGTGTGACACCGCCCAACCAAAACAACAACCCGCTGGATACAAACAAATATCACATATAAATATTTAAACATAAATACATAAATGCATAAATAGTATGGCAATATGATGTAAATAGAGTGTTGCAGAAAGAATGTGTTGTAAAGAAGGCTCAGTTACACTGCCTAATAGTACAGTACTGTGGTACTTTATTAAACAAATACTTCTGGTCTAATTATTTTAAATTCAACACAGAAATAGAAGCTCCATCGTTGATGTGAATGATAACAATCGATGTAGGACTTCTCAGTTCAATAACATTTCCTTTCGCAAACACTGTCAAATATTCTCCAGTCCTGATGTGTAATGTTCTATGTTTCAACCAAGCTTGCTGTGTAACACTGTCAGTTGTATGGCAAATGTCCAACGAACCAAATGTCAACAAACGCTGACCTAGTTACTGCATACTCTCGACAGGACAGGTCACGCTGACATCACTGTAGAGTTGTACTGTTGATGTATTTGTGTGTCGTAACAGACCCCAAGGAACGTCTGGTCTCAGTAGTTTACTTCTCAATATGGTCACTGTGCAGGTTGACCCAGGAAGCTGGCACACCAGTTGTTAAAGCCCTGTAGTTGTTAACTCATACTGGCTACTAGTTGTTGAATCACGCTTTATTTGTTAAATGACGTGAATGTCCACCAGTTGATAAATGTAGATGTTGGGACTGGTGTAGTAAAGTGTAACGATTGTCAACTCATTAAACCCAGCACAGTTTTGGTCATACAGGTCATCTTGTCCTGGAACGTGATGAGGCTCCGACAAGAATGTGAGTGTAGACAATGAGTGTGTATATGAATGTCAGAACGCGAATGGTAGAATGATTCGATAGAGTTGACAAGTTGGTAGTACATCACTCATACTCACACTGTTCGAATTCAAGAAGTACTGGAACTACGGTGGTCTTTTTATAACATTTAATGAGACGCACACTTGGACAGTACGTGTATGGTTACAGGAACAAATGTCGACATAGACAGCATAATGTTGATCACAGGAATATCATCTTAAGTTAGCATTCATGCTTGGCAAATATCATAATGGAGCATTCGTAAATAAGCATTCAGAGTTCCATCATGTAAATCATCTGGCTTTACTGACTGGGCACGTCAGACCATAACCAATATATAGGAAGGCTCCTAGACTTAACCTCGTCTAGCGAATATCCCTTCACGTAAAGTTCAATATATATATTTTTTCCATAAAGATATAGGAATCCCAGACATGGGTTCTCACATGTAGCAGTGATCTCTTGGTTCATCGAGCGATAGTACAGGCATCCCTTTTTCTCACTCGATAAATACAAAGTATATGGATTTCAACATGGCTGTGCTTCTCTCGTGAGCTTCACTCACTATTGGATACAGACCAAAATTGGTCATTCGTTAAATGTCCTCATTTCTTCATAGCTTCTATCATAGAGGTAATTGAATAATATCATATAATCTAGTGCTGATACATAGGAATGTCATCTTCCTTTGAATAAATATTCTTTTCAAAAAGTACCACTGTGCATCTGCTTATCGACAACGATGGCGAAGCCCAAGTTCATAATAAATTGTGGTTTTTACCTTTCTATGCGAAATATAACTTTGCCATTCCTTGGCAAAAGAGAATAAACACTGGGGTAAAGTACATACAACATGTCTAAATGACTATCACTTTTCCCCATCTACTTATAGATCACTTTTTCGGCGATAAGCCCGCTACAACAAAATTCGACATCCCGACAGGATGACAGCCATGAATCACACCCCCTGCTAGCGATACTTCCGCTGCATAGCCTTTGACCTTTTCTAGCGACAACCAACATAGTTCGACTTAGAAATGTAAAGATATCCATATATAAGACAGACTCGTCCTACTCATACAAACACTACGTATAAATTCAGGCCATAGATATACTGAAGCAAGAACAATCTATTCCTACCCAGCCAAAGAATAAATCGCAGTAGGCCTAAATTCGTCCGCGGAGTCCGATCGAAGATGACGGAACTCCTTTCAAGGGAAGTAACTCAAAAATGACTTCTCCTTAAGCACTTAAAAAGGAAATACTTTGTTTACAAAATATTTGCGAACATAATAAGTATATAAATGTATTATATTGCAAGATAGTAAAGATTGCACTTTACAAGACCCCGATGCCATCACAAGAACAGCTATGTTTTGGACCCCTGAAGGAAAGCGAAAGAGAGGCCGACCAAAAACAACTTGGCGGAGGACTGTGGAGGCTGAGATGCAAAGAATGAACCAGAGCTGGGGCACTGTATGAAGGATGGCCACCGACCGTGCAAAGTGGAATCAATTTGTTGTTGCCCTACAAGACGCCACTAGGCGTGATGGCCACTGACTGCTTTGACGGTCGGCGGTTAAGGATCGAAGAAGACACTGTATGATCTATTTTCTAGAGAAAGCACTGTATGATCTATTTTCTAGAGAAAGCACTGTATGATCTATTTTCTAGCAAAAGCACTGTGTGATCTATTTTCTAGAGAAAGCACTGTATTATTATATTTTCTATAGAAAGCACTGTGTGATCTATTTTCTAGAGAAAGCACTGAATGATCTATTTTCTAGAGAAAGCACTGTATGATCTATTTTCTAGAGAAAGCACTGTATGGGTTAGAGTGTGCATTTCACCCCTTGTTTAACCTGGCTTCTGGACACTGCTACGTCAACTACAAGAGATTAGAGAACAGGTAAGTTTGTGCTGTCACGGTTATTGTTAGATGTGCACTCAACATGAGACTGTTAACATTTTGGTTGAATTTTAACCCTGCACTTGAAAACTGGTGTTTGTCATGTGCAAGGGATACCTGGTTCAACCCCATGTAAGCTATAATTTGGGTGTATAGTGTTCATCATTCTATATGGCGCATTACATTTTTTAGCGTTAGTGTTTATTTTGGCTGATATTTACTGTAGTGAAAATGTCAAATCAAAGTTAACATCATCATCATTTCCTGTGTTTCTCCCTGTGGAGCACAAAGCCACTACTGCTTCAGGTCCCCCCTACAAGAAGCCTGCACCGAAGCTTTCATGTGTCTTTACAGTGATGGTTGTTGTAGTCACTTATTTGGCATGATGATGTTGCTAGTCCCATGTACAACCTTCTATTAAACATCCCTTACAGTGATGGTTGTTGTAGTCACATATATGGCATGATGATGTTGCTAGCCCCATGTACAACCTTCTATTAAACATCCCTTACAGTGATGGTTGTTGTAGTCACATATATGGCATGATGATGTTGCTAGTCCCATGTACAACCTTCTATTAAACATCCCTTACAGTGATGGTTGTTGTAGTCACATATATGGCATGATGATGTTGCTAGTCCCATGTACAACCTTCTATTAAACATCCCTTACAGTGATGGTTGTTGTAGTCACATATATGGCATGATGATGTTGCTAGTCCCATGTACAACCTTCTATTAAACATCCCTTACAGTGATGGTTGTTGTAGTCACATATATGGCATGATGATGTTGCTAGTCCCATGTACAACCTTCTATTAAACATCCCTTACAGTGATGGTTGTTGTAGTCACATATATGGCATGATGATGTTGCTAGCCCCATGTACAACCTTCTATTAAACATCCCTTACAGTGATGGTTGTTGTAGTCACATATATGGCATGATGATGTTGATGATGTTGCTAGTCCCATGTACAACCTTCTATTAAACATCCCTTACAGTGATGGTTGTTGTAGTCACTTATTTGGCATGATGATGTTGCTAGTCCCATGTACAACCTTCTATTAAACATCCCTTACAGTGATGGTTGTTGTAGTCACATATATGGCATGATGATGTTGCTAGTCCCATGTACAACCTTCTATTAAACATCCCTTACAGTGATGGTTGTTGTAGTCACTTATTTGGCATGATACCCCATGTACAACCTTCTATTAAACATCCCTTACAGTGATGGTAGTGTAGTCACATATATGGCATGATGATGTTGCTAGTCCCATGTACAAACCTTCTATTAAACATCCCTTACAGTGATGGGTTGTTGTAGTCACATATATGGCATGATGATGTTGCTAGCCCCATGTACAACCTTCTATTAAACATCCCTTACAGCATGTTGTAGATGGGATGTTGCTAGTAGTCACCTTCTACTGGCATGATGATACAGTAATGTTGTTGTAGTCACATGTATGGCATGATGATGTTGCTAGTCCCAAACAACCTTATATTAAACATCCCTTACAGTGATGGTTGTTGTAGTCACATATATGAAGTATGATATTTTATTAAACATCCCTTACAGTGATGGTTGTTGCATGATAGAATGTTGCTTTTATCCTTACAGTGATGGTTGTTGTAGTCACATATATGGCATGATGATGTTGCTAGTCCCATGTACAACCTTCTATTAAACATCCCTTACAGTGATGGTTGTTGTAGTCACATATATGGCATGATGATGTTGCTAGTCCCATGTACAACCTTCTATTAAACATCCCTTACAGTGATGGTTGTTGTAGTCACATATATGGCATGATGATGTTGCTAGTCCCATGTACAACCTTCTATTAAACATCCCTTACAGTGATGGTTGTTGTAGTCACATATATGGCATGATGATGTTGCTAGTCCCATGTACAACCATCCCTTACAGTGATGGTTGTTGCCAGTACTTGGCCCATGTTCTAGTCCCATGTACAATACTACTTGTATTAAAGTTCCTTACAGTGATGGTTGTTGTAATCACATATATGGCATGATGATGTTGCTAGTTCCATGTACGACCTTCTATTAAACATCCCTTACAGTGATGGTTGTTGTAGTCACATATATGGCATGATGATGTTGCTAGTCCCATGTACAACCTTCTATTAAACATCCCTTACAGTGATGGTTGTTGTAGTCACATATATGGCATGATGATGTTGCTAGTCCCATGTACAACCTTCTATTAAACATCCCTTACAGTGATGGTTGTTGTAGTCACATATATGGCATGATTATGTTGCTAGTCCCATGTACGACCTTCTATGAACGATGGACCAGGGGTCCTATTCTTTCTTAGTCTCCTCAGAGACTTCCAGGAATTATATGAGGAAATGGAAAGTAAAATAATTCTTCTAAAAGTGAAATATTACAAATGGTAATATGAAAGAGAGTTCTTCAGTGTTATATAGAACCAATCCTGACATAAAGAAGTCAGTCATGGACAATTAGTAAAGAAGTAGGAAAAGCATGACGGCACAAAGATTTGGTTTTACAGAAAAATGTTAAAAATACCATGGACAGCCAAAATGAGTAATGAGGATGTCTTGAAAGAGGTCGAAGCAGAAAGGAAGCTTATTCCTCAGGTTAGAAGGAAGCAATCCACTTTCTTTTAGGCATGTTATGAGAAGAAGGAAACTGGAGTATATCATGACAAGAAAGATAGAAGGAAACTGGAGTATATCATGACAAGAAAGATAGAAGGAAACTGGAGTATATCATGACAAGAAAGATAGAAGGAAACTGGAGTATATCATGACAAGAAAGATAGAAAGAAACTGGAGTATATCATGACAAGAAAGATAGAAGGAAACTGGAGTATATCATGACAAGAAAGATAGAAAGAAACTGGAGTATATCATGACAAGAAAGATAGAAGGAAACTGGAGTATATCATGACAAGAAAGATAGAAGGAAACTGGAGTATATCATGACAAGAAAGATAGAAGAAAACTGGAATATATCATGACAAGAAAGATAGAAGAAAACTGGAGTATATCATGACAAGAAAGATAGAAGAAAACTGGAATATATCATGACAAGAAAGATAGAAGGAAACTGGAATATATCATGACAAGAAAGATAGAAGGAAATTGGAATATATCATGACAAGAAAGATAGAAGGAAACTGGAGTATATCATGTCAAGAAAGATAGAAGGAAACTGGAATATATCATGACAAGAAAGATAGAAGGAAACTGGAGTATATCACAACAAGAAAGATAGAAGGAAACTGGATTATATCATGACAAGAAAGATAGAAGGAAACTGGAGTATATCATGACAAGAAAGATAGAAGGAAACTGGAGTATATCATGACAAGAAAGATAGAAGGAATCTGGAGTATATCATGACAAGAAAGATAGAAGGAATCTGGAGTATATCATGACAAGAAAGATAGAAGGAAACTGGAGTATATCATGACAAGAAAGATAGAAGGAATCTGGAGTATATCATGACAAGAAAGATAGAAGGAAACTGGAATATATCATGACAAGAAAGATAGAAGGAAACTGGAGTATATCATGACAAGAAAGATAGAAGGAAACTGGAATATATCATGACAAGAAAGATAGAAGGAAACTGGAATATATCATGACAAGAAAGATAGAAGGAAACTGGAGTATATCATGACAAGAAAGATAGAAGGAAACTGGAGTATATCATGACAAGAAAGATAGAAGGAAACTGGAGTATATCATGACAAGAAAGATAGAAGAAAACTGGAATATATCATGACAAGAAAGATAGAAGGAAACTGGAGTATATCATGACAAGAAAGATAGAAGGAAACTGGAGTATATCATGACAAGAAAGATAGAAGGAAACTGGAATATATCATGACAAGAAAGATAGAAGGAAACTGGAGTATATCACAACAAGAAAGATAGAAGGAAACTGGATTATATCATGACAAGAAAGATAGAAGGAAACTGGAGTATATCATGACAAGAAAGATAGAAGGAAACTGGAGTATATCATGACAAGAAAGATAGAAGGAATCTGGAGTATATCATGACAAGAAAGATAGAAGGAATCTGGAGTATATCATGACAAGAAAGATAGAAGGAAACTGGAGTATATCATGACAAGAAAGATAGAAGGAATCTGGAGTATATCATGACAAGAAAGATAGAAGGAAACTGGAATATATCATGACAAGAAAGATAGAAGGAAACTGGAGTATATCATGACAAGAAAGATAGAAGGAAACTGGAATATATCATGACAAGAAAGATAGAAGGAAACTGGAATATATCATGACAAGAAAGATAGAAGGAAACTGGAGTATATCATGACAAGAAAGATAGAAGGAAACTGGAGTATATCATGACAAGAAAGATAGAAGGAAACTGGAGTATATCATGACAAGAAAGATAGAAGAAAACTGGAATATATCATGACAAGAAAGATAGAAGGAAACTGGAGTATATCATGACAAGAAAGATAGAAGGAAACTGGAGTATATCATGACAAGAAAGATAGAAGGAAACTGGAATATATCATGACAAGAAAGATAGAAGGAAACTGGAGTATATCACGGCAAGAAAGATAGAAGGAAACTGGAATATATCATGACAAGAAAGATAGAAGGAAACTGGATTATATCATGACAAGAAAGATAGAAGGAAACTGGAGTATATCATGACAAGAAAGATAGAAGGAATCTGGAGTATATCATGACAAGAAAGATAGAAGGAAACTGGAGTATATCATGACAAGAAAGATAGAAGGAAACTGGAGTATATCATGACAAGAAAGATAGAAGGAAACTGGAATATATCATGACAAGAAAGATAGAAGGAAACTGGAGTATATCATGACAAGAAAGATAGAAGGAAACTGGAATATATCATGACAAGAAAGATAGAAGGAAACTGGAGTATATCATGACAAGAAAGATAGAAGAAAACTGGAATATATCATGACAAGAAAGATAGAAGGAAACTGGAGTATATCATGACAAGAAAGATAGAAGGAAACTGGAGTATATCACGACAAGAAAGATAGAAGGAAACTGGAGTATATCATGACAAGAAAGATAGAAGGAAAAAAGGTAGGCGCATGATAATATACAGAGAAAGCTGAAAGGAGTCTGTTGCTGACTAACCTTCTTTCTTCTTCTAGGAGAACCTCCACATTTGGCACCTGGAATGTTCATACATTGAACGAAGAAGGAAAAATGGTACAGGTGGCAGCAGAAATGTGGAATTAGAGGAAGACAACAGAATACATGGAAAAGAGAACTAGAGACAGACATGAAGGGGATGAAGAAGACATAGAACGACCTTGAGCTGACGGCACGGGCCAGGGAGACTTGACATAAGTTTGTTGAAGGCCTATACTGCTTTGGGAGCTGAAATACGAAGAATATGAAAATGGCGGGAAGTATTAACAGTTGTATCTTTGTTGGTGCGTGTTGGGTGTGACAAGTGCAGAAAATGATGAAACAAAAATAGAGTAACTGACAGGAATAACAGTGTGGTATATGAGAAGCATATACCATACTGTTATTCCTGTCAGTTACTCTATTGAAGCCTGCCATCAATGGTACCTATACTTTGTAGCGGTATGGCAGCTTGTGTACCCTGACAATCCCCAGAGCTATGCCAGTGGGAGTTTTACTCCTGGTAGGTTCAACCAAGCTGGACTGGTCTGCGTGGGTAGGGGTCAGACAAAAGCTGGTACCCTGGTCCTCCAAGATGGGGGTTTAGCACAGGGCCGACACACCTGTCTATGTAAAAAAATCGCACATGTTACGGAAACGGCAATAAATGAAAAAACTTTGATGCGGGATGGACATCTGGAGTCTCAGGCTCATATGACTGACAGTGGTGAAAGCCGAAAGGAAGCCACTGGCATGAAAACGGATGCCCTGACCGCAAAACACGAAACCAAAATTGGTTTTTGGAATGTCAGAACTATGAATGAGGCAGGAAAGCTGAGACAAATTACAGCAGAAATGAGGAATTACAAATTACATATCCTGGGAATAAGCGAGAGCAGATGGACAGGGATGGGGAGAATAAAAACAGCTACAGGAGAAACAGTACTTTATTCTGGTAGAGAGGATGGTCAGCACAACGAAGGTGTAGCCATTATCCTGAAGAAAGGAATGGAAAGGTCTTTACTGGAATGGAAACCCATTAACAACAGACTGATAAGAGCAAGACTGAGAGGGAGATTCACCAACACCACAATTATACAACGCTGTGCACCAACAAACGACAGTGATGAAGAGATCAGTGACAAGTTCTATCAACAAGTAAAAAAGGAAATGGAAACTGTACCCAGGTATGATCTTCTTATAGTAATTCATTCATAACCCTCCACTCCCAAAGGAGCATAGGCCTTCAACAAACACATGCCAAGTCCTCCTGTCACGTGCCATCATCTCAAGTTCTTTCCATGTTCTCCTCATCATTTTCACCTCTGTTTCCAACTCTCTTCTCCATGTACTTCTTGGTCTTCCTCTGCCTCTCTTGCCCTGCGGGTTCCAGAACAAGGACTGCCTTGTAATGCTATCAACAGGTTTCCTCAGTGTGTGTCCTATCCATCGCCATCGTCTTCTTCTCATCTCTTGTTCCACTGGCACTTGTCTAGTTCTTGTCATCAGTTCTACGTTGGTAACCTTGTCATACCATTTTAATCCCTCTATTCTACGCAAGCACCCATTTATGAAAGTCTGTAGCTTTTTGGTTGTTGTCTTTGTTGTTCTCCATGTCTCAGAGCCATACAATAGGACTGACTTCACATTTGAGTTGAAGATTCTTATTTTCGTGTTGGATCCTATTTCTCTTGATCTCCATATATTTCCCAATGCAATGAAAGCTCCTCTTGCCTTTTGTATTCTTATTTTGATATCGCTGTCTGTCCCTCCAACTTTGTCTATATTACTGCCAAGATACGTATATGATTCTACATCTTGTATTGGTGTTTCTTCAAGTTCAACCCTATTATCATTACCTGCATTTATTCTCATTATTTTTGTCTTTTCCCTGTGTATTTTCAGACCCAATTGCTGTGACCTCTCATCGAGTGTTTTCAATTTGTCCTGCATCTGATTACGGTTATGGGACAGAAGAGCCAAGTCATCAGCAAAATCCAGATCATCCAACTGCTTAGTCAGAGTCCACTGGATTCCATTTCTGTTGTGTGTTGTCGATGATCTCATAACCCAATCTATTGCCAGCAAGAAAAGAAATGGAGACAAGAGGCATCCCTGTCGCACTCCTGTTCTTATCCCAAATGGTTCTGTAAGCTGTCCTTCATGAAGAACTCTGCATGTCATGTCTTCATATGTTTTCTTTATTAAATTAATAATCTTCAGGGGAACTCCATAATGCCTCATCAATTTCCAAAGTGATTCTCTGTCTACACTGTCAAATGCCTTTTCATAGTCCACAAATCCGATGTATAGTGGTGAATTCCATTCCAGACTTTGTTCAACTATTATTCTCAAAGTGGCTATCTGGTCTGTACATGATCTGTTTTGTCGAAAACCTGCTTGTTCATCTCTCAATTTCTTGTCTATCGACTCTTTTAATCTCTCAAGGATAATCCTGTTTAATACTTTTCCTGGCACTTATAGTAACATTATTCCTCTATAATTTGTGCACTCTTGTAAATTTCCCTTCTTAGGCAACTTAACCAGATATCCTTCCTTCCATTCTGCTGGTATCTCTTCCTTTTCCCAGACTTTACCAAGTAATTTATATAACATCTCTGTAGCCGTGTCGATATCTGCTTTGATGGCCTCTGCTGGAATGCCATCAGGTCCAGACGCTTTTTCATCTCTTAGAAGCTTTATGGCTTTCTTTATTTCTTCCTTCGTTGGTCTTTCACCGTTAATTTGTAGCTCTTCTTCTGCTGGCTGGATGTCCAGCGGGTTTTGTGGAGCTGGTCTATTGAGAAGGTCCCCAAAATATTCTGTCCACCTCTTCATTTGCTCTTGTATATTGCTGAGCAGTTTCCCATTCTTATCTTTTATGAGACAACTTGTTTGCTTGTATTTCCCTGTTAACTTCTTTGTGCTGCTATACAGTTCTCTCATATTTCCTTTGGCTGCAGCATCTTCTGCCTCTCTTGCCAACTCCTCAATATACTTCCTCTTGTCTCTTTTGATACTTCTTTTTACTTCTTTGTTTGCTTCTGTGTACACTTCTTGAGCCTTGGCTTTGGAACTTCTGGTTTTGCTTGTGTTTAACTCTGCTTTCTTGTTTTTCCTGTCTTTTATCTTATTGATGGTTTCTGTTGTTATCCATGCTTTTTGTTGTCTTTCCCTTTTCCCCAGTATTTCTTCACATGTCTCCTTCCATACCGTTTTGACCTGCTGCCAATAGTCTTCTGTATTCTCTACATCTTCCAGCTGTTGTAGCACTTGGAATTTGTTGGATACTGTGACCGCAAATTTGTCTCTTGTTTCTTGATTTCTTAGCTGTCCTACATTAAACTGTTGTCTATAATTTTGCATTGTTGCATATCTCTTGAGTTTCATTTTTTACTTTGGCTATCAGAAGATGGTGATCTGATGCCACATCTGCTCCTCTATATACCTTTACATCCTGCAATGATGATCTAAACTTCTTCTTTATGCATATATGATCGATCTGATTTTCTGTTCTATGGTCTGGTGATATCCATGTTGCCTTGTGTATTCTCTTATGTGGAAACATGCTTCCTCCTATAGCCAGTTGATTTGAAGCACAGAAGTTTGCGAATAGTTCTCCATTTTCATTCATTACTCCTAGCCCATGTTTTCCCATGACTTCTTCAAATCCGGTGTTGACTGTACCTATCTTTGCATTCATGTCACCCATCAAAATTGTGATGTCTCTTCTTTTTACTTTATCCATAATTTCCTGTAGTTTAGTATAAAATGCTTCTTTCACAGACTCTTCTTTGTCATTAGTTGGTGCATAACATTGGATGACATTTACATGAATTTTCTTTTTAGCTGTTTTGAAAGTAGCTGTTATTATTCTGGGTCCAACAGCTTCCCATTCAATGAGTGCTTTCTGTGCTTCTTTAGATAACATAAGAGCTACCCCTTCACTGTGGTGTGAAGTTTCGTCTTCATGTCCTGAGGACAGCACCAATTCACCTGTGATGAGTTTCTTCCTGTCTACCCCCTTCCACTTTGTTTCACACATTCCCAGAACCTCGATTTTGTATTCCCTCATTTCTGCTGCTACTTGCGCCACTTTCCCTTGTTCGTTTAATGTCCGAACATTCCAGGTGCCAAATCTGGAAGTTCTCCTAGAAGAAAGAAGGTTAGTCAGCAACACAGACTCCTTTCGGCTTTCTCTGTGTTGCATCATACGCCTCCCCGCGAGAGGACCTTCCCCTGTCTTGGATGGCTGTGTTTTATTTCCTTTATTTGACTTGTCCATATTTGTTGAAGTTTTTTGTGGTTTAAATTTTTTTTTACAGGATGGGGTAACCGGCCCCATGCCCAACCCTCCTTAGTCGCCTTCTACGACATGCCTGGCAGGGGACAGTGTTACTATTCTTTGCTCCCCTTTCGGGCCCCGGTGACACACAGGTGTTCTTATAGTAATGGCAGACCTAAATGCGAACGTTGGATCACACAATAATTATAACAAAAGAGTAATGGGGAAATGCGGCAGTGGAACAGTAAATGAGAATGGGGACAAATTAAAGCTTCTGCAGTATTAACAACCTGGTCATTGGAGGAACACTTTTTCAACACAAAGAAGTGCACAAGTTAACATGGGAATCACCAAATGGACGAGACAGAAACCAGATAGATCACATAATGTCAATGGCAGATGGAGACATGCACTACAAGATGTGAAAGTAAGAAGAGGCGCAGATGTGGGAAGTGATCATCACCTAGTAGTAGCAAGACTGAAGGTGAAACTCAGAGCTGCTGGACCAGTTGCAGTCAAACAGAAAAGATATAACATTACGAAACTCAAGGACCCCCTCACCAGAAAAGCGTTCGTGGTCGACGTAAAGAGACGATATCAGATTACCAAAAGCCAGGAAAGAACGGAGACCAATGATGTCGACCAGAAATTCAACACCATCTCAACAATATACAAGGAAAGCAGCAAGTCATGCTTGGGATTCCAGGAAAGAAAGAACCAAGACTGGATAACACCAGAAACGCTAAACACCATAGCGAACATAGCGAAAAGAAAGGAAACGAAAAGAAAGAAAACAGAAGCTAAGTCTCCCAGGTTAAAGGCAATATATAGGGAACAGTACAGTCAGCTGGACAAGGAAGTAAAACGTCAAACCCGTGCTAACAAAAGGGCATTTCTAGATGACCTTGCAAGACAGGCAGAAGAGGCAGCACTGAGAAATGAACAAAGCACAGTTTATAAAATAACTAAAACTATCAGTGGAAAACGAGGTGCAAACAACTTAACGTTAGTAAGAGACAAGCAAGGAAATCTCATCACCACAGCACAGGGCAGGAAACAAGATGGGCAGAGCACTTCAGAAAAACCCTGAATAAAGAACCACCAGAGACTCAGCTGAATGTTACTGAGGCTGAAAGTGACTTAGACGTAAATACAGACATTCCACGAAAAGAAGAAATCATCACAGCTATCAAAGGGTTAAAAAATGGAAAAGCGCCTGGTCACGACAATCTAAATGCTGAGTTATTCAAGGCAGACCCAGAACTAGCAGCAGAACTATTAGAACCACTATTTGCACAAGTCTTGGAAACTGAGACAACACCAACAGAGTGGAGTAAAGGAATAATTGTCAAATTGCCCAAGAAGGGCGACCTTGCAGACTGCAACAACTGGAGAGGAATTACCCTCCTCTCAGTTCCCAGCAAAATACTAGGCAGGATAATCATCCAGAGAATTTCAAAAGCAGTTGACCATAAACTGAGGAAAGAACAAGCGGGCTTTAGAAAGAACAGAAGATTTGCAGATCATATATATAAATTAAAAAATAATATGGTATGAAATCAGTTTTACAAGTAAACGGTACATATGAGACAAGGGACGTTTCGGGTTTTACCCTTCGTCAGCCACAGTTACGAACAGGTGACAAGGACAAGAACTACATATAGGTACTACAAAGGTCTATGATGATGAGGAAACAAGGACAGATAGGAAAATAACGACAGAAGCCACCAGAATTGTGCAAAATGATGCTGGACATTAATCCCAGCAGGAGCTAAAACGCCCATTTGAAAAATGAGACGATTCTCCAACGAAAAGCGAGTTCGGTCGTCGCCGATACATGAACGGAGGGCAGTGACATGAATGTCAGGAGTTACCCGAATGGTCAGGGCTGTTGAAGTGAAGGGCCACCGGTAAATGTTTGCCATGATGGATGTCATTCAAGTGCTCCCGAAACCTGTCTGCCAAATGTCTGCCAGTTTCACCAATATAGGTCATGTCACACCTCTTGCAGATGATAGCATAAATCAGGTTTCTGGATTCGCACGTGAAAGACTCCCCAATGGCAAATTTACCGTTCGGAAAGGAGACTGACTGCGTTTGGAGTACAAAAGGACATGTCTCACATATGCAGCGTTGGCACAGTTTAGTACCAAAGTGAGAAGGACCAGTTTGTCTCAAGCGACTATGCACAAGAATATCCCTAAAATTCTTATCCTTACGATATGCCAACAAAGGGGTATCACGAAACAACTCTCTGGCATCAGGATCGGAGTGGAGAATAGGCAGATGATGGAACATATTTTTTTTCACCGCCAAACAGTGAGGGTGGAAAGTTAAGACGAGTTTGAGTCTGTCAGATGTAGTAGTAGGTTTAGCAGTAAGTGCAACCTGACGAGTAACGGGACTAATGCGATTAAGGGCATCAGATAAGACTCTTTCAGGACAGTGACGTCGGCGAAAAAACTTTAGCATTTCTTAAGCTCGTTCACGGAAATCATCTTCATCGTGACATATCCGACGTAAGCGTAGAAGTTGAGAGTAGGGAATGGAACCCTTACAGCTGAGAGGGTAAGAAGAGGTGAAAAGAAGAAAACCATGAGCATCAGTAGGTTTATAAAAAACAGAGGTAGTAAGGCCAGTAGGAGTAATATTGACAGTGAGGTCAAGGAAGTTAACTGAAGTGGTAGAAATATGAGAAGTGAATTTGATGGCAGGATGGAAATTGCCAATATAGTCAATGAATCTATGGAGGTTGACTTCAGACATGTCTGTGACACCAATACCATCGTCGATATAGCGACGGTAAAACTCGAGTAATGGTCCATCGTATCTTTGAAGCACCAAATATTCAAAGTGACCCATGAAGAGGCAGGCAGATCATATATTTACCCTCAGGAACATTATAGAGCAGTGCTCAGAATGGCAGAGACAGCTGTACATTTAACTTTGTTGATTTTGAAAAGGCTTTCGACAGCATACACAGGGACAGCCTATGGAAAATTCTGAGGGCTTATGGAATTCCCAGCCGCATTGTTTCCATCATAAAAAGCCTCTATTCTAACTTTACGTGGGTAATGTAACTTTCAAAGTGAAAACAGGAGTACGACAGGGCTGCCCCTTATCAACAACATTATTTTTGACAGCCATAGATTGGGTGATGCGCCAGACAACAGAGGGCAGTCCAAGAGGAATTAGATGGACGTTTTCTACACTGGAAGACCTGGAATATGCAGACGACATTGCACTAGTCGTGCATTCATATCAACACACTCAAGACAAAACCGATAGACTGAATAAGTATGGCCAGCAGGTTGGCCTGAACATCAATCTGAAGAAGACAGAGGTCATGACACTAAATGTGGGCAACCCTGAGCCAATAACAGTAAATAACAGTAAGGAACCAGAAGTTAGAACAGACAGACACATTTACTTACCTAGGATTCATAGTAACACCTGACGGCGAAACAAGCAAGGACATTAACAACAGAATGAATAAAGCGAGAACAGCCTTTGCTATTCTCAACAACATTTGGAAGTCTTCCCAGTACAGCACAAACACCAAATTAAGACTATATGAGAGCTGTGTACTTTCTGTGCTTCTCTATGGTGCGGAATGTTGGAGAATAACAGAGAAGGAAATGTCGAAACTGTCCTCCTTCCACACAATCTGCCTAAGGAAAATTCTCCGAATCTTTTGGCCTAACACCATCAGCAACCAAGAACTACTTATTCGGAGTAACCAGGAGGACATGCACACCATCATAGCTGGCAGACGCTGGAGTTGGGTTGGCCACGTCCTCAGAAGGGACCCTGATACCATCACAAGAACAGCTATGCTATGGACCTCCGAGGGAAAGCGAAAGAGAAGCCGACCAAAAACAACTTGGCGGAGAACTGTGGAAACTGAGATGCAAAGAATGAACCAGAGTTGGGGCACTGTACGAAGGATGGCCGCCGACCGAGCAAAGTGGAATCAATTTGTTGCTGCCCTACAAGATGCCACCAAGCGTGATGGCTGCTGACTGCTTTGGCGGTTAAGGATCAAAGAAGAAGAAGAATATGAGAAGCAGTGTTTCAGTTGACTTAAAATGGTTCCACTTAATAATAGCTCAGTTTCATTGTGCTCCTCATAGAGCATAGAGCCACCACTACAGCTGGACCACATACACAGCCTCACATTAGTCAGCTTTTATGTCATGAGGGAGTAGTGGTTCTTTCCATTCTTCACCTCCTCAAAGACGTCTGTTAACTATGGGACAATAACTCTTGTGTAAAAGAATAATTCCTGATTTCTTCAGAATAGTTCCGTAATTTCACAGAATAAAAATGCATCTTGACTCGGTCTAATTTCTGAATTCTTCCACCCTAGGGCCATGTTTTTGTGCCTGTTCAAGCACATACTAAATTTGGGACGTAGAGGATGCAATAGAACAGCCTTTGAATTCTGCAAGCTTCTACTGAGGTGAGTAGAGGCTAGAGTGTTGTTGCTTCTACAAAACAAGGATAAGTGATAAGTGCAGAGATTGTGGTGTTTCAAACCGTTTTAAAGCTAATAAGACTGTCACATGCTAACTATGTACACACATTGACATTACGCCAGAAGATAACCACTATCACAACAAACATGGCACGATACAACAGTTGGTTATAGATCAGCGAACTCCAAAACTCGGATACAGTCTCCTCTCATAGCACAAAATAAACAGTATACAAGTCATACCTCTGTAGCGCCATCTTTTTAAGTTATGTCCATGACCCCTTTTTTAGGGAGAGAACCATCCTTCTCTTGACATTGCACACACGCCAGTTAGTGGGCCTGGTGTGACCTCCACCAGCTGTGCCCGCTGAGTTGGGGAAGTTCTTTGGGGTTGCAAGAAAGCCCAAATCCAGTAACCCAAACTTTGTTGCAAGGGTAAAAGAGTGAATACCTCAAACCCGTGGGGGATTGCAACAACAAACAAAACACAAGTTGTGTCCATGTTTTCTGTATTCTTTTCATGATTGTCACCATTTCTCTTCTCTGTAGATTCTTTGGATCTTTGCACCATTTTATAATTCACTTATTCTTTATTGTGACCCTGAGAGCCCTGAGGTGTTTCGTGATGTCCCTTTGGCGGCATGTCACGGAATAGAAATGTCAGAGATATTGTAGTTTACAGCTGTCTCATGAGCAGTGGCCCTGTACATCTTGGTACTAAGGCTTGTAATCACCATAAGTGTCGTACTTGTCCATTTATGTTCCAAAAGCAAACTGTTTCATTTCTGAAAGGTTGTTAGGGAAACATGTACTAGTGAGTGAATCTCATCTACTGTATTGTTTGTAAAGGAGTGGCATTATTGGGGAATCAGGCAGGCATTTACCTGATAGATTTAGTTTATTTGACGAACATTTCTCACAAGGCTAATAAACTTGGCTGTGTTGCTGTTCAGCATAATGGTCCTGATGTTCTGAAACTTGTAATATTCAAGTCCACACTACCCACTCATATAATACTTATGATAGGACTCACTTTTCATTGGATAGTCACATAATTTTTTTGTTTTAATGGGTTGTCTTTCCCCCAATGGAGTGAATATTCATCACCATTTCATCTAACGTCTGCCTCTAGATACCTCTTTATTTTATCTCTGATTTCCTCCTTGTCTTCTTCAGTTTTCCTTCACTGATTTGTTATTCTCTTTTTTATTGTTGACATTTCTGACAGTTTCTAGTTTCATATTTTCTTCTTTAGCTTTGTTTTATTTTCTGTTGTTCTCTATTATCCTTGGCTCGACTTCCTGTTCGTGTGTTTGTTCACCATTGTTAGAATGACACTAATCCATCACTGGACATAACTATTTTGTGTGTGCTATGTTTCTAACATATTATTCCTTTGTTAAACTGACTCCAGTACCATTTTTCATTATTTTTTGTTTACTTTACGATCATTGCCTTTCACCTTCCCAAGTAGCATACGCCTTCAGCAGACGTCAAATCTTCCTGTTCCGTGCCGTCTGCTCAAGGCCATTCTATGTCTTCTTCATGTCTGTCTCCAGTTCTCTTCTCTGTTCTTTGATCCTCCCTCTACCTCTCTTACCCTGGCAATTATAGAATAAGGATTATCCTGTAATGCTATCAACAAGTTTCCTCAGTGTGTGTCCTATCAATCTCCAGCGTCTTCTCATCTATTGTTCCACTGGTACTTGTCTGGTTCTTGTCCTTAGTTCCACGTTCATGATCTTGTCATACCTTTTCAATCTGTCCATTCTATGCAAGAACACATTTGTGAAAGTCTGTCATATATTGCTATCTGCTGTGATTAATGTGGATAAATCGTTATGTGCTGTGATTACTGTAGATATATTGCTATGAACATTGTAAATATATTGTTATGGTATGACTACAATGTTCCCAAAAGACAGTTTATATTAACATGTTCTGAGACACATTCTTGCTTTCTTTGGCAGCATTGATCCTGAAGATGATCCACTTGACTGTATGAACATGATTGATTACTATGCGCTGCGGAGTGAGCAGTTTCACCACCTGGTCCAGCTAGAGCAGGAAGTATTGGTTAGTTGTTGACACAGTTTCTTTTACTGTCTGATATGTGATATGTTATGTCTGCTATGTGATATGTTGTCTGCTAGTGATATGTTATGTCTGCTATGTGATATGTCTGTTATGTGATATGTTATCTGTTATTATGTCTGTTATGTGATATGCTATGTCTGTTATATGATATGTTATGTCTGCTATGTGATCTGTTATGTGATATGTTATGTGTTGTTATGTCTGTAATGTGATATGTTATGTCTGTTATGTGATATGTTATGTCTGTTATAAAGAATACGACTACTGCACTCTGAGGTATGTCGTACAAGGTGACTAATATGAGGTTGTGTATGGGGCTGGCAACCTCATCGTGTCAAGAAATTGCTGCAGGATCATGTGACTGCTTGATGCAGACTTCCTGCAAGGTGGCCAGCTGCCATGGTGGTTCCATGCTCCATAGGGAACACGAAGGAAAATGATGATGAGATATTACTTTGTTTTTAATATTTTGTATATGTTCATAAATTCATGCTTTCTTTTTAAAACCCAGTTTGTTGTTGTTCTCTCTTTATGTTTGTCTAACCCAGTTTGTTGTTCTATCTTTATGTTTGTCTAACCCAGTTTGTTGTTCTGTCTTTATGTTTGTCTAACCCAGTTTGTTGTTCTACTTTTATGTTTGTCTAACCCAGTTTGTTGTTCTATCTTTATGTTTGTCTAACCCAGTTTGTTGTTCTATCTTTATGTTTGTCTAACCCAGTTTGTTGTTCTATCTTTATGTTTGTCTAACCCAGTTTGTTGTTCTATCTTTATGTTTGTCTAACCCAGTTTGTTGTTCTATCTTTATGTTTGTCTAACCCAGTTTGTTGTTCTATCTTTATGTTTGTCTAACCCAGTTTGTTGTTCTATCTTTATGTTTGTCTAACCCAGTTTGTTGTTCTACTTTTATGTTTGTCTAACCCAGTTTGTTGTTCTACTTTTATGTTTGTCTAACCCAGTTTGTTGTTCTATCTTTATGTTTGTCTAACCCAGTTTGTTGTTCTATCTTTATGTTTGTCTAACCCAGTTTGTTGTTCTACTTTTATGTTTGTCTAACCCAGTTTGTTGTTCTACTTTTATGTTTGTCTAACCCAGTTTGTTGTTCTATCTTTATGTTTGTCTAACCCAGTTTGTTGTTCTATCTTTATGTTTGTCTAACCCAGTTTGTTGTTCTATCTTTATGTTTGTCTAACCCAGTTTGTTGTTCTATCTTTATGTTTGTCTAACCCAGTTTGTTGTTCTATCTTTATGTTTGTCTAACCCAGTTTGTTGTTCTATCTTTATGTTTGTCTAACCCAGTTTGTTCTACTTTTATGTTTGTCTAACCCAGTTTGTTGTTCTATCTTTATGTTTGTCTAACCCAGTTTGCTGTTCTATCTTTATGTTTCTCTAACCCAGTTTGTTGTTCTATCTTTATGTTTGTCTAACCCAGTTTGTTGTTCTATCTTTATGTTTGTCTAACCCAGTTTGTTGTTCTCTCTTTATGTTTGTCTAACCCAGTTTGTTGTTCTATCTTTATGTTTGTCTAACCCAGTTTGTTGTTCTATCTTTATGTTTGTCTAACCCAGTTTGTTGTTCTATCTTTATGTTTGTCTAACCCAGTTTGTTGTTCTATCTTTATGTTTGTCTAACCCAGTTTGTTGTTCTATCTTTATGTTTGTCTAACCCAGTTTGTTGTTCTATCTTTATGTTTGTCTAACCCAGTTTGTTGTTCTATCTTTATGTTTGTCTAACCCAGTTTGTTGTTCTATCTTTATGTTTGTCTAACCCAGTTTGTTGTTCTATCTTTATGTTTGTCTAACCCAGTTTGTTGTTCTATCTTTATGTTTGTCTAACCCAGTTTGTTGTTCTATCTTTATGTTTGTCTAACCCAGTTTGTTGTTCTATCTTTATGTTTGTCTAACCCAGTTTGTTGTTCTGTCTTTATGTTTGTCTAACCCAGTTTGTTGTTCTATCTTTATGTTTGTCTAACCCAGTTTGCTGTTCTGTCTTTATGTTTGTCTAACCCAGTTTGCTGTTCTATCTTTATGTTTGTCTAACCCAGTTTGTTGTTCTGTCTTTATGTTTGTCTAACCCAGTTTGCTGTTCTATCTTTATGTTTGTCTAACCCAGTTTGTTGTTCTGTCTTTATGTTTGTCTAACCCAGTTTGTTGTTCTATCTTTATGTTTGTCTAACCCAGTTTGTTGTTCTATCTTTATGTTTGTCTAACCCAGTTTGTTGTTCTATCTTTATGTTTGTCTAACCCAGTTTGTTGTTCTATCTTTATGTTTGTCTAACCCAGTTTGTTGTTCTGTCTTTATGTTTGTCTAACCCAGTTTGTTGTTCTGTCTTTATGTTTGTCTAACCCAGTTTGTTGTTCTATCTTTATGTTTGTCTAACCCAGTTTGTTGTTCTATCTTTATGTTTGTCTAACCCAGTTTGTTGTTCTATCTTTATGTTTGTCTAACCCAGTTTGTTGTTCTATCTTTATGTTTGTCTAACCCAGTTTGTTGTTCTATCTTTATGTTTGTCTAACCCAGTTTGTTGTTCTATCTTTATGTTTGTCTAACCCAGTTTGTTGTTCTATCTTTATGTTTGTCTAACCCAGTTTGTTGTTCTATCTTTATGTTTGTCTAACCCAGTTTGTTGTTCTATCTTTATGTTTGTCTAACCCAGTTTGTTGTTCTGTCTTTATGTTTGTCTAACCCAGTTTGCTGTTCTATCTTTATGTTTGTCTAACCCAGTTTGCTGTTCTATCTTTATGTTTGTCTAACCCAGTTTGTTGTTCTGTCTTTATGTTTGTCTAACCCAGTTTGTTGTTCTATCTTTATGTTTGTCTAACCCAGTTTGTTGTTCTGTCTTTATGTTTGTCTAACCCAGTTTGTTGTTCTACTTTTATGTTTGTCTAACCCAGTTTGTTGTTCTATCTTTATGTTTGTCTAACCCAGTTTGTTGTTCTATCTTTATGTTTGTCTAACCCAGTTTGCTGTTCTATCTTTATGTTTGTCTAACCCAGTTTGCTGTTCTATCTTTATGTTTGTCTAACCCAGTTTGCTGTTCTATCTTTATGTTTGTCTAACCCAGTTTGTTGTTCTATCTTTATGTTTGTCTAACCCAGTTTGTTGTTCTATCTTTATGTTTGTCTAACCCAGTTTGTTGTTCTATCTTTATGTTTGTCTAACCCAGTTTGTTGTTCTATCTTTATGTTTGTCTAACCCAGTTTGTTGTTCTATCTTTATGTTTGTCTAACCCAGTTTGCTTTCTATCTTTATGTTTGTCTAACCCAGTTTGTTGTTCTATCTTTATGTTTGTCTAACCCAGTTTGTTGTTCTATCTTTATGTTTGTCTAACACAGTTTGTTGTTCTATCTTTATGTTTGTCTAACACAGTTTGTTGTTCTATCTTTATGTTTGTCTAACCCAGTTTGTTGTTCTGTCTTTATGTTTGTCTAACCCAGTTTGTTGTTCTATCTTTATGTTTGTCTAACCCAGTTTGTTCTACTTTTATGTTTGTCTAACCCAGTTTGTTGTTCTATCTTTATGTTTGTCTAACCCAGTTTGCTGTTCTATCTTTATGTTTCTCTAACCCAGTTTGTTGTTCTATCTTTATGTTTGTCTAACCCAGTTTGTTGTTCTATCTTTATGTTTGTCTAACCCAGTTTGTTGTTCTATCTTTATGTTTGTCTAACCCAGTTTGTTGTTCTATCTTTATGTTTGTCTAACCCAGTTTGTTGTTCTATCTTTATGTTTGTCTAACCCAGTTTGCTGTTCTATCTTTATGTTTGTCTAACCCAGTTTGTTGTTCTATCTTTATGTTTGTCTAACCCAGTTTGTTGTTCTGTCTTTATGTTTGTCTAACCCAGTTTGTTGTTCTATCTTTATGTTTGTCTAACCCAGTTTGTTGTTCTATCTTTATGTTTGTCTAACCCAGTTTGTTGTTCTATCTTTATGTTTGTCTAACCCAGTTTGTTGTTCTATCTTTATGTTTGTCTAACCCAGTTTGTTGTTCTGTCTTTATGTTTGTCTAACCCAGTTTGTTGTTCTATCTTTATGTTTGTCTAACCCAGTTTGTTGTTCTATCTTTATGTTTGTCTAACCCAGTTTGTTGTTCTATCTTTATGTTTGTCTAACCCAGTTTGTTGTTCTACTTTTATGTTTGTCTAACCCAGTTTGTTGTTCTATCTTTATGTTTGTCTAACCCAGTTTGTTGTTCTATCTTTATGTTTGTCTAACCCAGTTTGTTGTTCTATCTTTATGTTTGTCTAACCCAGTTTGTTGTTCTACTTTTATGTTTGTCTAACCCAGTTTGTTGTTCTACTTTTATGTTTGTCTAACCCAGTTTGTTGTTCTATCTTTATGTTTGTCTAACCCAGTTTGTTGTTCTATCTTTATGTTTGTCTAACCCAGTTTGTTGTTCTGTCTTTATGTTTGTCTAACCCAGTTTGTTGTTCTGTCTTTATGTTTGTCTAACCCAGTTTGTTGTTCTACTTTTATGTTTGTCTAACCCAGTTTGTTGTTCTACTTTTATGTTTGTCTAACCCAGTTTGTTGTTCTATCTTTATGTTTGTCTAACCCAGTTTGTTGTTCTATCTTTATGTTTGTCTAACCCAGTTTGTTGTTCTACTTTTATGTTTGTCTAACCCAGTTTGTTGTTCTACTTTTATGTTTGTCTAACCCAGTTTGTTGTTCTATCTTTATGTTTGTCTAACCCAGTTTGTTGTTCTATCTTTATGTTTGTCTAACCCAGTTTGTTGTTCTATCTTTATGTTTGTCTAACCCAGTTTGTTGTTCTATCTTTATGTTTGTCTAACCCAGTTTGTTGTCCCTGAAGAAAACCCTATGGTTGTAACCTGAACTGGCTTTGTTCTGTGTCCTCCTAGCAAGACTTTTCCCAGTTTCATTCACTTTATCATTATTACTTTGAAAAACTGTTATAAAAACATGATGATGATGGATTTTCTCTTTCTGAAAATTTCTATAAACAGAACATGTAAAGTGATGATGCTGAAATGGTAGCTAGTCAGAATTTTTGAAAATACTAAACTATGTTGAAATGCTATCTAGCCAGAACTAGATGATCCTGAAATGGTAGCTAGTCAGAATTAGAACATAAAAAGTGGTGATGCTGAAGGGGTAGCTGGTTTGTTTCCCATTTCAAATGTGGAAATGTTAACTGATTTGACTTTAAAAACTTGGCTTTTCTCCACAGAGTCTTGACAGCATGAAACAAGTTCCAAACTTTGCATTTTCCGTTCCCCTGGCCCATTTCAAAATTGCCTGCCGAGATGTCGGTGAAACTACAACTGCTGATCAGATGGTCAGTGTCAAGTCTGTTTGAATTGTCTTATCTAATCAGATGGTCTGTGTCAAGTCTTTGAATGTCTTATCTAATCAGATAGTCTGTGTCTAATCTGTGTGAATTATCTTTTCTGATAGTCTGTGTCCTGTCTATTTGAATTGTCTTATCAGATGGTTCGTGTCAAGTCTGTTTGAGTTATCTTATCTGATCAGATGGTCACTGTCAAGTCTGTTTGAGTTATCTTATCTGATCAGATAGTCTGTGGCAAGTCTGTTTGAATTGTCTTATCAGATAGTCTGTGTCAAGTCTGTTTGAATAGTCTTATCAGATGGTCTGTGTCAAGTCTGCTTCAAGTGTCTTATCTGATCAGATAGTCTGTGTCAAGTTTGTTTGAATTATCAGATCAGGTAGTCTATGTCAAGTCTGTTTTAATTGCCTGATCAGATAGGCTGTGCCAAGTCTGTTTGAATTGCCTGATCAGGTAGTCTGTGCCAAGTCCTGTTTGAATTGCCTGATCAGGTAATCTGTGTCACATCTGTTTGAATTGTCTGATCAGATAGTCTGTGTCAAGTCTGTTTGAATTGTATGATCAGATAGTATGTGCCAAATCTGTTTGAATTTCCTGATCAGATAGTCTGTGTAAAGTTTATTTGATTTGTATGATCAGATAGTCTGTGCCAAGTCTATTTGAATTGCCTGATCAGATAATCTGTATCAAGTCTGTTTGAATTGTCTAATCAGATAGTCTGTGTCAAGTCTATTTGAATTGCCTAATCAGATAATCTGTGTCAAGTCTGTTTGAATTGTCTAATCAGATAGTCTGTGCCAAGTCTGTTTCAAACGTAGGATCAGATAGTCTGTGTCAAGTCTGTTTGAATTGCCTGATCAGATAGTCTGTGCCAATTATGATCAGATAGTCTGTGTCAAATCTGTTTGAATTGTGTGATCAGATAGTCTGTGTCAAGTCCTGTTTGAATTGTATGATCAGATAGTCTGTGTCAAGTCTGTTTTAATTGTATGATCAGATAGTCTGTGTCAAGTCTGTTTGAATTGTATGATCAGATAGTCTGTGTCAAGTCTGTTTAAATTAAATGATCAGATAGTCTGTGTCAAGTCTGTTTGAATTGTATGATCAGATAGTCTTTGTCAAGTCTGTTTAAATTGTATGATCAGAAAGTCTGTGTCAAGTCTGTTTGAATTGTTTGATCAGATAGTCTGTCAAGTCTGTTTGAATTATTTGATCAGATAGTCTGTTGAATTGCCTGATCAGATAGTCTGTGTCAAGCTTGTTTGAATTGTATGATAAGATACTGTGTCAAGTCTGTTTGAATTGTATGATCAGATAGTCTGTGCCAATTTGTTTGAATTGTCTTAACTGACCAGGTGCTCTGTAAGGTCTTTTTTGAAGTGCTTTATTTGATGATTTGTACAGTTTGTTTATGCCTTTCTTTCTTTCCACTTTTTGTTGTTAAGTTTAGTGGGAAAGTATACTCTATTTGACTTCAGCCAGACCATTTATTAATTGATGTAAACTGCCAGATATTGATGTAAACTGCCAGATATTGATGTAAGTGTGTATTTTGTGTACAACTTTTGCAAGCTTCAGTATTGAAATACTTACCTCAAAAATTTAATATACAAAATAAATATGCAGGATTGAGTATTTTTATAGAAGAAATGTACAAGATTGGGTATTTTATGCTTGAAATATGCAAGATTGTGTAGCTCATAGAGTATAGAGATGTAATACTTCTTTCAATATGTCTGCAGTTGCAAGATTCACTTCTCTTCTTTCCCATGTTGCTGATGCCCCTGTTAGAAGAATGCAGTGTTCAGCCAGACAAGAGAGTCAGCAGCCATTCTTTCTTTAGCACAGCAGAGCTGAATGACAGGTCAGCTAATTAGTTCTCATTAATAAATAGAAATAATTAAATCAGCACTTTAGAGAGAACAAAAATGCGCACAAAAATCCATGCACAACAAAATGAGAATACTGGATGAAAGGTTGCAGTGACAAGGTCTGGAAATTCACAAGGAGAAGACAAACATCATGAGAGTAAATGCATCGTATTGGCGTTGAGATGTATGTGAAGGAAATATCCCCCTCAGGATGAAGATTCATATAACAGAAATGTATTCAAGAGTTGGAAAAGTGGCATGAAAATGAAGATACAGAAGACATGTGGGGTGCTCACATCATGTGGTACCTATGGTATTTTAATCTTACTTAATTTGGGGCTACTGGTCATGGAGTTTTAATCTCAGCAGGTTGTTGTTGTTGTTGTTGTTGTTGTTGTTGTTGTTGTGGAGTTGTTTAACTAGGGCTGCTGAGTTTCTCTCTCTTTTGCAGCCAATACCAAGTTGAAGACGCCTTGGTATTATCTATACTGTAAATATAGGCTTTTTCTGCCATTCTGAAATGAGTTCAAGTCATGAGCTCCAGTTTCTCCAGCTTGGCTTGCATTTCAAGGATCATCACATCTGGTCCCAAGCGAGAAGGAAGAAGTGTGTGGCATACTTTGCATTTCCCACCATCGAAGGGGGCTCTACAAATATGCAGAGCTATGGTTCTGAGCTGTCCCAAGGAATTGTCATGTCATACACAGAGGCACTTCACAGCTCCTCCTGCCCATCATGGGTCCATAGTTAGATCTTCCTGCTTGCCGCCAAACCAGGTAATAGCCATAGTTACGTCTGGGGCTCAAGTGACTCCTCCAAGCTTAGTGTGCAATGCTGTGTTCTTGACATGTTTCACCACAAGGGGAAACCTGGAAGTGTGGGGATGATTTCAAGAATCTGTGAGAGTGTAATTAGCCTCACAGACAGAGGTTCACTTCCACGTCTGTATACTATAGCATTGTGCTTAGCTGGTTGTCATATAAGGATGGCTGCAGATATGCCTCCATGCATAGATTGGAGAGTTAGCAGAAAATGAATGGATATGGCAAATATCATATGAACAATTACTTAGCAGACTAGTTAGAGCGCGTGCCTCTCACGGCAAAGTTACAGGGTACTGGTTTCATAACCTGATGGTGTCACGCTCCTGTCTGCCCAACTGTAAATGGGTACCTGACTGGTCTGGCATTAGGGATGGCAAAGGCTGCAAGGAAAGCATCTGGTCACCCCACCTGATGAAGTTGGACCTCGTAAAGTGAAGTCTCCCTTCACTCCACTCCACTGTGGCAGTAGTAACTATGGGACTACCTGTTATGTATCGTATATAATATACCTCGTTGATTTGAAGCACAGAAGTTAGCTAGTAGTTCTTCTTTCTCGTTCATCATACCTAATCCATGCTTTCCCATGATTTCTTCAAAGCCAGTGTTTTCTGTTCCTATTTTCGCGTTTAGGTCCCCCATCAAAATTGTGATGTCCTTTCTTTTCTTATTGTCTAAGACATTTTGTAGTCTGGTGTAAAAGTCTTCTTTCTCAGATTCTTCTTTATCGTTTGTTGGTGCATAACACTGGATGATGTTTTATATTTACTTTCTTTTTGGCTGATTTAAACCTTGCTGTTATAATTCGGGGTCCCATTGCTTCCCATTCTATAAGTGCCTTCTGTGCTTCCTTGGACAGCATTAGAGCCACAACTTCACTGTGGTGGGCTCTTTCCTCCTCATGTCCTGAGGACAACATCATTTCTCCTGTGATCAATCTCCTCTTCTCTATGCCTTTCCACCATGTCTCGCAGAGACCCAGGATATCAATCCTGTAATTTGTCATTTCTGCTGCTACCTGTGCAGTTTTCCCTTGTTCACACAGAGTGCGAACATTCCAGGTGCCAATCCTGGAGATTTTCCTAGACGAAAAAAGGTTAGTCAGCAACCCAGACTCCTTTTGGCTTTCTCTAGGTTGCTTCATGCGCCTCCTTTCCAGAGGACCTTCTTCTGTCTTGGGCGGCTGAGTTGATTTATATTCTGTATTTGACTTGTCCATGTTTGTTGAAGTTTTTGTGGTAAAAAGTTTTTTATGGAATGGGGTAACCAGCCCCATGCCCAACCCTCCTTAGTCGCTTTTTACATTTCTTTTCTTACTAGCAATAGATTGGGTTATGAAAACATCGACATCACACAACAGAAATGGAATCCAGTGGAATCTGACTAAACAGCTCAATGATCTGGATTTTGCAGATGACTTGGCTCTTCTGTCCCAATACCATAATCAGATGCAAGAGAAAATGAAAATTCTTGATGAGAGGTCACAACAAGTGGGACAGACAATACAGGGAAATGACAAAGATTATGTGAATAAATGCAAGAAATGATAACAAGGTTGAACTTGAAGAAACACCGCTAAAAGATGTAGAATTGTACACATATCTTGGCAGTAATATAAAGTTGGAGGGACAGACAGTGATATCAAAATAAGAATACAAAAAGCAAGAGGAGCTTTCATTGCATTGGGAAACATATGGAGAACAAGAGAAATCAAGTCCAACATGAAAATAAGAATCTTCAACTCAAATGTAAAGTCAGTCCTATTGTATGGCTCTGAGACATGGAGAGCAACAAAAACAACAACCAAAAAGCTACAGACTTTATAAATGGGTGCTTGTGTAGAATAGAAGGACTGAAATGGTATGACAAAGTCACAAATGTGGAATTGATGACAAGAACCAGACAAGTGCCAGTGGAACAAGAGTTGAGAAGAAGACGCTGGCGATGGATAGGACACACATTGAAGAAACCTGTTGATAGCATTACAAGACAGTCCTTGTTCTGGAATCCACAGGGAAAGAGAGGCAGAGGTAGACCAAAAAACACATGGAGAAGAGAACTGGATACAGAGGTGAAAATGATGAGGAAAACATGGAAAGAACTTGAGCAGATGGCACAGGACTGGAAGACTTGGCATGTGTTTGTTGAAGGCCTATGCTCCCTGGGGAGCTAAAGGGTATTTATTGATATAATATACCTTACCTTTTATTTCAGTGTTAACCTTAGCAACCATGTTTTTTTTTAGGTGATAGATCAGTTGAAAATGTATGAATATTTTAGCCACAAGTGTTTATTTTAGGGCTGGGATCTTTAACAATTAATTAATCGATTTATCGGTAAAAAAAATAATTTGGACGATTTATTGATAAACAAATTTTAATTGATTATTCTATTTATAGCAGTATTTGTGGATTTTTTTAATTTTTTTTTTGCTTAAATGCATTTGCAATGTTAAATGTTTGTGATGTGGAATTTGGCAAGTATAGTTAATGATAATAAATTGTTTGGTTGTAACTTTTCAGTATTTTCATTATATATTCAGGACCATGTAGCTTTATAACAAGTAAAATAAAGTAAGTCCTTAGTGATTTTTACAAAAAGTTTAGTTATGATTTTTTTTAATTTATAAAATTTTTCCATTAATTTTCGATTATAGAAATTTGATTAATCCCAACTAACATAATTACTGATGTATGTTACGTCAGTCGGTCACACTCAAAATAGTATCTCGTGCCAGAGAAAAAAAGTGCGCAACCCACGGCGTGCAACTTGCGCGGCGTGGGTGTTATTTAAAACAAATACTTTGTTTTTTTTTTTAATTCTTTCACAAAATTAGTAGCGCTCGACAAAGAAAAAGTGCGTAAAAATTGGTGTGCATGAGCCCTCACCCGATGTAAAAATCATGAAAATTTGACAGTTTTTGTTAAAACCACTTATTATCAGAGAACACTCTTTGAAAACAATCCACGCACTTTCACACGAAATGTTGTCATCAAAGAACTTTTAAATTGAATCTAAAATAACATATTTCTCGCCGTCTGTACGTTGATCACAGCTGAGGAATGCAACCGTTTTGAAAAATTGTATTGTTTCCATTATATATTACTGGACAAAAGTTACGGGCCACCGTTCAGTTTAGACAAGGTTTATATAATTGATTGGCAAACTGTAAAGATAAGTGAAAATGTCATTAAAACTGAGTTCAGAGAAATGTGTATACATTTCTGTGTGCACTAGGTTAATTTTTTTTAAATGTGCAAAAACTGGGTCACTTTAACCCGCACGTGAAAATTGCCATTGTTGCTGCAAAAACTCGTGGTTTTTGCAACACGCCCCAGTAGTTCAAAAGGTGAAAAAGTGAGTTGAATTTGAATGCACGTGGAAAATGATCATCGGTAAAGAGTGTTCACCGTTGGTATGCAATAAATGAGTATGACAAGTGGTCGAAATGATTACTGCATTAGCCATGCCACCAAGGAGAAGTCTCAGCACTGTAGACCGTGGTCAAGCCATGGCATGGATTCAGGATGGTCAATCTGTTCGTCATGTTGCAAGACGTTTAGCAGTGTCCCACTCTACCATTCAGAGACTTCTTGAGAGATTTCAAGCTACCGGACATTTGGAAAATCGACCCTGCTCACGAAGAATTATATAAACCTTGTCTAAACTGAATGGCGGCCCTTAACTTTTGTCCAGTAGTATATATACTCTCCCTAAAATAGTTACAATCAACAGAGAAAAGCGTTCAAATGACGGTGTTCATGAACAGTTTGATTACACTGTATAATGGAAAGAAACCAAAAACACTCTAAGAATGTACTTCTATCTGCTCAACCGGGAACAGAAACAGCACACTATAATTAAAAACCGGTCAAGTTTGACGGGTTATTGCTAGTTGATTAATATTTTTCAAATCAATCCCATCTCTAGTTTATCTTAAAAGTTGAGTGGTAAATCTGAGAAGAGCTGATTGTCAACCCAGTGATAGGAAACTATACAAAGCATTTCAAGTGAAGATAAAAATAAAAGGTACCACTTTCATAAAGAATTGATATGCAACTGCACAAAAAGAACACACTGTCAGGAAATATGTAACAGTAAAAGACGGCATCTCGGTATAACCAACACATCCATGCATATGGATAATTGAAAGGGACACGATATGCACAAAAGTAGCAACAACAACAACAAAACTGAAGGTAATCTACTCATCAGAAGTGGTGACCCATCCATCAGACAAGTGGGAAACTTTTTGTCTGACAAGGTAGCTTCTGATGGTGAGCAGATTACCCCCTGTTGAACTATTCTGTGTGGTGCTTCCTATCATTGGGTTCAAGACCTAGTAAACCTATTATATTTATTCATTCAGCACCAGTGAGCTGAGGCGTCTGGTCACAATGTATGTGAAAAGGTGTGTCGCTTGCTGGAAGGAAGCTGAAGTCATTTCCTGGTTGGAGCGCAATGTTATGACAGTGCTTGATATAGTAGACAGAGGGGCAGACCCACGACCACAAAATTATGCCAAATTGTGAGTGAACATTTGATTCTTTTCCATTGTTTACACTTTTATTTAATTTTTTACCTGATTCTTGTGCCACATCATTTCATTGAATCAGCATCAAATGTCTGCAGCAGTGGATCTCCAGTGTTTGCCTTGATTGTAAACTCCTATAGGCTATTTTTTTGTTCATCTCTTGGTGTTGCCTGCCTACTTTTGTGCTTTAGTTCTATTGCCCTTTTGTCTTGAACTTTTCCTTCAGTTATGGTATTCAGCAAGATTTTGCGTCTCTTTATATGTTCAAAAAAATGTGTTATGTCTAATTTTGGTCTTATTCATTGTGTCTCTTTGCATTCCTAGTTTGTCTAGGTCTCTTTCCATGAGATCTATATATCCACACTTCAAGACCGTCATGTTTTTTTTTTCCACCTGCTTGTTCTTGTGTTGTAGAGAAATTTTTAGTCAGATTAATTGTTGATGGTTTGACTGCATGAGTGAGTGACAGGATCAAGGATGAAAGACAAAGGACAGGATGGCAAACAGGCCTGTGCGCACGTTTTTTAACCCTTTTAAAATAAAGTTTGTTTGTTCCTTGTCTCTGTACCATACAATAATATCTTGTGTATGTGTGTGAGAGAGAGAGAGAAACATCAGAGCTTCATCACTTACAAATCTTGAAGTATTGTCTGTAACAGTACATATATACTATTGGGTTACCATATCATTCAACGTAAAAAGGAGGACAATATTAATTTTTTTGTCATGGGAAGGAGGCCCACGGAGGGCACTATAATGGGAAAAGTAGGACACATTTATTTTTATTAATAAATGACAGTGAAACTTATTGTTTACATATCAAACAACAATGTCATAAAGTCACCTTGATTTTGTGTCTACTGCTATATTGAGATGACAAAAATCTTCTTTAACAAAGCTGACTTAATTTTTAAATACACACAGAAATATGTTTTTACCTGATGCATCATTCCCAGTTCCAAAGAGCACTTTGTTGCAATTATCGCAATTAAATACAACACGTTTCTCTGAGGAAGTCATATTTTACAAGTGTTTCAAGTAGACATTTTGAAACTGTTTCTGCCAACTTATTTAGTTTAATCCGCACTTTAAATTAAATAATTTGTATGGTAAATCCCCAACCTTCCACTCAAAGTACTAAATGATCATTTCAAACATTTTGCTCAACCTGTTTTTTTTTTTTTTTTTTTTTTTTTTTTTTTTTGTTGTTGTAAAAAGCGACACTGTTTTCATCCAGTCTTTCGAAAAATGAGTGCTTTCCAGTCACAGAAATGAAAATAGCGGTTCTTTTGGTTCTGGCGCATGTAAATTTGTTGACCAATTCTGACTCTAGGACAGCATTGTGAAGTACAACCCACTGATTTGTGATGATTGACATTATGAACAATAAAAGGGCCTTCTGTAGCAGCAACTTTATTCCTGTCCCAGCTTTGACCTAATAAGGTCTTACCATTCAAAGTGCTTTTTCCCTCTAACAGATGGCACAAATATGGAGCACAAATTACAAAACCTGGGTTCAAATATAATGATAATCTATTTTAACAATCCAACAGCGTGAAAGATTATAGGATTGTGGATTAATTATTTGCTCCATTATGTGGGAATGGCGACTTGAATTCAGTTGTTGGAACTGAAATTCAAATGTGAAAGTTTCGAAATGGCATTTTTAATGTAATTTATTAAAATTGGAAAAAAGACAGACATTTCATCATTTTTTTTTTAACCAGCCGGACGCACAGTTCAGTCACAGAAAGCAGGATAAATCCGGATGTATGGTAACCCTTATATTATCATTATAGGTATTGATGGAAAAGATATAAGAATACTCAGTAACCTTTATTGGGAGCAAACTGCCACAGTAAGATCGGGAAGGAATTATTCACCATACATAGACATAAAAAGAGGTGTCAGACAAGGTTGTGTGCTGTCCCCCTGCCTATTTAATTTATACACCGAAAACATTTTCAAACAGATACAGGAAATACCAGGACTGAACATCAGTGGAAGATCAATAAACAACCTTAGATATGCAGATGATACCGTGTTGTTAGCTGAAAGCGAACAGGAGTTACAAGAACTAGTGAAGCAAGTGAACAGTATAAGTCATGAATATGGACTCGACATTAATATTGAGAAAACTAAAACTATGATAATTAGCAAAACAGACGATAAACCCACATTAAAGATAAGCGTAAATGGGAAAATCCTGGAACAAGTCAAGAGCTACGTATATCTTGGTCATATAATAACAGAAGATGGCAGATGTGAAACAGAAATCAAGAAGAGAATAGGAATGGCCAAAGCTACATTCAACAACATGAAACATATACTGACATCCAAACAGTTATCTCATAAATTAAAACTGAGAATCATAAAGTGTTATATATATTCTGCATTTCTGTATGGTGCAGAAACATGGACGATGAATAAGCATTTGGAAGAAAGAATTGAGGCTCTTGAAATGTGGATATATAGAAGAATGGGGCGTATCTCATGGAAAGAGATGAAAACAAATAAGGAGGTCCTAGAAAATCTAGGTATGAAAAGAGAACTAATGAGAGAGGTCAAAGTTCGGCAGCTAAAATACTTTGGCCACATAAAAAGGCATAACACCTTGCAGAAGACCATAACAGAAGGGAGAGTTGAAGGTAAACGTGCAAGGGGAAGACAGCGCTATAAGTGGGAAGATAACATCAAGAGATGGACGGGAAAGAGTCTATCAGAGTGTACCACCAAGACAAGAGACAGAAGACGTTGGAGATCCATTACAGCCAACCTCCGTTGTGGAGATGGCAACTGATGATGATGATATTATCATCATCACTCATCAGCTTCCTAAAGAGCCTAGGCCTTCGACAGATTCTAGCTAAGCCTTTCTTGCCTGTGCTGTCTGTTCAAAATCTTCCTGTGTCTTCTTTAACCCTGTCATGTTTGTCTCAAGGCATCTTTTCCATGTGTTTTTTTTTTTCTGTGTTCCTCTTACCCTGGAGAATCCATAACAATAACTGCCTTGTAATACTAGCAGCAAGTTTCCTCGATGTGTGTTGTACCCAACACTAGCAATTTCTTCTCTTGTATTTTTCCACTGGTTCTTGTCATCAGTTGTACCTTGGAAAATAATATTTCTTTAAATGACATTTATCGTATCTGAGCTGATAGAACTAACATTATCTAAAATTCTTTGAGATATTCTTAAATTTTTATTCCCCAAAAAAAGAAGCTAATGATTTAAGACATCCATCGGTAGCACAAATAACGGATCTGTGATCTGCTTTGTACGCACCAAAAGTTCTGTACCCTGCTTAATTGAATAAATTCCTGCATTTAATTCTTCACAGAAAGTCGAGTTGTTTTTGGGACTGCGGAATCGGTTAATTTCCCTAAAACGTCATGATTCACAAGCCTCAAATTTCCCTCTGCTTACCCATATGTTAGGTAAACAAGTCAGAACTGCTTTTGTGCAGTCTTAGAGCAGGTACAGTTCAAAACTTCAGTCTTTTTTTAAAATTGACTCTACCTTAAATACGTGTGTATACATATATATTATGTGTGTGTGTGTGTGTGTTTAAAATGCCTGATTGTAGTTTCTCCATATTCACTTTTATTACATTCTAAACATACAGGCGAAAACAGCGCTTCAAGCACCCACCGTTACCTTTGTTGAGACATTACTTCTTGTCCGAAATGCAGGGTTTAGGACTACCACGAGTAGGTATCCAATGGGCTGTCTTGTTTATTTGTAACTGATTTCTTTAATGTCTTTTTCACCAGGAAGTTTTATGATTGTTAGCATTGATTTTACGACAAATGCTCATGTTAAAGTTCTAAATCTTTGTCAGCCTCTGGGAGAATTCAATTTAATATGTTGTACAAATCTTGTTTGTCTCACGGAAAAAGCAGACAACAAATAAAGAAGTCCTAGAACACCTAGAAATGAAAATAGAATAATGAAGGAGATCAAAATTAGACAGCTAAAATATTGTGGCCATGTAAAAATAATAGAAGGAAGAGTTGAAGGCAAACGTGCAAGAGGGAAAGACAGCGCCATAAGTGGGAAGATAACATCAAGAGATGGACAAGACAGAGTGTACCATCAAGATGAGAGACAGAACATATTGCAGATCTATTGCATCTGACCTTCATTGTGGAGATGGCACCTGATGATGATGATGATGATAAATCCAGCAATCTTAATGGGTGAAAAGTTAATATGACTAAAACTGAGACATATTTGTCATATTTTTGCTCAATACAAAGCATGGAGCCATTACTGCAGCTGGGTCCCTTTGCAAGAAACCTGCTTCAAAGCACATGCTTCCACAGCAGAAGTGGTTTCTGTAGCAGTTTGTATTACATTATGATGCTGCCAGTCCCCACGCACTACCTCACAATACCTGCTCTGTATGACATGCCTGATGGAGCAGTAGTTCTATTGTTTGTCTCCCCATGGAGCTAGACCGGGGGCAGAACAGTTTCTTCTTCTTTGTTCGTCCTGAAAAGGACGTTGGTTGCGTTGTGTCCGTTTACAGCAAAGCTGCGATATTTGCGCTTTTCAGACGACACATCCGACTTCAGCACAGCATTTTTGGGTCCGGGTTAGCTTTTCCTTTTCGATCCCTACTCACTCAGCCAGTCTGCAGTGATGCAGCCTGTTTCCAGGACCACCACTTGGAGGTGGAGTAAGGTCTTGGTCAGCTCTAGTTCGCTGACCCTGACGCAAGCAGTCCAGCTATGGGTCGCTAACTGCATTCCTCACTGTTGACGCGTCTTAGGTCCCGCAAAACAGTTTGACAGTCTAGATTTTACTGATAACTACACTCTTCTGACCCATAAGCATACACAAGTGCAGGACAGAATGATAATACTTGATAAGAGATCGCAGCAAGAGGGTCTGAACAGGCACAGGAAAAAAAAAATCAAGATTATGAGAATGAATGCGGCAAATGATACCCAGGTTGCAGTTGGGAGATACAAGATGTATATACATAATGTATAAATCTTATCAGCAGTTTAATCTTATCAGCAGTATAGACAAAGTTGGAGGAACAGATAGTGATATCGGAATAACAACACAAAACCCAAGAGGAACCTTCATTACATTGGGACATACAGTGAAATCAAATCCAGCACACAAAAAAGAATCTTCAGCTCAAATAGCTAGGCTGTCGTATGACTCTCAAACCAGGGAAACAAACAAATATCAACGATAGATAGTCATAAATGGGTGCTTGTGCAGAATAAAATGATTGAATGGTACGGCAGGATAACCAGTGTGGAACTGATGGCAAGAAGCAGACAAATACCAGTGGAACAAGAGGAGAGGAGAAGACACTAGGATATCTACACATTGAGATAACCAGTGTGGAACTGATGGCAAGAAGCAGACAAATACCAGTGAAACAAGAGGAGAGGAGAAGACACTAGGATACACATTGAGATAACCAGTTGATAGTATTACCAGCCAGTCATCCTTCTGGAATCCCCATGGTAAGATAATTAGAGGAAGACCAAAGAACACGAAGAGAAGGGAATTAGACATAGACAGGAAGTGGATAACGACGCCATGGAAGGACCTTGAAAGACAGGATAGAAAGGCTTGGTTTCTATTGGTTAAAGGCGTGCGACCCATATGGAGCTTAAAGGTAATAATGATGAATCAAATGGGCGTGACCATTTTTATTTCTGGCAGAGCCCTCAAAATGTCATGAAAGGAGCACATATCACAAATAATTTATTTAGCGGTGCTAGAGGAACTAAGAGAAAGGTGGGATTCAGGATGGATGTATGTGTTTATTTGTAAATTGTTATGTGGACCTTTTTATTTAATGTTAGGATAAAATTTTTGTTTTCTGTAGTTGTTAATATTGTAGAGGTTGATTTTTGCTTGATCTTCTTAATGACCTAGTAGCTAATTGTATTCTACAGCAATATTTAACAACCCCAGTTCTGAACCATGATCCATTTCCACCTCCAGACAGTATCAGATCATATACAAGACCCATCAGGTGAGTGATGAGAATATAGCGCTTGTGAACATGTTAGTGGTGCATTTATATATCCCACTCCATATTTCTTTACTTGCTATACATGCCACGTCAAGAAGCAACTTGTCCATTAATTGTGCACTTACAAGTCATATTCAGACTCGTGTGTGCCTAGTATACACAGCACCAGATGACAAATGCCCCCTCTGTTTTAGCTCAGGAAATTTTGATGTTAGATGTCCCTCATGCTGTGACCGTGTGGGGTGTGTAAATGCTTATTGTATCATTCAAGTCAGGAATTACTGGTATACTGCCAGAGGTCTTAGTTCTTGATGAAAATTGTAACCCAGGTTTGTTCCAGAATTCCTCTGTGATGTTTTGTGTTGTGTAACAATTATTAGCATACTATTTTGTTCCTTATATACTGTAAAACTCTTCAACATGAGGTAATCAAGCAAGTCCTCTAGATCCAACAAAACAATTTTATTCACGTGTATTTACAAATCCATAGTAAGCAAAGTCATATGCATACATCTTCTTAAAACAATCCTCATAAAAAATGTGTCTTAGTGCTGGTTATTTATTGGCTATCTTCTCCTTGCAGCCTATTCAAGTTGGGGTAATTATTTTGGTTTAATTCCTTTGAGTTTGCTTCTAGTAATTTATCCGACTTAGGAGCAAATTGACAGTAGAGCCTCTATCTTTTCTTATTGATTTGTAGCTAAATCTGACATTTACGAACTCTGCTTCATCCCTTATAAGTTCAGTTCGCTATCTGTACAGTTAGGCATTTCTGGCCTAATTAAGTTTTATTTCTGAAAAATGAAACAAGTCACTCGAAGCTGTACTTACTGAAACATAAGAATTTCCAACATATTAAAAGAAAGTTATCTGCTTCTTAGAGTTGATATCTTGAAAACTTCAAGACCAGCAGTTATACGTCTGTACAGACTGGCTTTTGGGGATCAACTAACTTCTGATATCTAAGTTTGCCTTCGCAAAAGTCGTGCGGGCTTTTCCAGCCCTTTGGTTGGACAGTCTAATATTTCTTTATTTATTTCATTGGATCTCACATGCCCGCCGATGGAGTATCTCGGCTATTCCGATTTACGTCATCGGTTGCTGAGCAACTGCCGCCAAAAATTAGCGTTGAATCGCTATTTAACCTAGTTTCAGTCTCAATCTGATGACCGCGTATCTTGAGTCTATTTCAATAAAACCTCGTAACTATTCTTCCTAATCTAACTGATAACAATTAGCATGAATGATGCTATGGTATCAGTAGTAGGCCATCCGATGACAATGCCTATCTGGGGAACTTTATATTTCTTGTCATATTTCAGCCATGTGTGACGAGAGTACTGAGATTCTGTCTTTCAAATGGCCCATGTCTTTTCCTCCTTGCATTTTGTTCACTATTTCTAGGAGGGATTACAGAAAAATCCTTCTCCATGTTTCTTCTCCTTCTATTATTTACGTTTTTTCAAGATGAGATCACGAGGGAGTTTGATCTCATCTGCTTTATGGTTCTTCTTTATGTGTTTAGAATGGGGGTGTAGGGAATTGGACAGTATTATTCTAGATTAAGATTATAGAGGCTAGTTCAGGATTTGCCCCAGTTTTAGTCTTTTTTAAAGATAGGGCAGGTGGCCCTAGACGCATTTTTCGGGAGTTAAATTAATTGCGGCCATTTTTGCTTCATTTCCGCAGTATAGGGCTAGGACGAATTCCCGTTTCTTTGTCTAGCAGAAACTGGTTGCATCAGCATGATCTAAGGTTCTGAGTGGCTGAGAGCTAACTGCAGTTGAAATGCAGAGCTCCCATTGGCTTTAGAACCACGCCGCGCATATGACGTCATGAAGTCGGCGCATGGGGGTCTTGATAATAAATAGGCTAGCATTTCATATTTTCGTTCTCTTCGTCTATAACTTGCCAAGCTGGGTGCCAGAAGCAAATTGTCGATTGCCTTTCAGTTGGACATTCGAGATTTGGTAAGCATGAATTTTTGCGTGAGGACTTTATTTAATTTTTCTAGTCCTAGCCGATCATTTAAGTTTCTTTGGGCAGTTTAAGTTTAATTTAATTCTTAACTCCAGAGCCATCAATACGATCTTAGTGATAGACTTGAAACTTTATAGGTCCATTTTATTCCTTGTTGAAGGAATAGCGGCATGGTTTAAAAGTTGAGATATCACCGCTTTGTATTATTGCAAAGTCGGTCGGGAGAGAAACTCGCATCTGCGAATCATATTTATTTACAGAATGACGGGAGTCTGTGTATTTGTGATTTTATTGAGAATGTAATGCTGCAAGTTATTTATATTATAGTACACTTCTATAGGTGGACGGGGGGAGAAGAGGTGGAATTTGTAAAGCACGTGGGCGTGTTGGTTACGGTATATTTATTGATACGATGTTCAGAGGGATGAGGGGGAGAGAAGCACGTGGTCATAAAATTGTAACCACGTGTTTGTAACTACTGAGATTTAATTGATAACCATTATGTATAACTTTTGACGGCATATATAGATGCTAGCGTAAACAGGGTTATATGTTATTGATTGTGCATTGTTATTCTGTGTATTCAGAAGATGGAGATGAAATTTATTTCTGTTAAGGGAATAATACTTTATTTCATTTTGAATGTGATTACTATTATTGACGGGAAGTTTAGGAATTCCTAGAGAGGGCTAGTTTTATTTTGTGTTAATAATTTGCTGCATGTAGTGTCGGCGTAAGAAGTAGGCCACAGTACGTCTGCCCAGACGGGCCAGTGAAAATATTGTTGTTGCTCGTAGTTAGTCAGGCAGAACCTGGGTCAGACGGTCTGCGGTGTTGTATTACCGGGTGATGTTTATTTTGACTCGGAGAGAGAGAAGAGAGGGGAGTTACGGGTTGAAGAGTAAGGGAGTTATTTGTTATTTGAAATAGAGTATTAACGTTTTGTTTAGCTGTTGTTTTTGCTTTTGTCTAAACAGCAGGTGCCGGTTTTTGTGGGGAAGAGCAGAATTTTTGATACCACAAAAATTTCTCCCATGGCGAAGTTGTGGCATTCGCCGACAAGCTAAGTCGCGCATGAATTGCCAGTGGTGGAAGGAGAGGAAGAAAATACGTTTTCCCAGCCAGGGGAAGACATTTTCCAGCGAATAGGATTTTTGTGGATAAATCCTGAGTTCTGACGCTCGGTCGGTTACACACGCAGATTTGGCATGCTGCCAGCGTTGTGGTAATTTTATGTTCGCTTCTTCACGGCCATAATAAAGCCGATAGCCCCATCGCCCAGTCATAGGTAATCAGGCAGGTAACCTCAGAGGTGTTAGGAGAAGCCAGCTACAGTTCCAGTCCAGAATCCAGTGGGGTTCTGTTAAACCTTAGTCATCAATTCCAGAGTTAGTGGAGAGAGAGAGGGTAAACATTCTCTCTACTGAAGTCAGCACAGATAGGCAGAACTGATAGTTTTGGTGAATCATAGCAGAGGACCGCTGCTGAAGTTTAGAGGTGCAGTTAGTTGTGTTCAGGAGATTCCAGGATAGGCTGTGTAGAACCGAAGTCTGTGCAGAAATTGTGTAGACACTTCGTAGTCGTTCCAGCTATCAGTGGACTTAGAGTTAGAATTTAGAACAGCTAGTTTGGAGTGTAGGCGACATCAAGTGCAGTGTAGTTCATTTCAGTTAACCTTACCTTCTTTCTCCATACAGGTTGCAATTGTGGGAGAAGGGTTGGGGTTGATGCATTTTTAACTGTGCTTGATTTTGTTTCAGGTGTGCATCCTCGCACTTTATGTATTTGACATGTATATGAGTTTGTTTATAGGTGTATAATAAACTTGTATAAATTGTAGCTGGCATCAGTCATTTCCTTTAAGTACAGTAGCTATATGTTGTCTGTATCTTGGTGTTTGTGAAGCTTGATATAACCTTATCCCCTTAGGGTAGCTAGAGGTTGTTGACAACTATAGCACATAAGACGTCCGAAGTGGCGAGGAAAGAATCAACCTCTGTTCTTAACCTCGGAGCCAATAGTGTCAACTGTTCACATTGCACTATCATTTTCTTCTAAATCTATCTTTTCAATCTTTCTTCTCACTAGTGTCTTGTCACTGTATGTAGACAGTCTCTAGTCCTAAATCCATTTCGTGACACCATGTGGGCAACTTTGTTAAATCAGAAAAAAGATGTATTTGAAAGTTTACCTCATTCACAGTCACTTTCAAGCACTTTTTTCTGATTCAAAAATGCAAGAGGAACGCGAGGATAAGTAATCCTTCTGGTCAAAAATGCCACAGGAACACAGGGAAATGTAAACCTTTTTGTAGGAAATGCCACAGGAACATGAGGAAAAGTAAATCTTCTGGTCAGAAATGTCACAGGAACATGAGGAAAAAAATAACCTTCTGGTAGAAAGTGTCACAGGAACATGAGGAAAATAAAACTTTCTGGTCAGAAATGTCGTAGGAACACAAGGAAAAGTAAACCTAGTAAAAAATGCCACGGAAATACAAGGAAAAGAAAACTTGGTTCAGTTTTCCTATGGTCTTGCTCTATTTCTGATTTGGATTTACCAGTGTGACAACAACCATTCATTAAAGCAGCATTTGTCACTCACAGTAGGCATGTCATTAAAGCAGCATTTGTCAAACTCACAGTAGGCATGTCATTAAAGCAGCATTTGTCAAACTCACAGTAGGCATGTCATTAAAGCAGCATTTGTCAAACTCACAGTAGGCATGTCATTAAAGCAGCATTTGTCAAACTCACAGTAGTCCTGTCATTAAAGCGGCATTTCTCAAACTCACAGTAGTCATGTCATTAAAACAGCATTTCTCAAACTCACAGTAGTCCTGTCATTAAAGCAGCATTTCTCAAACTCACAGTAGTCCTGTCATTAAAGCAGCATTTCTCAAACTCACAGTAGTCATGTACCCCTTATGAGAGTTTAGTCTAACTGGTGTACACCTCTCATGTATTAAATTCTGATGAATTGCTTTCTGCAGTAAACAAAAGTATGATACAGTAAAATAAAAAAGTCTGCTGCGCACTTCCCTTGAACCCCCTCTGTGGAAAACACTGCATTAAATGATTCACTGTCTTTATTATATTAGTACATTTAGATTAGTTCTCTCTTTCATTTAACTCTATTATTTTCATATATGTCCATGACGAAGACAGGGTGGTCATAAGGCAGGCCTGTTTCTTTGTCTTCTATCTCAGTCAGACTCCAGACCACATATTCTCATTGACCTTACAGTCTAAAATAATCTTACTGTAGCCCATCTTGTTACCTATGCCATAATAAGAGGCCCCACATATTTGACCAGGGGTCTTTGAAGAAAGAAATAATAGAACTACTACACCTCAGGCATGTTGTACAAAGGTCAAGGATCCCGTTACACGCCTGTTACGACTTAGAGGTGACAGTCGATCTTGCAGAGTACATCGTGCTATGTAACGCAAATGATAATGGGCAGTCATTCAGGACAAAATCTGATAGGTACAACATGAGCCCGCAAGTGGCAGTCCACAGCAAACATAGCAAAAGTTTATTCTCATAAAAACTGGCTCCATCAAGTAATAATATATGTGGCATGGAAGAATGTATCAATAATGTAGTTCTTCATGATCAGTCTTCTGTCTATAAATCTCAATCATAGTCATCTTATAATAAGTGGCAATAAAAGTATAATACAGTCCTCTCCTCTCCTTAATTCTGGCTGTTGTGTCTAGAGGTTCGTGTAGACCACGAGGAGCCAAGCAATGCGGCAGAAATATTCATGACAAAATCTTAGATGCATTATTCGAAAAAATACTCCCTGGATATGGTAATAACTTCTGGGTAAGTTAATGTACCATTCTGCATAATATCAAGTAAGTGGCGGCCTCCGAAATAACAATGCCACTGAACATCAGAATACAAGTCTCCACAATCTTAGGGAGCTTGAAAAAAGTACGTCTACTCCGGACGACTGAAAAATACGAAAGGCCAAGACGGCTGACCGTTAGAATGCAAAAGCGCGTGATATATTACGTCATTAGTTACCGGTGACGTAGCAAGTTATGCGGCGTTCTATTATAAGTTAAAAATCGTACACAAAAACTGACTTTACTACAGACTGCTATATCTCCTCAAATCAATGGATATATGCCTGCGTGTAGCAACAACATATTATAACATATTAATTTTATCCTTAACAATGCCCATTGAGGCATATTGGGAATATGGTGTTAGGCCCATATTTTCTTGACCATCGGCACACTAGGGGTGATGTGGTCAGCATCACGCCGGCTGCCTTAACCTTCCCAGAGTTACTCTGGTACCCCGGAGCCGTTTGCGGTCTAAAAAATCCAACCTCAACTGGGGATCGAACCATGGAACACCGAGCTAGGAAGCCAGTGCACTAACCATTGAGCTACTGCGGCTCTTATGTTGTACAAGGTGACTAATATAACTTTGTGTCTTTTTTCTTCTTTGATCCTTAGCTGCCGACCGTCAAAGCAGTCAGTGGCCATCACGCCTGGTGGCGTCTTGTAGGGCAACAACAAATTGATTCCACTTTGCTCGGTCGGTGGCCATCCTTCGTACAGTGCCCCAACTCTGGTTCATTCTTTGCATCTCAGCCTCCACAATCCTCCGCAAGTTGTTTTTGGTCGGTCTGTCTTTCGTTTTCCTTCAGGGGTCCATAGCATAGCTGTTCTTGTGATGGCATCAGGGTCTCTTCTGAGGACATGGCCAACCCAGCTCCAGCGTCTGCCAGCTATGATGGTGTGCATGTCCTCTTGCTTGCTCTGAGTAAGCAGATCTTGGTTGGTGATGGTATTCAGCCAAAAGATTCGGAGAATTTTTCTTAGGCATGTTGTGTGAAAAGAGGACAATTTCGACATTTCCTTCTCTGTAACTCTCCAGCATTCCACACCATAGAGAAGCACAGAAAGCACACAGCTCTGATATAATCCTAATTTTGTGCTTGTGCTGTACTGAGAGGACTTCCAGATGTTATTTAGACTAAAAAAGGCTGTTCTTGCTTTGTTCATTCTGTTGTTGTCTTTGCTTGCTTCGCCGTCTGGTGTTACTATGCATCCTAGGTATGTGAAGATGTCTGTCTGTTCCAGTTGCTGATTTTTTACTGATATGGGCTCAGGGTTGCTCACATTGAGCGTCATGACCTCTGTCTTCTTTAGATTGATGTTCAAGCCCACCTGCTGGCTATACTTATTAAGTCTATCCATTTTTTCCTGGATGTGTTGATGTGAATGTGCTAGTAGTGCAATGTCATCTGCATATTCCAGATCTTCCAATGTAGAAAATGTAGTCCATCTTATTCCTCTTGGACTGCCCTCTGTTGTCTGGCGCATCACCCAGTCTATGACTGTTAAAATTAGAGTGGTTGATAAGGGGCATCCCTGTCGTACTCTTGTCTTCAGCTCAAAGGTTAGGTTGCTCTGCCCAACGCTACACGTAAAGTTGGCATAGAGGCTTTTTATGATTGACACTGTGCAGCTTGGAATTCCATAAGCCCTCAGTATTTTCCATGAACTGTCCCTATATATACTGTCAAAAGCCTTTTCAAAATCAACTAAATTAATGTACAGCTGTCTTTGCCATTCTGAGCACTGCCTCTATAATGTTTCTGAGAGTAAATATATGATCTACACATCTTCTGTTCTTTCTAAATCCTGCTTGTTCTTTCCTCAGTTGTGGTCTACTGCTTTTGAAATTCTCTGTACGATTATCCTGCCTAGTATTTTGCTGGGAACTGAGAGAAGAGTGATTCCTCTCCAATTATTGCAGTCTGCAAGATCTTCCTTCTTGGGCAATTTGACAATTATTCCTTTGTTCCACTCCGTTGGTGTTGTCCCTGTTTTCCAGACTTGTGCAAATAGTGGTTCTAATAGTTCTGCTGCTAGCTCAGGGTCTGTCTTAAATAGCTCTGCATTTAAGTTATCATGGCTAGGAGCTTTTCCATTCTTTAACCCTTTGATTGCTGTGATGATTTCTTCTTTTCGTGGAATGTCTGTATTAACATCTAGATCATTTTCAGCCTCAGGAACATTGAATAGTGTCTCTGGTGGTTCCTTGTTCAGGGTTTCTCTGAAATGCTCTGCCCATCTTGTTTCCTGTCCCTCTGCTGTCGTGATGAGATTTCCTTACTTATCTCTTACTAATGTAATATTGTTTGCACCTCGTTTTCCGCTGATGATTTTAGTTATTTTGTATACTGTGCTTTGTTCATTTCTCAGTGCTGCCTGTGGTGTCTGCCCATGCACACCACATGTTGGATTTATTGAGTTTGAGTCAGTGCTGATAAATGCGGCACTATTTGGAATATTGAAAAGGAAGCGCACCGGAAAATGAGAGAAAAGAGATGTTTATAATGTGTATGGCCAAGGTGTTAAGAAAAAACCTTGAGCTTTGTGGCCGCTGTGTTTTCTTGTAAGTTCCATTGGGAACATATTGCGAAGTGTTCACCTTTCTAAATGGATGTGGTTTGTACAAGAGGAGGAATACTCTTGGCATATGATTAATACTGTATTGATGAGGTTTGGTAATTAAGGATTAATCTTGACGAACGCTTCTGTATGCTACAAGGAATATACGTTATTAAAGGATGTTGAGTTCGTTAAAAAGGAAGACTGTTTTAGTTCGTCATTGGTGATTGGGTCAGTTAAAGAACCCACATGTATGTTGTTGAGTATGGAATAAAACTATAATCGTTGGGTCACCCTGGACGTAACAGAATAACGAGCATTATTATGAAACAACAGCAGGAGTAATCAAATATACATTAACATAATCAACATATACTTGAACTGTGGACAGGGGTAGCAATTTATCTGAAATAATAAAAACGAACCCACAATATATTCAAACAGCGCCCCACCACAGATATGGGAGGCTGTCGTCCGTTGGATTTGAAGGACATAATAATGTAATCGCTGATACTCTGTCGAGAGTAATACATTAAAATACGGAACTGTCCTGGGTACAGGAAGTGACAACAAACAATATTTATGTTCATAATCAATTGATAGGTAGATTATATAGCGATATTTTCGTAGCATTAATATGTTGCTCACAAGTTGTTGCCACATATTTTAACTGCATTTCACTCATCGTGATATCATTTCACTCATTGCTTGAATTTGATTTTCCTTTTTATCATTATAGTTAAGTATAGTTAATGATGGCCTGGAAACCTGCAGTTTCCAGTAGCGCGCAAGGGGGGTAATATGTGGTGTCTGCCCATGCACACCACATGTTGGATTTATTGAGTTTGAGTCATTGCTGATAAATGCGGCACTATTTGGAATATTGAAAAGGAAGCGCACCGGAAAATGAGAGAAAAGAGATGTTTATAATGTGTATGGCCAAGGTGTTAAGAAAAAACCTTGAGCTTTGTGGCCGCTGTGTTTTCTTGTAAGTTCCATTGGGAACATATTGCGAAGTGTTCACCTTTCTAAATGGATGTGGTTTGTACAAGAGGAGGAATACTCTTGGCATATGATTAATACTGTATTGATGAGGTTTGGTAATTAAGGATTAATCTTGACGAACGCTTCTGTATGCTACAAGGAATATACGTTATTAAAGGATGTTGAGTTCGTTAAAAAGGAAGACTGTTTTAGTTCGTCATTGGTGATTGGGTCAGTTAAAGAACCCACATGTATGTTGTTGAGTATGGAATAAAACTATAATCGTTGGGTCACCCTGGACGTAACAGAATAACGAGCATTATTATGAAACAACAGCAGGAGTAATCAAATATACATTAACATAATCAACATATACTTGAACTGTGGACAGGGGTAGCAATTTATCTGAAATAATAAAAACGAACCCACAATATATTCAAACAGCGCCCCACCACACTGCCTCTTCTGCCTGTCTTGCAAGATCATCTAGGAAATTCCTTTTGTTGGCTCGGGTTTGGCGTTTAACTTCCTTGTCCAGCTGACTGTACTGTTCGCTATATAGTTGCTTTAACCTGGGGGACTTCGCTTCTGTTTTCTTTCTTTTCATTTCCTTTCTCATCATTATGGTGTTTAATGTTTCTGGTGTTATCCAGTCTTGCTTCTTCCTTTCCTTGAATCCCAAGCATGATTTTCTGCTTTCCTTATATATTGTTAAAATGGTGTTGAAATTCTGGTCTATATCATCAGTCAATGTCTTTTCCTGACTTTTGGCAAATTGATATCGCTTCTTTATATCAGCTGCAAAGGCTTTTCTGGTAAGGGGGTCCTTCAATTTGCTGATGTGAAACCTTTTCTGTGTAGTTACAGTTGGTCCAGTCCTTCTTAGTTTCACTATTACTAAATGGTGATCACTTCCCACATCCGCACCTCTCCTAACTTTGTGCATGGGTCTGATAATCTCATCATGTCAAACAAATTGACACAGAAACCACGGCTAGAAGATCATGTGACTGCTTGTGCAGGCTTTCTACAAGGGGAACAGCTGCAGTGGTAGTTGTGTGCTCCATAAGTTGGGCAAAGTCAAATGATGATGATGATTGTATTAGGCTGAGCTGTACTTGTTCTCTTTGGTTTATGTAATCAGCACATCTTCTATCTTCCATAGAACTAGGCTGATCTTGACTAACATAGGGTCACCATATCATTTTTAACAAAAAGAGGATATTTTTTAAAAATGTTACGTTAAAAAAAAAAAGAGGACAAAATGGGCCCAAAAAGTAGGGGAAAAAAACCGAGGACTTGTCAATTTCAATATTTTAATGCATGGTTCTTATTATTAGTTCTAATTTTATAAAGGTTAAAAAAAAAAATAGAAATAAAATGTATTTTAAATTGTCTGTTTTTGAATCCTTTTAACTTCATAAATTAACTTTCCACATGTTTATCAGTGTTGATTTTTTTTTTTTTTTTTTAACCAGCGGCACTTGGGCTTTCAGCCCTTCGGCCCAATGACATGTCATTGCGAGGCTGGGGAACCTGAGGACTTTCCTTCCAACCCGGTCAGGAGCTTCGCTCCTTCCCATCCACAGAGGGTTTATCACAGGAGCCGTTCAGGCTATTCAGTCAAATTTCCGGCCGTAAACATTTCTTCAAACGCCGACGCCCGGGTTTGAACCATGAACACCTGGTCGCCAGTACAACGCCGAAGCCATTACACCAGCGCGGCTCCCATCAGTGTTGATAAAATTATTATTATTATTATTATGTTAATAATATTATTATTTTGTTATATTTTATTTTTTTTATTTATTTTTTTGCCAACATTATCTTCTTCAATAATTTTGTATTTTTTTTAAACAATCACCAAATGAGAGCATAACACTTTATAAAATTATATTTCTGAAACTAAATTCCGTTTATGGAATCCACATAGAAACTGTGTTTGTATTTTGTCCAGTAACTTTTCATCAATGAAGAAAGCTTGCCCACGTATGCATTGTGACCAGGTGCCACAAAGAAGTATTGTGCGATCATTCAGAAGAATGAAATCCAATTCTTCCTGATTGTTTAACAATTTTGATTCATTTCTCATGTGCCAGCAACTGCATGAATCCTTCATCATTAATGTTACTTTCAGTAAATGTTGTCAGATTGTTAAGTTGATCAAAGCACTTGCATCGTAGCATGCAATATCTTTATCAATTAAATATTGACCAGAAGCTCGTACATCTTCCCATGTTGTTGCTCCTTTTAACGCCATTCATGAAAAATATTTGAGATCTTCTGATGGTTTCATCTGTATCTCCAAGTCTGCTAAACAACGGATGTACAGTCATTTATTATCATCATGAAACTTGTCACACAAACTATCAAGTCCAGTCTGTATCTCCAAGTCTGCTAAACAACGGATGTACAGTCATTTATTATCATCATGAAACTTGTCACACAAACTATCAAGTCCAGTCTGTATCTCCAAGTCTGCTAAACAACGGATGTACAGTCATTTATTATCATCATGAAACTTGTCACACAAACTATCAAGTCCAGTCTGTATCTCCAAGTCTGCTAAACAACGGATGTACAGTCATTTATTATCATCATGAAACTTGTCACACAAACTATCAAGTCCACTCTGTATCTCCAAGTCTGCTAAACAACGGATGTACAGTCATTTATTATCATCATGAAACTTGTCACACAAACTATCAAGTCCAGTCTCTTCGTTATTCAACAAGCGTATTCAGAATCTTCAAGGTCACAGAGTGTTGACACAAACGCTGATTAAGAATGCCCATCATTCAGTTAAGAATGTGAACAGCTAAACTACATTCCTCTTGCAGTTCGTTCAATAGTTACTTGTAAAAATATTCCTTAAAGAATAAACTTGCATAAGATCTGACATATGTTCAATCTCTTAGGAAAAAGCCGGACAAAATACACTTTTGAAAATAGCCGCCTGGATGCTCAAGCTTAAGTTGAAAATGAGACCAAATCCAGGGAAAAGAGGATAAATGGTCATCCTAGACTAACAGTCAGTGATACCGTAAATATTTTGTTTATAATGACACTATTGCAAATTCAACATTTCAGGCCAACAGTTGCCTCTCAGGATCAGAGTGGATTTTTGAGGTCACTTCTGCAGTCACTTCTTCCTTCATATAACCCCTATGTAAGTATAAGTCTCTTTTCTTTCTAACCCCTAATTTAAATGTCTCCCTTCTTATTTTTTTTTCTTTTTTTTTTCCCTTAACCAGCGGCACTTGGGCTTTCAGCCCTTCGGCCCAATGACATGTCATTGCGAGGCTGGGGAACCTGAGGACTTTCCTTCCAACCCGGTCAGGAGCTTCGCTCCTTCCCATCCACAGAGGGTTTATCACAGGAGCCGTTCAGGCTATTCAGTCAAATTTCCGGCCGTAAACATTTCTTCAAACGCTGACGCCCGGGTTTGAACCATGAACACCTGGTCGCCAGTACAACGCCGAAGCCATTACACCAGCGCGGCTCCCCTCCCTTCTTATAACTCCTATGTAAGTAATTTCCCATCTTATAACTCTTATGTAAGTACAAGTTCCATTGTTATAACTCTCATGTAAGTACAAGTTCCATTGTTATAACTCTTATGTAAGTACAAGTTCCATTGTTATAACTCTCATGTAAGTGCAAGTTCCATTGTTATAACTCTTATGTAAGTACAAGTTCCATTGTTATAACTCTTATGTAAGTACAAGTTCCATTGTTATAACTCTCATGTAAGTACAAGTTCCATTGTTATAACTCTTATGTAAGTACAAGTTCCATTGTTATAACTCTTATGTAAGTACAAGTTCCATTGTTATAACTCTTATGTAAGTACAAGTTCCATTGTTATAACTCTCATGTAAGTACAAGTTCCATTGTTATAACTCTTATGTAAGTACAAGTTCCATTGTTATAACTCTTATGTAAGTACAAGTTCCATTGTTATAACTCTTATGTAAGTACAAGTTCCATTGTTATAACTCTTATGTAAGTAATCTCTCTTCTTACAACTCTTATGTAAGTACAAGTTCCATTCTTTTAATGCCTATGTCAGTACAGATCTCAAATTTTATAACTCCCATGTAAGTACAAATCTCTCTTCTTATAACTCCTGTGTAAGTGTAAGTCTCCCTTCTTATAACCCCTGTGTAAGGACAAATCTCCATTCTTATTACTATTATGTATGTACAAGTCTCCTTTTTTATAAAACCTATTTAAGCACGTTTTCCTTCTATTTCCTATGTAAGTAGGCGTTACTACTATTAATGTGTAACACAGTCACCACTAGCTCATATTAGCCAGATTTCTCCAAATTGCGGATTACTTCAAAGTTCTCATAACAGGGCATCATCCAATTTCAGTTATGGTTAATACAAAGTTGTGTAATGTTATCTTTATTTTAAATATGATGCTTTTTTAAAAAATAATAAACAGGAGCCAGCTGATGAAGCTAGACGGAGACACAGCAGTGATGATGATATTGATGGGGCTGGAGCACAGGGCATCCCACAACAGATACAGCAGAGTGTGAATGCTGTCATGCAGGCCATGAGACAGCTGCTTGCTGATCCATTTGCTGGACGAGCACCGGTGCCCAACGCAGAGAACCAGCCAGACTTTGAGCAGAATGAAGGAGAGTGGGAAGATGGAGAGCAAGAATAACTGAGAGTGGTGTTCCTTTAGATTCTATTTTTGTTTTATTTCAAAATAAGCAGACATGAGCATAAACTCAAGCAAAAGTTGGATAAATTCTGGCTGAATAAGCTGCTTGTAAGTGGCTGAAACAGCTGTGGCTTAGTTGTAATGGTGAATCTTCTTCTTCTTGTGATCGCATCTTTGATGTTTACACCGTCAGACGAGTTCTCATGATGTATTCGACGTTGTCTGGAGTTCCTCTTTAGTTCCATACAGCTTTGAGTTTAGTGTTGAGTCATTGGGCCAGTATATCTTTCTTAACTGGTCATACAGAGGACAATCCTGTAGAACATGCTCAGCAGTTTGTTCGTTTAATCCACATGTGCACAGTGGTGAAGCAGACAATCGTAGCTTGTACATTCAATTTGTTATGCCCTGTCCTGAGGCGAAGAATGGTGACCTATCCCTGCCGGTCAAGAGTGTGGTAGTCGTCGTTGGGTTGATTCTGTTCTCTTCTGATAGCCTGGATAGCTCTCTTTTTCTCAAAGTATGTGATTTTCATTTTCTTCTTGTTCACATTCTCCTCCTTTTTTTGCAAGTTTATCTGCCTTTTCATTTCTGGGTAATAGTGAATGATTCAAAGACAGATAAACATCAGTCTGCACTGCAGCCACAAGGTCTTCATCAGGGACAGTACGTATGAGAATGGCAGAAGTGAACCATTTACAGCTGGGTAGACTGGAGTGTTTCAAACCTGGCACCTTTGCCACGAGAGACCAATGCTGTAATGACCCTGACAATCAGATGCTCATGATAACAACAAGCAAACCAAAGTCCTGTTTATCTAATTATTTATCATCTTATTCTCTGGTCATTTCTCTTCATGCTGACACTCCCCCTTCTCAGATGTCCCCACCCACCCACCTTTCGTCTCTTTTGTTCTCCCTTCTAATTTTTCAGTTTCTCACCCTCTTCCACTTTTGTGCACTTATGTTCTACATGACTAAAAGGTTGGCAAGTAATTTTGCCAAACAAGTCAATTGATCATTTTATCTTATTATATATATATATATATATATATTTTTTTTTTTTAAGCAACATATCTCCATATAACTGCCCAAGCTCGCGCCCTGTTGAGGACACTCCAGCTTAACAAGCCGAAGAGAGGAGAAAACGTCGAAAGGAGCACCAGGAAAATAAGCAGCTGAGGGCTGTCACCTCAGGGGCGCATTCCCATAGTCAGTTATGACTGAAGGGGCTATTATTATTATTTTTAAAGACTAGGTAACCACTTCCATTTCTGCTGTTCTTATATGTCCCATCCCAGAAAGGACCTTCTGGTAAAGTAGGTTGGTTTATCTTGTGCCTATTTAAAACTATCCAATACCGTCTACCATTTTTGTATAGCTCACCAGTGGTCGTGTTTAGTTTGGCTGTAGCCTCTGACATTTTCAGTGACTTCTAAAATTAGCCCAAAATCTCAGACTCTTCTTCCTGCCTTTGTTTGTTGATTATGGAGCATGGGGCCCACCACTACAGAAATCCTGCACTAAATGTGGTCCTGCAGTGATGACATCTGTAGCAGTTTACTTTATATAGTGAGTTTGCCAGTCCCATACACAGCCTGACTCTTACAACATGCCTGGGGGGGAGGAGCAGTGATTCTGTTTGTTCTCTGTCTCATCAGGAAGTCACGTGAGGCACATGTCTGTTAACTACAAGACAAACTGTGGCAGGACTTACTGTATGTAGACATATAACATGCTTGTAGATCACTGCTACTGGTCACCTCTGAAAGGTAGCTACATTTATTCATCTACGAGGGGTGTTCAGAAAGTAATGCACCACATCGTTTTTCTCAGCTAATAATAAAGATAGAAGCATGAAATTTTGCACACTTCAAATATCGCATGTGCCAATTGTGTACACCAAATTGCACCGCAACCGGCCAAATAATACGGCTGCCCTAAACCGTTGAAATGGAGCGTGTTAGCAACTTGCGTTATAAGCAGCGAATTGTGATATAATTTCTCATTGCAGAGAAGGACACTGTTGTGAACATTCACAAGCGTCTATGTGATGTGTATGGAAGTTTTGCAGTTGACAGGAGTACAGTCAGTCGCTGGGTTCAAAGAATCAGGAAGTGGAGATACGGAGCTGCTTGATCGGCGGCGCTGTGGACGTCCTGCCACAGCCATCAACGCAGAAATGTTGAAATGCGCTGAGGGCATTATTCTTACTGATAGGCGAATCACTACTCAACAATTGGTCTTACAGCTGTCAGTCAGTATTGGTAGTGCAAATGCAGTTATAAAAACTCTTGGATTTTCTAAGGTTTGCGCAAGATGGGTTCCTCGAAGTCTCACAAATGACTACCGATAGCAAAGGAAAGCAATTTCTTCTGAATTGTTGGAGCGTTTCAATGCTGATGGAGATAACTTTTTGGCTAAGATCGTTACAGGTGACGAAACCTGGGCACATCATTTTGAACCTGAGACAAAAAGACAGTCAATGGAGTGGCATCATCTGCAATCCCCACGAAAGAAAGAAATTCAAGACAATTCCTTCAGCTGGAAAGGTCATGATCACTGTCTTTTGGGACATTGAAGGTGTGATTCTTGTGAACGTTATGCCAAGAGGAGAGACAATCAATACGCAAGCTTACGTTAAGACATTGAAAAAACTCAATCAACGTTTTCGCAGAGTTCGGCCGCAGACCTGCTTCTCCTTCACGACAATGCGCGACCTCACACAAGTCTGGCAACATGGGAAGCAATCACCAAATTGGGTTGGACTGTACTACCCCATCCACCCTATAGTCCCGATTTGGCACCCTCTGATTTTCATCTATTTGGTCCACTTAAAGATGCACTCCGTGGGACAAGGTTTGAAGATGATGAAGGAGTGATTCATGCAGCGAAGAAATGGCTACATGATCAAGACAAAATCTGGTACGGGCTAGGAATACATGCACTTGTTTCGCGCTGGCATAAAGCCGTAAAATTTGATGGGGATTATGTTGAATAATACTGATGTTTACGTGACATATCCATGTATATTGTGTATAAATTTCATGATTTTTTAATAAACAGCTCCTGAGAAAAACGATGTGGTACATTACTTTCTGAACGCCCCTCGTATATGAACCAAGAATAGTTGTAGAATAAACTGATTCTCAACTTATCACTGTGTTTGTTTCATATAAATTAACAACTACAAAATATGTTAACATAATTATGATCATTTATTTAAAGGGAGTGGTGCAGTAGCCTGAGATACTGTAACTTTATGTTTTATTTTGGTTTGTTGATGATATGTCAGTGGTGACATCAAATGTCAGTGGTGACATCAAATGTCAGATTGTGCAGATAAAATAAAGTCATTTTTATCACATAACTGAATTTTGTCTATGGTTAAAGACATTTTATTATTGACCAGTTTCGTTTTGCAAAACTCAAATCTTGCCATTTTAATATGAGACTTTTTTGCTGCTAGCATCTTAAATACAGGGTAACCACTAGATTGTGTATCATCGCTAAAAAAGCATTCATTCATTCACATTTGGTTCTTGAAATCTGTACGTAGATCACTGGCAGCCAACACAGGAGCTAAGGGATCTACTTAAATCTTTAGCCTGCTAAAGATCACCCTGAAAGAATCATGTCTGTTTTCAGAGAATTTGGAATTGGGAATAACTTCAGCCTAAATATAACTTATCTCTGCTGGATGATGCACTTCCTGCGATTCTTTTAATAGAACAGTGCAAAACAATATTTTACCATATGTTAACTTCACTTCAGAGAAAGATCACTTAACTATCTCATACAGTTCACAGTTAAAATGAATTTTTGTAATGTAGCTCGTGAGTTTTCACTGAAAATGAGGAAGAAGTACCTTTCATGCTGGGACTACCATGCTTTTAAATGTTGGCAGGTGAAGACTAGTTCAAAAACTTAGAGAGAGCTTTCATATTATTTCTCTGTCACCTTGAGATCCACCAGTATTTCAGGTTCTACCTTATGTCAACCCTTTATCTAGATCATTCTACCTTATGCCCACCCCATATCTAGATCATTGTACTTGCTATGAGCTACTCCAGTCTCCATTGAAGGATTAACTAGCATATTGTAATGCCTAAAAAATGATTTAGTGTCTGTCATTGCATAAAAACATTTAGAAATTAACTGCTAATTTTGTGTTTTAATCACTATGAGAAAGATTGCAGTAAAACTGACTAGCAAAGTAACATTACTGACAATGAGGCAATAAACAGTTTAAATAAACTCAAGAACATAAACACAAAATCAACAACAGTTTACTTAAACAAAAGCTCAAGAACAGTTTACACATGGGGCGGAGGGGCTCTAATGTAGGCTGGTCTATTAAAAAAAAAAAACTTAACAGGCCAGGAATGACATTGTGTGTCCATTTATGTATATATATAACAGTGACTGAGAATTTACAAAAGTGGGTTACATGTTCCTTATCACACAATAAACTCTACACCTAATGAATACATAAATCCAGACCAAGACTCTGCATCCAACAGTCATCATTCAGAATAACTCAACACTCAGTTTTTGTTATCATATGGTTATGAACTTTAAGAATCTTTAATCAATTTATTTACATTTATCTATTTATTATACGTCTCGTCTTATGTACAGCAGTATGAAGTGACCATATCAGAAACTCTTGGAAAATGTCCAGATCCAGATCGATTTCCAAAGTACAGTATTTCCTCTGTCACTCCTCTATTTAGTTCATGAAATCTCAAACAATACATGTCACTCATTCAGAAAATTCTCACGATTTTCAATCACAGGAATGCAAGGAAGTTACTCCACATGTCGATGACAAAACTAATTCTCATAAATGTTGGCTACATCCTTCCAACTAAATACATGTTTATTGCTCATATCAGATCATTCATTCCATTTCAAAACTCCACACCAGAAGAGCACTTGGAAAAATCAAGCCTTGGTGACATTTTCTTCAACATGAAAGCACAGTACTTCTTTCTGTCATCTAATGATTGCTTCTTAAAAATTAATACTAAATCTGTTTGCCTCTTACAGAGTAATATGTTAGTTTGGCACTTCTGTTATAAAGTAATACTGTATCAAGACTAAATTCAGTGCTCTCTTGGAACACAGCTACTCTTGCAGATCTACCCCCAGAATGCCTTTTCCTAGAGATAAATTAAAACATTACGCAACATTCTCCATCAATCAAAAGCTAGCCCTTTAAAACAATTTGGGACCTCAAGGCGCAGCAATAGAGACCGCAGTCAGCGACTCATAGCTTGACTGCCTGCGTCAGGACCAGCGAACCAGAGCTGGTCAAGACCGCACTCCACCTCCACGTGGTGGTCCTGGAAACAGTCTGCAGCTGTGCAGTCTGGCTGAGCGAGTGTGGATCGAAATGGGAAGGCAAACCCGGTCCTAAAAAATGCCTACCAAGAAGTCGGATGTGTCGACCGAAAGGTGCAGATATCACAGCTTAGGCGTAAACAGACACAACGCAACCACCGTCCTTTTCAGGACGAACGAAGAAGAAGAAAACAATTCATATTTCCTCAAGACTGTCTTAACTGAACTTACATACCTCTTATTAATGCATATTTTCAACTGCAACATCTCACCTGCTTCTTGCTGAAAACAATCAGCAGTTAGTTGCTTTTAGTTTATCTCTCATTCTTTGTCCTCCCTCTTATATCTCCTTACATTCCTATTGTCTCTCCTATTACAATTCTGCTTTCATAAATATTAAAATGCCACAGGCACTTATGTGACATTACGTATACCATATTATCAAGCTAACCAGAACTAAGATGTCTTCTTTGTCCATGCCTGATCATTCTGGCTGTGGTTCAGTTCTTTTTCTGCAGGGGAACTTTTGTGCAGAACAATCAGACCTAAGACCATTAGTGCTGATCCAGTACACCACATAATTCCTAAGTGCTCCCTAAATATGACTTTCCCAAGCACAGCCTGCAGAAGTAAAAAATCAAGTTTGTTTTGTTAACTCAAAAGACAGCACTAATTTTTAAACTTCTTTCTTTCTCCGTTTTGCTTCTTACACAGTAGGAGGTCAGCATTACAGCTGGCAACCTTGCAGACAGCACGCACCAAGCACTTCAATGTGCTCTTCTGTAGTGTTTCTGCAGCAACTTGCGTTATAAGCTGTGGTTGTCAGCCCTACGTACTACCTCACATCAGCTGCCTCGTATGACATGTCTGAGTTAGCAGTGGACCCGTTCTTAATTTGTCTTCTCAAAGAATCCTGGAAACCACACTGGGCGTAAAGCTACATTAGATACTGAATTATAGCTGAAAAATGAAAAACCTGTACAACGACCATTTGGTTCTTTGAGAGAAACAAAAGGGCATTTTTTTTCCATGCTTTCACATAAGTTATTGTTTACTGCTGTTTCCTTGGTTGTATTGAGCATATTTTGTACAATTCTTCATGTATAATGTGATAGAAAACTTAATACGGAGCATTACAACAACGAGCCTGCTAGAGCCTTGACTCCCAAGTGTCAGCCTTCTGTTGTCTTTCCAGCCTGTGCTGGGAATTGAACCCACTCCCCCTTGGTTGCAACTTTCAACTTCACTCCTGGTTTTATCTATACTGCCAGCTGAAGGCAATTGTGAAAATAACCATTATGTTGTACAGGTATTCTTCTTCTTCTTTGATCCTTAGCTGCCGACCGTCAAAGCAGTCAGTGGCCATCACGCATAGTGGCGTCTTGTAGGGTTTATGATTGACATTATGCAGCTTGGAATTCCATAAGCCCTCAGTATTTTCCATAAACTGTCCCTAAGTATACTGTCAAAAGCCTTTTCAAAATCAATGAAATTAATGTACAGCTGTCTTTGCCATTCTGAGCACTGCTCTATAATGTTCCTGAGAGTAAATATATGATCTACACATCTTCTGTTCTTTCTAAATCCTGCTTGTTCTTTCCTCAGTTTGTGGTCTACTGCTTTTGAAATTCTCTGTATAATTATCCTGCCTAGTATTTTGCTGGGAACTGAGAGAAGAGTGATTCCTCTCCAATTATTGCAGTCTGCAAGATCTCCCTTCTTGGGCAATTTGACAATTATTCCTTTGTTCCACTCTGTTGGTGTTGTCCCTGTTTTCCAGACTTGTGCAAATAGCGGTTCTAATAGTTCTGCAGCTAGCTCAGGGTCTGTCTTAAATAGCTCTGCATTTAAGTTATCATGGCCAGGAGCTTTTCCATTCTTTAACCCTTTGATTGCTGTGACGATTTCTTCTTTACGTGGAATGTCTGTATTAACATCTAGATCGTTTTCAGCCTCAGGAACATTCAATTGTGTCTCTGGTGGTTCCTTGTTCAGAGTTTCTCTGAAATGCTCTGCCCATCTTGTTTCCTGTCCCTCTGCTGTCGTGATGAGATTTCCTTGCTTATCTCTTACTAATGTAATATTGTTTGCACCTCGTTTCCCGCTGATGATTTTAGTTATTTTGTATACTGTGCTTTGTTCATTTCTCAGTGCTGCCTCTTCTGCCTGTCTTGCAAGATCGTATAGGAAATTCCTTTTGTTGGCTCGGGATTGGCATTTAACTTCCTTGTCCAGCTGACTGTACTGTTCGCTATATAGTTGCTTTAACCTGGGGGACTTCGCTTCTGTTTTCTTTCATTTCCTTTCTCATCGTTATGGTGTTTAATGTTTCTGGTGTTATCCAGTCTTGCTTCTTCCTTTCCTGGAATCCCAAGCATGATTTGCTGCTTTCCTTATATACTGAAGCACATTAAAAACGCACCACTATTATATATACTGATGCCGAGAAGCTGGAAAAAAAAAGTGTGGGAATGGATTTTCCCCTTGTTTGTCATGAGGTAGAGAGCGAATGGCTGCTGGAATGGAAAGTGCATTTTTTTTTTTTTTTTTTTCGTACGCCCGCTAATACTCGAGGCGAAATCTCAGGTTATTTTTAATGTCTAACCTGACATTGATTTTTACGTGAGTATCCTATTTTCTTGTACAGAGACAAGTGTCCCTCGCCATTCAGGCAGATACTCGCCGTTTTCGGAGGTACCCATTAGAGCTGGGTCGACTCAGGAGCCGCCAGTCCCTGGTCGACGACACTCCTTCAAATGTTCTCGCCAGGTCTCGAGTTAATCCAGTCCAAATCCCGGTCGACGAAAAATCCTCAAATGCCGTCGCCTGGGTTTGATCCTGAATCACCCGGTCGCCAGAGCGGTGTTGTAACCACTACGCTAGCGCGGCTCCCAGGAAAGTGCATGATTCAACCCATGGGTTTGTGTACAGACTACATGAAAACAATGAAAGTTACACGTGCAACACGATTCCCAACAGCTATGACCCTGAAAATGTGTACGCGTTGTGGCAGTATACTCGGTATAAAAAGGCTGTTGAGACAAACACCCAGTACATGTACTTGAAATGCCATGACTATCTGAAAACGACCGCCAACGAGCCATTGGTATGTTGGAGACCGGAATGAGCTCGCGGGCCATTGCCAGAAGGATGAATTGCCACCACAGCACTATTGTACGTCTCAATGAACGTTATGGAACCACTGGCAGTGCCTGGGATAGACTTCGGAGTGGCCAACCACGAGTTACTACCCCTGCGCAAGATCGTCATATTGTGCTGAGTCACCTAAGGAATCGTTCTCTCCCGGCAAGTCAAACAGCAAGAGCAATAGTGGGTAGACGTGGGCAAGTCTCTCGAATGACAGTCATACGACGACTGAGATACAGGCCTTACTGCAAGACGACCTTATGTTGGGCCAAACTTGACTCACAGACATCGTCAGCAGCGCCTGCAATGGGCAGAGCAACATGTCAGATGGACTAGACTGCAGTGGAATGCTGTCCTATTCACAGACGAGAGCAGATTCAACATATCCTTTGCTGATGGACGTATGCAGATTTGGCGACGGTGTGGAAAGCGCTTTGCAGATTGCTGTGTTCGTCAGCACAACCGATTTGGAGGTGGCAGTATTCACATTTGGGGGGGGATTCAGTTTTCACCATCGCTTGCCTCTTCACGTCTTCCATGGAAATGTTAATGCTGTGACATATCGAAATGAGGTTCTGGATGCATTGGTTGCTCCTGCGTTCACAAATTATCCAGACTTGCAGCTTCTCCAGCAGGATAACGCACGTGCGCACACCGCATGCATTACGCAGCAATATCTACAGCAGCAGAACATTGTGACGATTGATTGGCCTGCCCTATCACCAGACATGTCCCCTATAGAACATCTGTGGGACGAGCTTGGACGCAGAGTCTACAATCAAGGTTCTCCAGCTAATCTGCAACAGCTCGAAGCTGCTCTTACACGTGAATGGGACTTGATTCCCCGGAATTTCCTTCAGAGACTTGTGCGTTCCATGCAGAGCCGCTGCCAAGCTTGTTTGCAAGCACACGGTGGACATACCAGATACTGAGGATAGTGTGAATGAATTTTTTTATTGGTTGCATTTTTGGTTTTCTCCCTTGCCTGCACAGAATGCAATGAATTTCATAACAATCAAATGTACAAATTAATGACCAGCATATGAATTCATAGGAAAATGAATAAAGATTCCAAATATGTAAACTTGTAAACACTTATATTTACATTTCAAACTCTGTTCCTGGATTATACAGGTGGTGCGTTTTTAATGTGCTTCAGTATATATTGTTGAAATGGTGTTGAATTTCTGGTCTATATCATCAGTCAATGTCTTTTCCTGACTTTTGGCAAATTGATATCGTTTCTTTATATCAGCCACAAAAGCTTTTCTGGTAAGGGGGTCCTTCAATTTGCTGATGTCAAACCTTTTCTGTGTAGTTACAGTTGGTCCAGCCCTTCTGAGTTTCACTTTCAGTTTTCCTACTACTAAATGGTGATCACTTCCCACATCTGCACCTCTTCTTACCTTCACATCTTGTAATGCATGTCTCCATCTACTGTTAATCATGATGTGGTCTATCTGGTTTCTGTCCCGACCATTTGGCGATTCCCATGTTAATTTGTGAATTTCTTTATGTGGGAAAAATGTTCCTCCAATGACCAGGTTGTTAATGCTACAGAAACTTATTAATTTATCCCCATTTTCATTTGCTGTTCCGCTGCCGCATTTCCCCATTACTCTTTCATTATATGTATTGTGTGTACCAACTTTCGCATTTAGGTCTCCCATTACTATAATAAGACCATATCTTGGTGTGTCTTCCATTTCTTTCTGCAGTTGTTGATAGAATTCATCCTTGACCTCTTCACCGGCTATCATTCGTTGGTGCGTAGCATTGTATTATTGTAGTATTGGTGAATCTCCCTCTCAATCTTAATCTTATCAGTCTGTTGTTGATGGGTTTCCATTGCAGTAATGTCCTTTCTATTCCTTTCTGTAGAATAATGGCTACGGCTTCATTGTGCTGTCCACCCTCTCTTCCAGAGTAAAGTACTGTTTCTCCTGTTGCTGTTTTAACTTTTCCTGCCCCTGTCCATCTGCTCTCGCTTATCCCTAGAATGTGTAACCTATAGTTTCTCATTTCTGCCGTGACCTGTTTTAGTTTACCCGTCCCGTTCATTGTCCTGACATTCCAAAATCCTATTCTTGTATCATGTTTTGCGGTCAGGACATCTGTTTTCATGTCAGTGGCTTCCTTTCGGCTTTCACCACTGACAGTCATACGAGCCTCAGACTCTAGATGTCCATCCCGCAGCAAAATTTGTTCATTTGTTGTTGTTGTTTCCGTAACTTCATTGTTTTTTACACAGACAGGGGTGTCAGCCCTATGCTAAAACCCCCAACCTGGAGGACCAGGGTGTCTGCTTTAGTCTGACCCCTGGCTGCGCAAACCTGTCCAGCTTGGTAGAACCTTCCAGGAGTAAAACTCCCGCAGGCATAGCTCTGGGGGTAATCGGGGTATGCAAGCCGCCACACCTCGACAAGGTATTGACACCAGTGATGGCCGTTGTACAGGTATACCTTGGAGATATTGCGGGTTCGGTTCCAGACCACCGCAATAAAGCAAATACCGCAATAAAGCGGGTCATACCTATTTTTTTGGCTTCCCAGTGCATATAAAAGCCTAAAATCATGTTTACACTATGTCTATTAAGTGCGCAATAGCGCTAGCTCTAAAACAAAAATGTACTGTAAAAATAAAAATACTTTATTGCTAAAAAAATTATAATCATCATCTGAGCCAAAATCTATCGGAAGAAGAAGGCACGTTCTAATAAATAAACAAACATAAATAATTATTTTTTTAAAGCGCAATATCTGCGAAGCGCAATAAAGTGAGGTATACCTGTATATCAATTACTGTCCTGAATTCCATAGCCCGTTGGGTTTGCTCCTCAGCCAACACGACACCCTTCCCACAGTTGCATTGAGCCTTTTAAGTGTCCGTCTTCTTGACTGTCCTTTCATACCCTATTGTTCCAGTAGATCATATACTGAGGCAGCCACTAAACCTCATGTACTATCTCTACAGTATTGACTTCTGCTGTGAACCTGTCATGTCTAAAGTCCATGACCAAATCATTATATTTTGCCAATCTGAACGAGTGTTGGTCGTCCAATCTGAATTCATCATAAATAATCAAGAGATAGTATCTAGATCTACAGTTTGTTTAGGTACAGGGTTTCCTACAACGTCACAAATTTTAACAGGAGTAGGCTGTGTTCACTACCTCCTTCATTTCATCTGTCATCAATATTATCAGGCCTTCTTCTTCCACTAGATTCACTTTTGTCATTGTCACCATCAAGAGTCTAAATCAGGCGTGTATTCAATATTCACATCTGATGAGGATGCATCATCATTAAGCCATGACTTTAAAAAGAATCGTTTTTTTTTTTTTTGAAAATGGAAGCTTTACATGTACCAGAAATCTATTTATAACTCAGGTCTCGCTAAATACCAAAATCTTGTTGCTATGTGGCAAAGACAGACAGACAGCTTTTAACGGGTGTTTTGGACAGGACGTTAGACATTGTGCGCAGGCGTTTTTTTTGGCGTAAATGAAACTGTCAAGGGTTAATAATTTGGCGAAAAGCCTGTACAGTAAGAAAGTATGTACAGCTGTTCAGATGTAAAAATGAAAAAACAACCTGTACAGAATATGGGTAACCTGTACTAATTGCCATGTATGCTCTCCAAGCTTGCATGTCTTCCGTTTGGTTTATCAATTCTGTTATTGACTTTTGTCATTGGCATGATGTCAAACTGTCCAATATCATCTCTCAGTGTCGTCTGCTGTCTATTTTTCCTTCAATCTTTTCTTCTTGTCACAATATATTCCCACTTTCTTTTACTCATTATATGCTCAGAGAAATAAGACTGCTTCCCTGTAATGTTAGTAATAAGATTAATTTTTCTACCGTCTGCTTTAGGACATCATCATTACTCTTGTTAACTGCCCATGGTATTCTTAGTATTCTTATGCACAACTTACTTTTATTAAACAAGCCAGCAGACAACAAGTTATGGACTGCTGAGCTTAATCAAATACAGTTCGATCACTCCTTACGTGGATGTAACATACAGGTATTCAGTTTTACGTGGTTGTTTTCACCAAGGGGGTAAAATTATAAAAACTTTCATTCTAAATGATTCTATTTACAGGAATCTTTTTTATAAATACTTTAGAGATTATTTATTAAAATTCTTTTTCTTTTTTTAGAAAATAAAATGTAAAATACGGCCAAATAATAGATAGAATATACATAAATAAAAATAAAGATGAAACACACTATGTACTTGGTAACTAAGCAAAAGTCACTTTTATGTACTGTGTTGAATTCTTGACCTGGACATGTTGTCAAGTTGTCATATGATCTTAACAATGTAGTTCAGGTGGTGGAAGAACGACGCAATACTCTGTGAAGCTTACAAGAATTTATTTAGTAGGTCTTAAGTTTTGTGTTTCCTGTTTCTATTTTGTCTTCCTGCTCAAGGTTATAAAATGTTCCTTTTCAACGATGTTATCCAGAAATGTGATTCTCACAGCTTCAGCTTCAGGTAGCATTTATTTACTGTGCTATTAACACTTTTCTGTGTTATTATGCTTTAAATTTGAAAAATGCTATAAAAAAATAAAACCCTATTATTGTAAAAATGGCGTCTTAAACCCAAAGAAGGGGTAGTTGAATTTTACAATATATTAAGTGAAATTCTTCTTCTTCTTCTTGCGATCGCATCTTTGATGTTTACACCGTCAGACGAGTTCTCATGATGAATTCGACTGTTGTTTGAAGTTCCTCTTTAGCTCCATATAGCTTTGAGTTTAGTGTTGAGTCATTGGGCCAGTATATCTTTCTTAACTGGTCATACAGAGGACAATACTGTAGAACATGCTCAGCAGTTTGTTCGTTTAATCCACATGTGCACAGTGGTGAAGCAGACAATCGTAGCTTGTGCATGTGTTTATTCAGTTTGTTATGCCCTGTCCTGAGGCGAAAAATAGTTATCTGTCCCTGCCGGTCGAGAGTGTGATAGTCGTCTTTGGGTTGGTTCTGTTCTCTTCTGATAGTCTGGATAGCTCTCTTTTTCTCAAAGTATGTGACTTCATTATCTTCTTGTTCACATTCTCCTCCCTTTTTTGCAAGTTTATCTGCCTTTTCATTACAATGAGATGGTACCCACTGAAGTATGGTTCTCTTTTTGGCAGCTACCTTGTTTAGTTCATTTCTCAGATGCGAGAGTTTACCACCCTTGATAGCTTGCAGGACAGAGTGCATCTGTGAGGATGACTACCTGGTGGCAGTCAGAGTTGGTGTTATAAATCATATTTAAGTGAAATAATAATGCAAATACAAAAAAACCTAGCAATTTAGGGGGTTTGCTAGGGCTACTACCCTATTTCAACTATCTAGGTTTATATATGCTGTGGGATCGAAGACGCAGCAAACGAGATGAATGCAGTCAGCGACTCATAGCTTGACTGCTTGCGTCAGCGAACCAGAGCAAGACCCTACTCCACCTCCAAGTGGTGGTCCTGGAAACAGGCTGCATCACTGCAGTCTGGCTGAGAAAGTAGCGATCGAAGAGGGAAGGCAAACCGGTGCCAAAATATGCTGTGCTGAAGTCGGATGTGTTTCAGCCGAAGGGCACAAATATCGCAGCTTTGCTGTAAGCGGATACAACGCAACCAACGTCCTCTTGAGGATGACCGAGGAAGAAGAAGAAGAATATATGCTGTGTCTTCAAAACCTAACCACTGCATGAGATGACAATCTAACTGTCACTTCTGCTAGGTCCAAAAGTTACTTTTTTTTTATGTTTTTAATTTCTGGACAGAAATAAAAATGCAGACACCTTACCGTGAAAAAAAAATTGGAAGAAGTAGTGCAGGCTGTTGCCTCTAGAGTGCTGGAACACTGATGCATTGATTTTGTAAAGAGCACCCACATAAGTGCATTGAAGAATATGATCCCAGCAACAGCAGCCACTCGAGTGACAAGTGTAAGCTGTGGAGACATGATCAGAGGACAAGCTTGTCATAATTATCATGGTAAAGCCAGTACCTGATATAAACAAAATAACATTACTATAACAAACACTTTAACTCCTTAACTGTAGTTATTGTTTAACTAGGGCAGTGGCATATTCTTCGTTATATAGGAATATTTATTAGGCTGAAATTAAGATCAACGGGACATTTGTTCAGTGTCATCCAAATGTCACTCACGTTGTTAGGATTATGGGGTTGAAATGAAGAACAGTGGGTTGTGTTCTTCAATGCTGTCGAAATAATTCGCCAACATCGTTACAATTAGGGTTTAGATTCCTAAACTTAACCCTTACCCCTTTTTACTGCATCTCTGAATTCTTTTTTAAGGCTGCAGCGAACAGACTGCCCACAGTTCTTTATTTCAACTGGATTCAGGTATAAGATTAGGATTCCTAAACCTAACTCTAATTACTGCACCTCTAAATTCTTTTTAGGATAGTCAGGATCCTATTTGGTTCTCCTCTCTTTATCTAGCTCATGTATGGCTCCTCGAATACCGCTTGTGTACGGCAGTGGCCACATCCCGGGCAACAGTCTTGGCTGACTGGCTAAACTACATCGGTGGAGTAGGAGCAATCTTACTCAAGGGAATGTCCATCCCTAGTACACAAAGACTGAGACGGTGAGTGAGGAGGAGGAATCTGAGAAGATCAACGGCTCGCAAAGCGAAACAGCAAAGTGTGTGGCGCACTGGAGGCGTGTCGGACATAGAAAAAGACAATGGCTAGCCACCGTGGAAGAGATTGGGGCCTTACCACGTACTTCCTACAGAATGTAATGGGATCACAACAACAAGATAAGAAACGATATGTAGAGAACTCTCTGTCCCCTGGGGAAGAATCTACTGTACAAATTAACAGGGAAGAGGCAACTCCTCTAATGAGTAAGGAAGTACATAATGACGAGTGTTCCTTAAATTCTGTTGAAAGGGAGCATTCTGAGAAAGACCACCTAAAAACTAGTAGGAGAAGCCTAAAAATAGGAACATGGAATGTTAGAACTCTGAACGGAGAAGGAAAGCTTGACAATCTTATATTAGAAGCAACAGACATGAAACTCGATATACTGGGAGTTGCAGAGGCAAGACTTTTGGATACAGGCTACATAAAAAGAGACCAGTACACGCTTATACACTCAGGCGGAGAGAAACATGAAAGAGGGGTAGGAATGTTGATAAAGAAGGAGTTAGAAAAATATGTATGTGGATACTGGACACACAATGACAGAATGATGTTACTAAAAATGAGAGCAAAGCCATTCGACATATCAATCTTACAAACTTATGCACCAACTAAAGATCACAGCGAGGAAGAAATAGAAGAATACTATGAAGAGCTACAACACACACTTAAACCAGTCAAATCAACAGATGTGTTGATAGTAATGGGTGATATGAATGCAAAAGTAGGAAAAGGAAAATACAAGAAAATAGTAGGACAGTATGGATTAGGGACAAGAAATGATAGAGGAGACAGACTTATCCAGTTCTGTGAAGAAAACCAGCTGGTCATATGTAACACCTTTTTTTAACACCACCCAAGGAAATTATACACATGGAAAAGCCCAGGAGATATAACACGAAATCAAATCGACTATATCATGATAAAACATAGATTTAAGAACAGTGTCACAAGTGCAAAGACATATCCTGGCGCCGACATAAATTCAGATCACAATCCAGTCGTCATCAAAGTAAATATAAAGCTGAAAAGAGCAGGAAACAGAAGACAGGAGGAACCCCAGATAGAAATATCAGCGCTGAAACAACCAGATATAAAACAGAAATATTTAATCGACGTCAAAAATAAATATCAACAGTTATTGACAGAAAGCATGGAGCAGTATAGAAGAGAAAACCCAGAAGAAAAAGCAACCGCAAAATGGGAATGCTTAAAAACAAGCATACAATCAGCAAATGCAAATTTACCTAAAAAGGAGTCTAAGAAAAATCAAATTTGGATGACAGATGACATCTTGAATAAAATGACCGAAAGAAAGAAAGCAAAAAACACTCCAGAATATAAAACAATAGACAATGACATACGTACTATGTGTAGAGAAGCAAAAGAACGGTGGATAGAAACAAAATGCAAGGAAATAGAAGACTTGGAAGCAAAGCACAGGACAAGAGATATGCATGAAGAAATAAAGAAATTATCAAATCGGTCACGGTTTGCACAAGGAGGAAGCTGTATCAAGAACAAAAATGGTGTAATATTACTTGATGAGAAAGACATATCAAACAGATGGGCAGAATACGTAAAAGAATTATTCGAGGACAACAGAGGTAAAAAACCATCACCAGATTCTAATGAAGGCCCAAACATTCTCAGATCAGAAGTAGAGAATGCCATTCATATGATACAAAAAGGAAAATCAGCAGGCATGGATAACATAAAAATTGAAATGATAGAAGCTCTGGAGAGCTTTGGTATAGATACAATCACAGAAATATGCAACGATGTATACAATACAGGATATATACCACACGACATGAAGACATCAGTTTTTATAACATTGCCCAAAAAACCAAATGCAACAGAATGTTCAGACTTCAGGACAATCAGCCTGATGAGTCATGCAATTAAGATACTGCTCAAAATCATACAGGAAAGAATAAAAAGTAAAGTAGACAGCGAAATCCAGGAAGAACAGTTTGGTTTTAGACGGAACAGTGGAACAAGAGAGGCAATATTTTGCCTAAGAATATTAGCAGAAAAATATACAGAGGTCCAAAAAAGTATGTATATGTGCTTCATTGACTATAAGAAGGCTTTTGACAGAGTCCATCATGAGAAAATAATTGAATGCCTCGAAGACATAGGTATTGATGGAAAAGATATAAGAATACTCAGTAACCTTTATTGGGAGCAAACTGCCACAGTAAGAACTGGAAGGAATTATTCACCATACATAGACATAAAAAGAGGTGTCAGACAAGGTTGTGTGCTGTCCCCCTGCCTATTTAATTTATACACCGAAAAAATTTTCAAACAGATACAGGAAATACCAGGACTGAACATCAGTGGAAGGTCAATAAACAACCTTAGATATGCAGATGATACCGTGTTGTTAGCTGAAAGCGAACAGGAGTTACAGGAACTAGTGAAGCAAGTGAACAGTATAAGTCATGAATATGGACTCGACATTAATATTGAGAAAACAAAAACTATGATAATTAGCAAAACAGACGATAAACCCACATTAAAGATAAGCGTAAATGGGGAAATCCTGGAACAAGTCAAGAGCTACGTATATCTCGGTCATATAATAACAGAAGATGGCAGATGTGAAACAGAAATCAAGAAGAGAATAGGAATGGCCAAAGCTACATTCAACAACATGAAACATATACTGACATCCAAACAGTTATCTCACAAATTAAAACTGAGAATCATAAAGTGTTATATATATTCTGCATTTCTGTATGGTGCAGAAACATGGACGATGAATAAGCATTTGGAAGAAAGAATTGAGGCTCTTGAAATGTGGATATATAGAAGAATGGGGTGTATCTCATGGAAAGAGATGAAAACAAATAAGCAGGTCCTAGAAAATCTAGGTATGAAAAGAGAACTAATGAGGGAGGTCAAAGTTCGACAGCTAAAATACTTTGGCCACATAAAAAGGCATAACACCTTGCAGAAGACCATAACAGAAGGGAGAGTTGAAGGCAAACGTGCAAGGGGAAGACAGCGCTATAAGTGGGAAGACAACATCAAGAGATGGACAGGAAAGAGTCTGTCAGAGTGCACCATCAAGACAAGAGACAGAAGACGTTGGAGATCCATTACAGCCAACCTTCGTTGTGGAGATGGCAACTGATGATGATGATGAAATTCTTTTTTAAGGCTGTAGCGAACAGATGGCCCACAGTTCTTCATTTAAACTGGATTAGGGTTTAAGATTAGATTTAGGATTCTTTAACCTAACCCTTATTACTGCACCTCTGAATTCTTTTTTTAAGGCTGTATCGAACAGACGTTTCGCCGTCCTTCATTTCAACCAAGTTATTGCTCAAAGAAATAAATCAAATTTAATAATACCTCACCTCGTCTGTTATTAAAACCGGAGGTGAAAATCCAAGTGTACTATTTACATAGAGACAAAAGCCTTCAACGATCCTAGATGTTACTTCAGATGTCAGTGCAAGTTTGCCACAGATAGTTGCCAATGCAGCACAGCCTCCAGCCTGTATGGCACACAGAACGCCTCGCATACCTAATTTTTTTTATGAGGCGTGAGTAAGGAGTCTTGTGTCTCTCTCTCTTTTTTTTTAATAGTCGTTAAACGATCTATGGCTTCTAACCAGTAAAGAACACTATAGTCCTATATTCGGGTTGCTGGCTCATAGTCTTTAAAAGTTTTAGTAGTATATTTGTAACTGTTACGCGGTTCGCCGCTTTAGGTTTCATCAAATTTTCTTACTGAACCGTGCCTCCACTCACGCATTCAGGGAATGTATGAAGGGTACCAATAAAAAAAATTAGTGAAAGAATCACATATTTGTATCACTCCTTTCTGCCAGCTGACATTTTGTATATCCCGCTCTAAATCTTTTGTTCACATTTAATGACCAAAGTGTATGAGGTGTAGCTAGCTACTTACCAATCAAAGTTTTAAAATTTGTAAGTGATTACAAATATATTTTTATATTAATATTACTGAGCAAACATGATTATAACGACAAATATTGTTTCCAAATTTTGGCTTCTGTTTTTCCGCTCAAAATTATATCACCCAATCAATCATGGTTGGGGAATTTGTCTCCGCCTTTCAGTTCCCTGATGAGTATATCGTATAGGGCTATTTCTGTTGTTATACTCCATTGATGTCTCCTTCCTCCTCCTTTTTTGTTCGTCTTCGTGTATAGGCTACTCTGTGTTTTCAAACCTGGGGGTTCCAGAACAACTACACATGTAGGTCACAAACAGCGTTGCCAATGTTTGTTTTTTTTTGCGGGCCTAGATATCGGCGATTTTGGGCGAAATCTAGGTGGCGTTCTTCAAGTACCGTATCTAGTGGCGTAAAAGATCGTGTATCTCCACAACTTCCTGTTCCAGAGTCCAGTACAATTTATCAATTCTGCTGTTGACTTCTTTACATGACACGATGTCAAACTGTCTAGTATTTGCTATCTTTGTCTTCCCCTGTCTCTTTTTTCTTCAATCTTACATGTTGCTACGATATATTCCAGCTTTCCTCTTCTCATAACATGCCCCAAAAAAGTGGATTGCTTCTTTATAACTTGTAAAATAAGTTTCCTTTGCGCACTGGCCTCTTTCAGGACATCCTCATTACTCTTTCTGGCTGTCCATGGTATTTTTAACATTCTTCTGTAAAACCACATCTCTGTTGCCTCTAGTGCCTTCCCTGTCCGTTTACTAATTGTACATGACTCACTCCCATATGTCAGGATTGGTTCTATATAACAATGAAGAACTCTCTTACTTCCAACGACAAAGAATTGTTGCATAAAATACAAAATAACTCTTCTTTTTAGTGTCACAGAACGTCTGAACATGCTCTTTTGTGTGATCTCTCACAACTTCAGCCCTACGGCAGTATCATTTCTTTTTCTTCATTTTTCTCACCAATCGCTTTTATTTGGCATAAATCATGCCTTTTTATTTTCTATGTTGGATCAGTAGGGTGAAGTCTCTAACACTAAACTCCCCTATGGAAGTATCTGCTATGGGACTACCTTTATCTTTTCACATGCAGACGTGTTTACGTTACGTCAGGTCAACTGTAGTATTATCAGGTGATTAGACAGGCCAACGGATTACGCGGTTATCGCCTTTGAAAGAGACAGGCCTGTGTTGACACAACGGGGTTATATACAAACACTTGCACCGACTCTGTTCAGTATCATGTTTTCTGCTATGCTGACTGATGCTTTTAGAGACGGGGACACAGGAATCGACATTAGTTATCGTATTGATGGAAAATTGTTTAACCTTAGGAGGCTTCAAGCAAAAACCAAGGTCAAATCACACACCATCAGAGATCTTCTGTTTGCTGATGATTGTGCCCTCAATGCTGGCTCAGAGGCTGATCTGCAGCATAGTGTGGATAGATTCTCCGAAGCCTGCGCCAACTTTGGGCTTACCATCAACACGAAGAAAACAGAAATCATGTACCAACCAGCTCCTGGCACAGTTTATACTGAGCCAATCATCAAAGTTAATGGTGAGAAACTGAATGTTGTGAACAGATTCACATACCTTGGTAGCACACTATCCCAGAACATTGTCATTGATGATGAGGTGAACACCAAGATCTCCAAAGCCAGCAGCACATTTCGCAGATTATACACCAACGTTTGGCATCGAAGTGGCATTAGTCTACAGACAAAGCTGAAGGTGTACAGAGCTGCGGTGCTTCCAGTGCTGCTATATGCAAGTGAAACATGGACTGTATACAGGCGCCACGTAAAGAAGCTAAACCACTTCCATACAGTCTGTCTCAGGAAGATAATGAACATCAAATGGCAAGACAAGATCCCGGATACCGCCGTTCTTGACAGAGCTGGTATCCCTAGTATTGATACTATTCTGATGCAGTCACAGATTCGCTGGGCAGGTCATGTAGTCCGCATGCCAGACCATCGACTGCCAAAGATACTCTTTTATGGTGAGATACAGAAGGGTAAACTCTCCCATGGTGGCCAAAAGAAGCGCTTCAAAGACACGTTAAAGACGTCATTGAAAACCTTTGACATAAACCCAGACACATGGGAAGCTGCTGCGCAAGACCGAACTGCTTGGCCCACATCTCTTCGTAAAGGTGCAGCGGCATGCGAATCATCCAGAAGAGCAGCAGCGGAACAGCGGAGACAAGCTAGAAAGGACCGTGTAATAAAACCTTCACATGAAGCAAACATTCCCTGCCCACACTGTCCGAGATCTTTCCAGGCCCGCATCGGGCTCATCAGTCACCTTCGTACCCATAGACTAACCTAACATATTCCTAAATAATTGGATGAACAGAGTGGTCTTCATCACCCGTGATGGACGAACAACCACATACAAACATTGGGATTCTCACCGCTGCTACAGAGTTTGTGCACTGTTGTGGCAATATTTGTGGGTGTCCTTTTAAATTTTTTCTTTCTCTGCTACATTATCCATTTATTTCTTCACTTTTTTGCACACGAATTCATGCCATTGACACTCCCTAAATTGCTATACCCTTTTCCACACTGCAATAGTGTTATTTCACGGGTAATTGACTTTATTGAGGATTAATTGTAATCACTTTTGTGGTCGCGCCAGCTTGAATGCAGACGGTAAACGTGAAAGTAATGGTTGACTTTGACGTATGTGACAGAGGTTATGAAAATAGATTTCATATATCTAGGCTACCTTTTTCTTCCACCTGGCTTCCTTATTAGTTATGCACGTTTTGTTAACGTAAAACCCTCCTACACTTAGATATCTGCCTCTTTCTTAATTTAGCCACACCTAAATTTTTCTTTCTTTCTCTACTGTCTTATAGGCAATAGGAACGTTTACAATCAGACCGTTGTAAGTGACAGGTAGACGGAACGTGTAGAGAGGGGACGGGGTGGTAGATTTGTAGAGAACCAAGGGCGACTATTCAAAAAGTCGTACTTTTGGGAAAGGGGGAGATAAGTTAATGAAGTTAAGACGTATTTTCGGTAGACATTGGTCAGGGGGAATTAACCTGAGAAAAAAGGGAAGATAATCAGTTACCTCCCCTACCTTCGTTCGTTTGTTAACGTAAGTAGATACGGTGAGAGTCGCCAGATCAAAAGACCGTTCGCTCGTTGCCAGTCTGCAAGCGGTAAAAGGTGGCAATTTTAGCTTTGATTCGCAGATCAACCGGAGAAATCTCCGCAATCTGAGCGAAGGCGTCAAAACTAGCAAGTGCTAGTGAATTTCTACCAAGTTAAGATATATACCGTGTCCTTAAAATCCATTATTCAGTACCCACAGGATTTTTCAGAACCAACTAGCTTCGATTGCTAGACCATTGTTAAAGTGGATTTCTTAGTATTTTCGATTGGAGAAGTTCTAAATTTCTGTGTTTGCGGTAAATATTATACTAGAAGTTTGAGGGATTTAATTGTTAAGTCCATCATGATATTTTACTAAAATTGTCTGTGTAGAGTGATTTACTTGTTAAGGTCCGTCAATTATATTTCACTAGGATTTTGTTGTGTGTTAATTGACTAGCAGAATTAAAATAATCTATAGCAAAACTGTTCCGGCTGTAGCGTTAATCTAACTAACTGATATTAACCAGTAAGAGATATGTTAATAGACTAGTAAATGCACTATTCATTATGAGTACTGACGAAATATGTATTTATTTCTAATTCACGATGATTAATTTTGTAAATGACTAGAATTTATTTCACGGGGTTTTTAAACGATAAGATAAGCTCTAAGCTTGTAGTTCTAATTAAAGTTAAATAACCAAAGTGGATAATAATATCGTATTTTTCGCGGGTTAGGATAGGTTTGAGAATACTATATTGTGGTTAAGTATTTTTTCTTCCTATATCTAGTACTGGGTCATATACCCAAAATCTACCAGCGGTCTAATCTGAGAATAACGGACCTACGTCCAACAATACACAAAGAACATTCTTATATAACTACCGGGTTTTCAGGTGAACCTGTCTGGCCTTTTGTTTACACCCAGAAAGAGACAGAATACCAACCCAAAGAATATTAAGAGTAAATTGTAACTGGACCTATAGCTCTCCAGATTTCTTGTTCTCAATTTTCATATACATTCAGCCCATTGTGGCGACATAATCAAATATTGACATTACCAGACTATCGACCATTTGTGGTGTGACAAGGAATTTTTATACTGAGAGAAGTTACATACCTGACATTCCTTTATGTATTGGAATCTCAAGCTACTGACACTGTGAGCACTGTTAAGTTGTACCTGGACTAATTAATGTGACATAAACTGAAATCCAACTAACAGTAATGAAATAAACGTTCCCCGAAGAAGAGGATTTAAACAGTCTTTGAGGAGCTGGGGTTTATTTCGCCAAAATAACAATGGATTTGCTGTGTGACCCATGAAACTATGTTCCAGACGTTGTTAATCAACAATTAGGTAAGAACGAATGAACGTGGCCACGGTCGTCTGAGAAGAGAGAAAGAAGAAATTAATAATTCTCATACTGTATAATTCATGTACTCACTTTGTTGTGCCTTTCTTAGGTTTTTATTTTACTAATACTGTTCATTTCAGAATAGATTAACTTAGAACCTCTGTTCTTTACGGTATAGACAAATTCTAGACCATAGCGCAAATCTCTTTGACCTTTTGGGGTTTAATAACTTCTTCTAACGGGATCTTGTCTCAACAGAGTGAGGGAAGATTACACTTATGAGTCTATTTCTTTATTAATTCTGTAACCTATGATTTGTATACTCTGATATTTTTTTATAATAACTGTTGTGAAGTTTCTTTATGGTAAATAAAAGTAACATAAAACTTAATTACTTGTGTCGGTCAGCTAGTCCCAATACCCATACTCCATTACTATAGTTTTCACGTTTGTGCGTCTAATTGTCATCACTTATCTGTGTGTGAGTATGCGAGTGGTGGATATATATATATTAATATAGAAAGGGAACTGTCTGAACAACTAATTTTAGTCGTAACCAATAGGCTGGACTAGAGTAGCTTCTCAAATCCAGGGACAGACTCGACCTTTTCACCAACTCACAAGTGAAAATCTATCTGTTTACCGTATCTCGCACTGAGTCATCACCTTTGTCAGTTCTATTCAGACGGGACCTAACATTGTTCTTAATCACCTATTGGAAATTTACGACAACGTAACTCATTTCCGATCCAGATAGAGCAGGCGGGTGACCAACTGCGCCTCCCGACACATCGGCGGGAGGGGACAAATGAAGCCATATTGTCTGTCTGAGGGAGCCGGCTGTGGTCCGCGTACATCAGGGATTATCTGTCTGGCGGAAGATTTGAGTACGCGTGATTATCACTTTATCATTTTTGTCCAGACATTATCGGCGTCTTTATTACCGATAAAACACATCTGAAGAGACATTATGAGCAAGGTAATCATTAGGGATGAGATCACAGATGTGTTGGCAAGTCTGTGTAATAGCAACGGAAGTAATCATGCCATATTTGAAAGATAGGTCATGGGTTTAATTTTAACGTGATAATTTTAAACATGTGGGAAAGAATTAAAATAAACACACTGAACCCCTAGTCATAAGAGCAGGATTGGTTCAATCGAGAGCAGGAAAATAACAATAGCTCTGATTGGCAAGTTTGTCAGAAACCACATGTGGAAGCTTGGGGGGAAGAAATGAGAATATAGCCTAGCAAACTCTGAGACTAAGACAGACTGCATTACAACATCAAAAGATCAACTCCAGGAGCCAGAGGAGAATCGGACAGAATTCCAAATTAAATAGGACAGGACCGAAGTATTTGGGCATCTTTGAAACTTAAAAGAAAACCTGCATTTGTAAATACCAAGACTGTATACCTAGGAATCAAAGCACCCGTCATAAGAGGGATTCTAAATTTACCCCAGACCAAGTGTTCGAAGCATCTAATATAAGTTGCTGTGTCCATTCATCTGTGCCAGTAGATTGTAGATCCCAAGTTGGGGTGAGTTGTATAAATTTGTACAATGTGAATTTTACATGTTTTTCTTGCTAAGTGGTTATACAAGTCATAAGAGGCTGGCAACCTCAACATATGAAAATAGTATATTCATAAACCACTACAGCAAGCACTGGTGATTGTTTCATGCTAGGTCATACAGAAAACCAAAAGCACAAGTAACCCCAGACTCCGAATGGAGCAGTGAGGAGTGATGATTACATCACGTGCAGTGTTTATATTTTCATTTTTCTTCTTCCTCATTTGCCTTCAGACTTCCACATTTATGACTCTAATAAAGGCAGTAGTCAACTCAAGGTTCTTGACATCTCCAAACAGTTTTTCGTTGACAGAAATGGGTTGTTGCCATATGCTACTCCGTTCATTACTGTAGGTTGGGCAGTATCGCAGCAGGTGTTCGACTGTCATCAGGCTGGTACCACAGGTGCAGAGATCTGTTGCACCAATTTTGTATTTGTGGTGTAGATGGTATCTCAATCTGTTGTGTCCAGTCCGTAGCCGAAAAATGATGACCTGTTCTTTCCTGGATAGTTGATGATATGCATCATTTTTCAAATGGCCCGGGTGCTCTCTTTCCCATTTGGACTTGAATGTAGCCTTTATAGTAGTCTTTGCCATAGCGTAAGTTGTATTTTCATTTTTGAGTTATCTGTAAACCTCAGGCACAAGCCACTCACGCTGTCCAGACACATTTTTCCCCATTAAATTAACCAGAAGAATAAAGGTGATTTCTAATCATATTCCCTGAGTTATGCTGTATATGCTCAGGGAGAATAAAATCTCAGAGGCAAAACTGGTGGGCAGACAGCGTGAAAAGGCGCCTGTTTAATCTTCCGACCACAATGTACTTAGCAGAGGCATTTGTTCATTTATTTTCTCTAAAGCTCGTGGTACGAGGCCAGTTGGTAGTAAGAGTTTCTACATCACTAGTTTGTAACTCAAGAGCTGGGATTCGACACAAACCACCTACATTGGATGAGTTGTGTAGAGAAGTGCCCTCATCACAACAGACTTGACGAAACACCTGTGGCAGTACTCAATCATTTGAAGAGCTAAGTGCTTATTAAAAGTCGAATGCAATGGACTTTTATAATTCCCCTATCAAGTCTCTATGAAGACATTTTTTATCTAAATTTCATATGATTCATTGAACCGTTAAAGAATAATTGATTATTAAATTTGTTACATGTTATTTTACAAATTCATAGTTGATTTAATTATTATAGTTATAAGAGCATACGTATATATCAGACTCTTTAATATATATTTACATCTATAGAGCCAATAAATAATAATAAGGGATTTAGCTGAATTAACTCAGCTGGGGGCTTGAACGAGCTAATTATTGCATAACCCATTTTCACTAACGGCGGCGGGTCAGATACTAAAGTTAACATTGCTCTGCCTCATGCAGCATTGTTCTTGACTTCTGAAAAATCTAGTGGATACACCCTTGAGGTAGAAGCATCATTATTCTACCTACAACTCTGACAAGAGTAATCTTGTGCGAAGGTAGACACCTTTGAAGACCCAACTCTTAGTTTTGGCCACTGTTGGACCACTGCTGCAGAGGCAACCCGTGACAACTGTGCTGTGATCCTCCTTGTGTGGTCTAAGGGAGGAGATTGGAGCACTGATTGAGATGTCAGTGTGCAATAAAAATAGTCTTTAAAACGAAACCAAACCAAAAAAATGTCAAACTCAGCCTATGATACCCTGAGCTGTCACTTCTTTTATCCCTTTTTCTGCTTCCTCAAATTTAATTTCAGAGTCTAGATAGAACATCTCCTCTATATGATCATCACTGCTTTGTTATTCTAGCTCTGTTGAGAGTTTCTCTATCAGTCTATTGCTTGCTATCTCAGGTTTTTTCTTGCAATTACACTACAGAAGTATTTAGCTAGTATATAAGCTTTTTGTTTCTCCATAAACATCTGCAAAATGAGAAACCTTCAGATATTTGCCAAATATCCATTGTATTCTCCACACAAGAGATAACATCTTGTGACTTGTGACAGGCTAAGTACTTTTAAAAAAGTGCTATTTCCAGGGTAACCTCTTTCACGACACAACCTGTAACTACAAAAAACCATACCACCTGTGCAGTAATCTGAAGAAATTATCAATGAATGCATGTGTGGACTCACAAAACGACTGCTCAACATCTGCAGCAGGAGTGCCCCACTGTGACAGAAGTATGTAAATACATTACATGATATCTATACGTTTGCTTCCACCTGTTTTCCACCTTTTCTTTTGCTTATTAGTTTTGTTAATGCAGAACCTTTGTACTTGATATCTGTTTCATTCATAATTTTGCCACGCCTTATTTTTTTTCTTTTCTCTATTTGTCTTAACACTTAACAGGCACTAGGAATGTTTAAAATCAGACCTTTTCACATGTAGAGAGAGGGGATGGGTCGTATATTTGTAGAATCAGGAGCGATAATTCAAAAGTTGTACCTTTTGATAGATGCATGTAGAAAGAGAGAAAGGGGAGATAATCAATCTCAGTTTCCCCCCCCACATCCGTTCGTTCGTGAAGGTAAATTAAGCTACGGAACGACGAGATCAAAGAGACAATTTGCCCGTGGGACCACGTCTACGGGCGGCTTAAGTGACAAAATAGACTTTGATTCAAAATCTAACCGCAGAAATTCCCAAAGGTGTTGTCTCACACTGGTCAGCGACTTTTTGTCTATTTAATATATATATATTCCAGCTTTGAAACTTAGATTATTCAGTACCCACAGAAGTTTTGGAACATCTAGCTGCGATTTCCAGATCCACTATATCAATAGAATTGCTTAGTTTTTCGTTGCAGTTGTTTTAATTTCTGTGCTGCGGTAAATATTATACCAAGATTTTTCTGTGTTGAGTGGTTTAATTTTTAAAGTCCGTCATTTATATTTCACTAGGATTTACAGTGTGTTAAGTGACTAGCGAATTAAAATAATTTATAGCTAAATTGTTCCGGCTGTAGCGTTGATTAATTAATTGATAGTAACCAGTAAGGGATATTTGGTCAACTAGTAAATGCACTATTCACTATGAGTACTGACGAAATAAATATTTATTTCTAATTCATTTTGTGTAATTTTGTAAATGACTAGCGCTTATTTCACGGGGGTTTTTTTTTTTAACGATAACGTGTAGTTCTATTCAAAGTTAAATAACCGAGTGGATAATAACTTATAATTCTGCGCGGGTTAATTTTAGGATAGAATAGTGGTGTAGTGGTTATTGTGATTATATGGTTGTTTTTTCTTCCTATATTCAGTACGGGTCACAAACCCAAAATCTACCATCAGCCTTATACTGTGAAAAAGTCTAATCTGAGAATAACGGATCTAAGTCCTACAGTACAAACAGAACATTCTTTTATAACTATCGGGTCTTCAAGGTGGTCCAGTCTGGCCTCTTGTTTACACCCAGAAAGAGACAGAGTACCAACCCAAAGAATATTAAGAATAAATTGCAACTGGGCCTAGAGTTATCCAGATTTCTTCTTTTTTCCCAATTTTTATATACATTCAGCCTGTTGTGGCAAAATAATCAAACATTGACATTTTCCGACTATTGACCATTTGTGGTGTGACGAGGATTCTTGATCCTGAGAGATTTTAATACCCCGAAATTTCCTTCTAGTATCAAATTTATCAGCTACTGACACTGTAACCATTAAATCTCTTAAGTAATTTCCTACCTGGACTCATTGATGTGTCATAAACAGAATCCTAGTAACAGTAACGAAGCAAGCGTCTCCCAATAAGAGAATTAATCAGTCTTGGAGAAACTGGGGCTGGTTTCGCCAAATAACCCAACCTTGGATTTGTGGATGTATCATGGAGATATGTTCCAGATGTGGTTAAAGCACTTATTTGGTGAGAATGAAATGTGATCACATGTTTGTCAGAGCGAGAGAAAGAAGGAATGAATAATTCTTAAATTTGTATAACTAATATACTCACTTTGTTGAGCCTTTCTTATGTTTTGCTAATACTGTTCATTTCAGAATAGATTAACTGAGAAACTCTGTTCTTTACAAAAATAGGCAAATTCTAGACCATAACGCAAATCCTTTTGACCTTTTTTGGGGGGGGTTTAATAACTTCTTCTAACGGGATCTTGTCTCAACAGAGAGAGGGGGGGGGGGGCGCGGGGTGGGAGGGGGGATTACACTTATGGGTCTATTCTTTATTCATTCTGTAACCTATGATTTTTATGGTTTGACATTTTGATAAATGTTGTGAAGTTCTTTATGATAAATAAAATTAACATAAAAACTTATTAACCGTGTCGGTCAGCTTGTCCCAATATCCCTACTCCATTTAATATAGTTTCACGTTTGTGCGTCTAATTGTCGTCACTTATCTGTGTGTGGGTGTATGTGAGTGATCGATATATATATTAATATATCTAGAAAGTAGACTGTCTGATCAACAAATTTCTGTTGTAGAGATAGGCTGGACTAGAGTATCTTCTCAAATCCAGGGACAGACTCTACCTTTCACCATTTCACTCGTGAAATCTATTTTCTGTACCTTATCTCTCACTGAGTTATCACCTGTTCTAGTTCTATTCAGACGGGACCAAAATCGATCATAAATACCTATCAAAAAATCTACGACACCCACATATATGTGAGATTCAAAGAAAATGTTTATGGCTGTAGCTAGTATCAGTTCAGGAAACACTATAAAGATGTCAGTAATTTGAGACTGACCTCTGCTTTCTTCAAGCAAATGTGTAAGGGTGTTCATAAGATGTAGGGACACATAGGACTTAAGGAAATAAATAATCAAAACTATTCGTGGTGTTCTAACTTCTGTCACATCTGACAGAATACTAGTCTTATTTTAGACCGACAGAATGACATCAAGATATCGACATGTTTTTGTTTATTGACGGTGGTTAATGCGGGTCTAGGTGGATACGAAGAAACATTTATGGTTGGAGCTAAGAATCTCTCCATTCTAATGTTAAAATAAAGTAACCCTGAACTGATGACATACAGGCAGAGATCCTCTAACACAGTGCTCAGTAACCATTATTTACTTCACGGCACACTTAAGTACCCTTCAAAATTCCGTGGCACACTATAAGTATGTGGGTATGGTAAATATTTTACAATTTATTGCAATCATAAGGCAGTGCTCCTGAACTGTGCCGCTATGATGTATGCCAAAATGAACAATGGTTACACAGCCATCTGATCAAAGCTAATCAGTGAAAGCTTCTTATCGCTTTTCAGTCAATCCACTCTTTAGCTTCCAAGGAGCATAGGCCTTCAACCACACAAGCCGTCCTCCTGTCACGTGCCTTAAGCTCAAGGTCACTGAATATCTTCCTAATCATTTCTATGTCTCCAGTTCTCTTCTCTATGAGTTCTTCAGTCTGCCTTTATTTCTCTGACCCTGGATATACCAGAATAAGGACTGTCTGGCAATGCCATTTATGGGTGTCCTCAATGTGTGTCCAATCCATCGCCAGCATCTTCTCATTTCTTGTTTCCCTGGTATTTGTCATCAGTTATACATTGGGGACCTTGTTATACCATTTCAATCCTTCTGTTCTACGCAAGCATCCATTTATGAAAGTCTAACTTATCTGATTGTTTTTGTTGCTCTCCATGTTTCAGAGCCACACAATAGGACGACATTTGAGTTGAAGAATCTTATTTTTGTGTTGGACTGATTTATGTGGACTTCCAAATATTTCCCAATGCTCTCTCACATTTGTCCAACCTAGATCACAGCACACACCCATTTATGTATTTGGTGACATGGTACCCATGCTCCTGGGTTAGCCTGCCTCCCCCCAGTCCTTTCTTGTGATTAAATATTGTGCACTACAGGTCTGTAACATTTCATCTGAATTGCTTCGGAATAAGAATGTTTTGGAAACCAGGATTTTCGATTTTCAGATGTCGCCCAACTTGTGATCAAGAAGTACCCCAATCCACGTAGAAAACTAGCCCGACTTTAAATCTATAACACTTGCCGTTGTTGTTGATGTAAGGCTCTAATGCTTACGTCAGGTTGTCTCAGTATTGCGCATGCGCTAGCATATTAGTATAAAGCACACAGAACGGAAACATGATGAAGCTGACATTGCAACTGATTGGGTTATTTTTGCACACAAGTGACGCATCACGAAAAAAACAAAGTTAATATTTTTTTTTTTTTTTAACAAACATACATTTCATTTTCAGAGTTTTGGTTTTTTTTATATTAGAATTTCAGATAAATGGTTACAGACCTATATTTACACAAAACTGAGTATAGATATAGTAACACCAGACGGCGGAGCAAACAACGACATCGACAACAGAATGAACAAAGCAAGAACAGCCTTTTTTCAGTCTAAACAACATCTGGAAGTCCTCTCCGTACAGCACAAGCACAAAATTAAGATTATATCAGAGCTGTGTGCTTTCTGTGCTTCTCTATGGTGCGGAAAGCTGGAGAGTTACAGAGAAGGAAATGTCAAAATTGTCCTCTTTTCACACAACATGCCTAAGAAAAATTCTCCGAATCTTTTGGCCGAATACCATCACCAACCAAGCAAGCAAGAGAACATGCACACCATCATAGTTGGCAGACGCTGGAGCTGGGTTGGCCATGTCCTCAGAAGAGACCCCGATGCCATCACAAGAACAGCTATGCTATGGACCCCTGAAGAAAACACAAAAGAGAGGCCGACCAAAAACAACTTGGCGGAAGACTGTGGAGGCTGAGATGCAAAGTATGAACCAGAGTTGGGGCACTGTGCGAAGGATGGCCACCGACCGAGCAAAGTGGAATCAATTTGTTGTTGCCCTACAAGACGCCACTAGGCGTGATGGCCACTGACTGCTTTGACGGTCTGTGGCTAAGGATCAAAGAAGAAGAGTATAGATGACACTGTCAAACATAAGACGGACACTGTCACACATAGGATGGACACTGTCAAATATAAGATGGACACTGTCAAATATAAGAAAGACACTGTCAAACATAGGAAAGACACTGTCAAACTTAAGACTGACAGTCAAACATAAAATTCACACTGTCAAACATAAGACTGACACTGTCACACATAGGATGGACACTGTCAAATATAAGATGGACACTGTCAAATATAAGAAAGACACTGTCAAACATAGGAAAGACACTGTCAAACAAGACTGACACTGTCAAACATAAGACTGACACTGTCAAACATAAGATGGACCTGTTAAACATAAGATGGACACTGTCAAACATAAGATAGACACTGTCAAACAAGACAGACAGACACTGTCAAACATAAGATGGACACTGTCAAATATAAGACAGACACTGTCAAACATAAGACAGACACTGTCAAACATAATACAGACAGACACTGTCAAACATAAGACAAGACATACATTGTCAAACATAAGACGGACACTGTCAAATCACAAATGATTGGTCACTGTAGTGTTAACTTTTTTATGAACTATTTTGCTTGTAAATGTTAAAGGCAACATATAAGAAGTCAAGTTAACAAAACTTTGACAACACACACACTGAAGATTCCCCAAGTCTTCTACTGACCTTTATTTGACTGTTCTCCAGCTTTCACTCAAATATTCCATTTATAAATCTTTACATTTTGTGTAAAAACATTTCAATAGTATACATATATATATATCTATATTCAACAAATATGTAGTTCTTCATTGTTAAATTTAATGCCAGCCATAGTGCATACATCGTACACAGATTATAGAAAATATAACATTCCCATCTTGGCATAAGTTGAGATCAGAGCAACAGTGAAGTGCACAAGACTTGTAGAGAACTCAAAAGTGTCCTGAAATTTGGTCTATAAGTATGAAACTTATGTTTGCTTCATTCCAACAGTTAGATAATTTTCTTGTTTTGTTAACTTCAGTATATACCTAGCTAATTTCCTGCGCAGACAATGTACATCCCCATATGTGGAGGGGAATGAACAAAGAGCTAAGAAAAAAACAATATATTTATGCCTGTAATTTTTTTGGTTGCCGTTTCAATACATTCTGGCAGATCATTGAACATTTTTCAATGAAGAGAACTTAGTAGACAAATTTATGGCTTCTTCTATTTTAAACTGACATGGGCTAGTTTCAGCAAGAAATATTTTTATGTATGGTGTCTACTAGCAATTTTGTGATACTTTAACCAACTGGTTAATGCCAAAATAAGATGTTTTGTAATACTTCATTATGTGATAAAATTATAAAATAAACCGTCTGCCAGTTTGGATAACCAGTGACGGTATTAACATTATTTCTGATAAGGTTTTCAACGACCACTTATCAATTAATCAACATAATTCATCACTTATCAATTAATCAACATAATTAATCACTTATGTTGGTGATATCATGCAAACTCCCTGAGCCCCCACAAGGTCTAGATCCCAAGCAGGCAGTCAGTGTGGACTGAGGTTTGATCATATCTTGCATCTTGCGGTAGTCAGCCTGGAGCTCCAAGTACTTCTGTCAATCAGTAAAAACGTTTTAGCAATATAAAACAGACAAACAAGCACACAGGATGGATAAGTGACAGGCACAAAAAAGAACAGGAAAACAGAACTGACAGAGAATGACATCCAAGTACACAGTGACAAGTGAGAACTCCCAACAAACCAAATGATTACATTGTAAATTGTTCAGAAATGTTAAAAAATAAAAACCAATCTTGCTGTAAACAGCTATCACCAATTTCAGTCAACCGTAAATAACTTCTCCTATACCCTTTAGCTCGCCAAGGAGCATAGGCCTTCAAAAAACAATATATAACATTATGATGTAAATAAATCAATAAATTAAAAATAAACGTACGCTGAATACTCTAATTGCCCCATGTAGTTCTCTCTCAACTAAACTGAGGTTGTGCAAGGGGTTGGCAACCTCATCATGTCCTACAAGGCAACTAAACTGAGGTTGTGCAAGGGGTTGGCAACCTCATCATGTCCTACAAGGCAACTAAACTGAGCTTGTGCAAGGGGTCGGCAACCTCATCATGTCAAACAAGGCAACTAAACTGAGGTTGTGCAAGGAGTCAGCAACCTCATCATGTCCTACAAGGCAACTAAACTGAGGTTGTGCAAGGAGTCAGCAACCTCATCATGTCCTACAAGGCAACTGAACTGAGGTTGTGCAAGGAGTCAGCAACCTCATCATGTCCTACAAGGCAACTAAACTGAGGTTGTGCAAGGAGTCAGCAACCTCATCATGTCAAATGAGGCAACTAAACTGAGGTTGTGCAAGGGGTCAGCAACCTCATGTCCTACAAGGCAACTAAACTGAGGTTGTGCAAGGAGTCAGCAACCTCATCATGTCCTACAAGGCAACTAAACTGAGGTTGTGCAAGGAGTCAGCAACCTCATCATGTCCTACAAGGCAACTAAACTGAGCTTGTGCAAGGGGTCGGCAACCTCATCATGTCAAACAAGGCAACTAAACTGAGGTTGTGCAAGGAGTCCGCAACCTCATCATGTCCTACAAGGCAACTAAACTGAGGTTGTGCAAGGAGTCAGCAACCTCATCATGTCAAACAAGGCAACTAAACTGAGGTTGTAAAAGGGTCAGCAACCTCATCATGTCCTACAAGGCAACTAAACTGAGGTGTGCAAGGAGTCAGCAACCTCATCATGTCCTACAAGGCAACTAAACTGAGGTTGTGCAAGGGGTCGGCAACCTCATCATGTCAAACAAGGCAACTAAACTGAGGTTGTGCAAGGAGTCAGCAACCTCATCATGTCAAACAAGGCAACTAAACTGAGGTTGTGCAAGGGGTCGGCAACCTCATCATATTCTACAAAGCAACTAAACTGAGGTTGTGCAAGGGGTCAGCAACCTCATCATGTCAAACAAGGCAACTAAACTGAGGTTGTGCAAGGGGTCGGCAACCTCATCATGTCAAACAAGGCAACTAAACTGAGGTTGTGCAAGGGGTCAGCAACCTCATCATGTCAAACAAGGCAACTAAACTGAGGTTATGCAAGGAGTCGGCAACCTCATCATGTCAAACAAGGCAACTAAACTGAGGTTGTGCAAGGGGTCGGCAACCTCATCATGTCAAACAAGGCAACTAAACTGAGGTTGTGCAAGGAGTCGGCAACCTCATCATGTCAAACAAGGCAACTAAACTGAGGTTGTGCGAGGCGTCAGCAACCTCATCATGTCAAACAAGGCAACTAAACTGAGGTTGTGCAAGGAGTCGGCAACCTCATCATGTCCTACAAGGCAACTAAACTGAGGTTGTGCAAGGAGTTGGCAACCTCATCATGTCCTACAAGGCAACTAAACTGAGCTTGTGCAAGGGGTCGGCAACCTCATCATGTCAAACAATGCAACTAAACTGAGCTTGTGCAAGGGGTCGGCAACCTCATCATATCCTACAAAGCAACTAAACTGAGGTTGTGCAAGGGGTCGGCAACCTCATCATATCCTACAAAGCAACTAAACTGAGGTTGTGCAAGGGGTCGGCAACCTCATCATGTCAAACAAGGCAACTAAACTGAGGTTGTGCAAGGGGTTGGCAACCTCATCATATCCTACAAAGCAACTAAACTGAGGTTGTGCAAGGGGTCGGCAACCTCATCATGTCAAACAAGGCAACTAAACTGAGGTTGTGCAAGGGGTCGGCAACCTCATCATGTCAAACAAACGGCTACAGAAAACACTGCTGGAAGAGTATGTGACTGTTTGGTGGTGGCTTCTGGCAAGGGGACCAACTGCTGTGGTGACTCCATACTCTATCAGGAGTGAACAGAAAATTGATAATAAAATTATGAAACCCTAATTATCACCAATAATTAGGTTGAACAAGGTAGACTGCCTGCCAGGATGGGTGAGCAAAGGAAAATGAAGCTTACTTATATGATACTATTCCATTCTCTTTTAAAGAAATAAAAATGTACTCAAAGGCATAAAGTAAAGAGGTGTCTGACAGAAAAATGAAACAGACAATTAAAAACAAAAAGCAAATACAGACTTAATAAGAAAAATGGATTCTTAGTAACGAAAAAACTTAACCAAAAATCTATAGAAACAATCATACAAAGGGCTGTAGATTTTTAATGACTGTTCTGGAAACAAAACAATTAGGGCATTATTGTATCTTGCGCTGATAGCTCTGTAACAATGAGTAAAATGTTATCTTATGCTGACTTCAGTAAACAGGGTAAGTAAAATTAAATCTTACTTATTACTACTTAGTCGTTCCGCTTCTACCCTGGGGTATAGAGGTTTGCCATAGAGCGCGTCAAACTATCCTACAGATCATCTTCCTCCTGGCCTGGTTCCAATCTAGTCCTCAGTCCTTTAGAAATTGTCTAATGTTGTCCTTCCAGCGAACTCTTGGTCATCCTCAACGTCTGGATCCCTAGATATTAGTTTAACATACTTGTCATGGTAGCCGATATTCTCCCATTCTGCAGACATGGCCAAACCATCATAGTCAGGACTGTTATACTTGGGTCCGCAGGGGCTGGGTTTTGAGGTCTTGCAGTATTGTCTGGTTGCGGACCATGTCTCTTCTTGTTAATTCAACAACCTTTCTCAGATACCTCATTTCTGAGGTCTGGAGCTAGCTTTTGTGGATTGTAGTCATTACCCATGACTTGCATCCTAAAGTCAAGACTGGAACATAGGTGGAGTGGTATATAGCCATCTTCGTCCTCTCGCCAACTTCTCTTTTACTGAGGAATCCTCTATTTACGGCCTGAAAAACTCTTCAACTTGCTGCTTGTCGGGTAGCCAACTCATCCTTGATGCCTCCCTTCCAGTCTATGACAGGTTCCACGATATTTAAAGTGGTGAAATTAAATCTTGTGGTTGAATTTTCAGTAAAAAAAACCCCAGAAAAATTGTATTTTGTGGCTGATGTCTCAGTAAACTACATCAATAAAGTGATATCTTGTGGCTGATGTTTCAGTAAACTACATCAATAAAGTGATATCTTGTGGCTGATGTTTCAGTAAACTACATCAATAAAGTGATATCTTGTGGCTCATGTCTCAGTAAACTACATCAATAAAGTGATATCTTGTGGCTGATGTCTCAGTAAACTACATCAATAAAGTGATATCTTGTGGCTGATGTCTCAGTAAACTACATTAATAAAGTGATATCTTGTGGCTGATGTCTCAGTAAACTACATCAATAAAGTGATATCTTGTGGCTGATGTCTCAGTAAACTACATCAATAAAGTGATATCTTGTGGCTGATGTCTCAGTAAACTACATCAATGAAGTGATATCTTGTGGCTGATGTCTCAGTAAACTACATCAATGAAGTGATATCTTGTGGCTGATGTCTCAGTAAACTACATCAATGAAGTGATATCTTGTGGCTGATGTCTCAGTAAACTACATCAATAAAGTGATATCTTGTGGCTGATGTCTCAGTAAACTACATCAATAAAGTGATATCTTGTGGCTGATGTCTCAGTAAACTACATCAATAAAGTGATATCTTGTGGCTGATGTCTCAGTAAACTACATCAATAAAGTGATATCTTGTGGCTGATGTCTCAGTAAACTACATCAATAAAGTGATATCTTGTGGCTGATGTCTCAGTAAACTACATCAATAAAGTGATATCTTGTGGCTGATGTCTCAGTAAACTACATCAATAAAGTGATATCTTGTACTGACTTTTCAACAAAGTAATATTTTATCTTGTGCTAAATTTTCAACAAACAGCATCTGCATCATTATTTCCCTATTTATTCCCTGTGGAGCATAGAGAACCACCCTTACAAGAAGCCTACACTAAAGCATGCAGGTACTCTTCTAGCAGTAATTTCTGTAGCAATTAGTGTTTTCATGATGAGACTCCCCCCCCCCCCCCCATCCACAACCTCGTATTAGTGACCTTTTACGACACCTGGAGGAAGCAGTAATCCATTCTTTGTTTCTGGTCACCATAGAGACCCCCCAGAAGTTAAACGGGGAAGTAAATAACATAGTTAAGTAAACTGTTGCTGACTTTAAAGGAAAGAGTTATTTAGAAATGGAGGTGGAGGGAGATCAAAGAACACGTGGACGGAGATCAAAGAACACGTGGAGGGAGATCAAAGAACACGTGGAGGGAGATCAAAGAACACATGGAGAAGAGGAGACAGACATGAAGGGGATAAACAAGACATGGAAAGACCTTGAGATGACGTCACATGACAAAAAAAACTTGTCATAAGTTTCATGAAGGTTTATGCTCTGTGGGGAGCTGTAGGGTGACAAAGAAGTTATTTAGACCAGCCAAACCACAAATGTACAGGAAGCTAGAAATGAATAACTAGGGACAAATTTAATGGGAGTTGATCCTGTGATGTCAGCTAGACAAGTAGAAAATCTCTCTTATATCTTACCTTATTGAGATCATTATATTCCTGGTTCTTCTTGTTAAACAAACGTATTTTCTGGTTGGTGTTGGAATGACCAATCAGTCGACTGCTTTCATCCAGCAACTGACTGTTTAATTCCTTCACAATGTGTAGTTCCTAAAGAGGAAGATAACAACAGCTATCACAGATACTTCAACAAATACAAGACACAGATACTTCAACAAATACAAGACACAGATACTTCAACAAATACAAGACACAGATACTTCAACAAATACAAGACACAGATACTTCAACAAATACAAGACACAGATACTTCAACAAATACAAGACACAGTATAAAAAGCAAGAGATATCTGTATTACAATTATTGCTAGCAGAATTATTTAATAAAATGCTAGGTCAAAGTTTATTTTTAATACCAGTTAATTAACAATAAGAAAAAACATTCTCACACTGCCCAGTTTGGATTTTTCCTCCTGAAGACTTTCAACTTTGGAACTTAGTTCCATCTTCTCCTGGTAATGTGCATCAAGTCTGGACTGAAGTCTATATGGATATATAATGAAACAAACTTGATCCTCATGCGAGCTGCAAATTCTGAAGTTAATACATGTGCATTTTTGACATTAAACACATGAAATAATGAATAAAAACCACTTTTTTACCATTAGTGAAGAAACAGACTGAGTTCTCATGTTTGCAGTTATGCCCTGAAACAATGTGACTTTCAAGTTAAATTCTAAGTCAATTTAATACATTAAACATTATCTGAAAATGAAATACACTGGTTACAAATTAGAAAAGGAAACATGTCTAAAAAAAAAATTACAGACAGTGTATGATACTTGCAAACAATGAAATAGTTGAAAAAACAAAAGTCAAAGGAATACAAACATTACAATCACTAGAATGTAACACAACTAATATGGCACATATGCCCCACGGAGTTCCTGCAGGTTTCTGAGGACTACAGCATCAATCATCTTGCAACTAGAACTTAACAGGACCCATATAGGTCATCATGTTTGGAGCGCTGGCAGTATTTACAGAGTTTTTATAACTATGAATGAATGTGTCCGTTCATGTTATTAACTTGCCACCTGTCAACTTTGCCTAGTTAGGCAGGAAAATATGTGCCGTGCTTGACAACAAACCTTGGGAAGTGACCACAGAACAGTAAATCTGGCAGTGAATATAAACGCTGCCATAACAAAAACCCCTTCCTCTATGGAACTATAGAAAGACTAGCAAGGAAAAGATCTGTAGTACTAATTCAAGTGTACTGCAAACAGATAACACATACCTTTAAAAAAAAAGGGGGGGGGGGGGGGTTGTGAGAACGAAAGAGAAGGTTGATAAAGCAATTGTAAATGTTGCAAAGTTAAGATGCTGAGGACACAGGAAAAAAAACAAACCAAAGCCATATTAACATAAACTGTAGCACAGAACAGCTAGAAAGGACAAACTAACAGCCTAAATCTAAACCAAATGGAACAAAATTATGGACGTTCACAAAATCCTTACTGCAGACAACGATACAAGAATACACAAGTCCCCAGGAAAGGATGGAATTACAAATGAAATGTTAAAACATCTCACAAGGATGGCAGGAAATGCACAGTATGCCATTCTCCCCACCCCTCCCCAGCTTGAAACCAGATGCAAGGATTTTTTAAATCTTGCTAAGCTGGGACAGAATACCCTGGAAAGAAACTGGAGTTCAAGTCAACAAGTTTCAGAATGGCTAAAAAGCCACAGGAAAAGTCTAGACTTACAATGTAAATAGTGGCAAGGATTCTTCAACTTGGTACTGGATGTGAAAGATCAACAAGCACCAAGACCTAGTTAAACAGCAACAACAAAACCCAGTACCAGAACAGACTCACTCAAAGATGGACCGGCAACCAGAGGCACTAGAAATGGAAGAGGGAGGCTTAAAAATGAAACTAAAGAATGGACACAAAATCTTACCCCAGTAGCCACTAGAATATTTTCAAACACCTTAAAAGCTGCGCTGAAGCACTGAAAACAGCCTAAAAAAACTATTACGGGAAAATGCCAAAGGGTGTTCCCTATCAGTCACAGATACCCTAAAGCAACTAAAAATCTGGCAACCATATGTGTCCAAGTGAGAAACAAAAGTAAATAGAAGCAGTCCTCCAAGAATATTATCTCCATAAGAGGTGCAGACTGACAGTATCACCTTCAGTAACCCCCTGATGGAGGAATTATATGGCAACCAGAACTGCCGAAGACAGATCGCCATAGCAACAGGAGAGATAGATGTGACCATATTAGAGCGCACGCAGAAATAGAAGATATGAACTATAACACAATATGAAATGAATGTGGCATATATAAACAGTGTCACAAAAAAACCAAAAAAAAACCCACAAAATGAATAAACCATAAACACACCATGTCATAACATACATAAAATTAGAAAGCCATAAATACATAATGTTACAACAAAAACAACATGAGTAAGCCATAAATACACCATGTCACAACATACATAAAATTAGAAAGCCATAAATACATAATGTTACATCAAACACAACATGAGTAAGCCATAAATACACCATGTCACAACATACATAAAATTAGAAAACCATAAATACATCATGTTACAACAAACACAACATGAGTAAGCCATAAATACACCATGTTACAACATACATAAAATTAGTAAGCCATAAACACACCATGTCAGAACAAACATAAAATTAGAAAGCCATAAATACACCATGTCACAACAAATATAAAATTAGTAAGCAATAAATACACCATGTTACAACAAACACGAGTAAGCAATAAATACACCATGTCACAACAAACATAAAATTAGTAAGTCATAAATACACCATGTCAGAACAAACATAAAATTAGTAAGCCATAAATATACCACGTCAGAACAAACATAAAATTAGTAAGCCATAAATACATCATGTCACAACAAACATAAAATTATTAGAGTATATGTACCAGTGCGCGGCCATGCCCAGAGCGCGGCCGATTACTGAAAGTGACTGTTCCACGTGCTCTTGACTACGTTTGAATTGAGAGTAACCTCCCTTGGGGTTATCGCGCTAAGTTAAGCTTGCTTTCGAGTTAATTTCACGCCGTTTACAAAGTTTTTCACAACGTTGAAACATTTGGTGAGGAAAAGATCACCTTGCAAGTTTCAAGGCAAGGTACTTTGAACACGTTTCTCATTGTTTTATGAAAATATTTAAGTACTTATTTGATTAATATATCCAAATGAATCTCATTTATCTGTATTCATCGTGAAAAGACTGTTTCACGCTATAATGACCTAAATATCGGGGTGGCCGCGGCCAGGGAGGGCTATTTTTTATATCTGCCCAGTGGCGGCCAAACTGGCCGCGGTGAGGACATACATAAAAAACAACAATGAACCTATGTATGACATTAGATTCTAGGTCTCTATCTTCTAAATAAATCGTAGTTCTAGACTAGCTTTAGTCCTTATATTATATGGTTAGTCCAAGTCTTTATCCCACAGACAGCCCACATTAAAAAACCCCTTTTATTATTAGTGGATGGTCATGTGAGCCACCAGTCTTTGATAGCTTCAACACTTTGTCGGGAAAACAACATAATTTTGTATTGCTTGCCTGCTCATACATCTCACATAATGCAACCACTGGACGTAGGCATTTTCAAGACAATGAAAACTGAATGGAGGAAGGCAGTAAAGAAGCAAAACGAGGCTGAAATTATCACAAAGCGGACATTTGCTGTGGCATTCAAGGATGCTTATGAGAACACAGTCTCCAAAAGTCTTGCTGCACAGGCATTTAAAAAGAGTGGCTTGTTTCCTTTGGACCCCGAAAACATCGATTGGTCTAAAGTTCTTCCATGTGCGTTTTCAAGTGTTTCAGATAGTTCTTTCCTCCCACCTAGCAGCAGCGCCACCATTCCTTCTACATCTCGTCCACCTAGCAGCAGCGCCACCATTCCTGCTACATCTAGCCCACCTAGTAGCAGTGTCACCATTCCAGCTACACCAAACAGCAGCGTCACTATTTCTGCTACACACAGCACACCTAGTGTCGCCACTTTTGCTACACATAGCACACCTAGCAGCATCACCACTCTTGCTGCACATCGCACACTCAACAGTGTCACCATCACTGCTACGCATAGCATACCGAACTGCGTCATCTGTGTTCCTGGCACAAGTGCCAGACCGGATGCGTCCTTAAACCTGGCATCAACACCGAGGAAGTTTGCTATGCTTTGTTCTCAAATTGGGGAAACGACCCTGAATTTGTACTACACAAGGCTGGAGGAAGACTACGACTGCAATGATGCAGTTTTTGGCCTATGGAAGGCTTACCACCAACAAATTGTATCACATCAACCGAGAACACGAGATTCGGGTCTACAAAATAGGTCTAAAACTGATCCATTGACAATCCCACTGCTGAATCGAAAGACCCAGATGAAAATAATGAAACTGCCCAATGTCATCAGTGGTGATAAATTCAGAGAAGTCCTTATACAGAAAGAGGAAGCACAGAAGGAAGAGAACAGAAAAGCCCAGCACATAGTTGCCATGGAAGAGAGAAGAAAGAAGAAAGCTGAAGAAAAGAAGCGCAGGAAAGAGGAGAGAATAAAACAACAAGAAGAACGCAAGAAACAAAAACAAGAGTACACCCGTATGCGCAAAGAAACAAGAAAGAGGAAGGCAGAAGAAAAAAGAAAAGAACAAGAGCAGAAGTCGAAAGAGAAAAGATGTAAAAAAAGAAAGGAGACAAGAACAGACGATGAAACCAGCGTGGATGAAGCAGAAATGATTCTGGACGACGATGATACATATGACTTTGAAGATATTCTTGAGTGTGAGCACAGTGACAGTGTGTTTGAAAGTGAGAGTTTGAAAGAAGTGAATGAAACGGGAGCATTTGTGTCTGAAGCGGGTGAAAATGTGAGTGAAAGTAGGTCATTGTGGGGGGTGTTTTCATCGATGTCAGAAAACATAGAATAAAGACTTAAGAAGAATGAAAACAAACTCACTGTATTGCAGTTTTTATAAAGAATTCTAGGCTTCTATGTGAGAGAGAGAGTGAGAGAGAGAGAGAGAGAGAGAGGGAGGGAGGGAGGGAGGGAGGGAGGGAGGGAGGGAGGGAGAGAGAGAGAGAGAGGGAGGGAGGGAGGGAGGGAGGCAGAGCCAGCCAGCGTAATATCTGTGGTGTTTGAGTTACTGAATTAAAAATGTTTGATTTCTTGTTGCTACCACTTTTCTCGCAAATGAATTTTGATCCAGACTAGAGTAGTCTAGCAACTGGTACGCGTACCCTAAGCCATAAATACACCATGACATAACAAAAATAAAATTAGAAAGCCATAAATACACCATGTCAGAACAAACATAAAATTATTAAGCCATAATTACATCATGTCACAACAAACACAAAATTAGTAAGCCATAAATACACCATGTCACAACAAACATAAAATTAGAAAGCCATAAAAACACCATGTCACAACAAACACAACATTAGTAAGCCATAAATACAGCATGTCACAACAAACACAAAATTAGTTTGCCACACATCAACCAACAAACATGAAAGTTAAAAAATGACAAGACTCACCAATTTAACAATGCCTTACCTCTCTACTTCCAGTTGATACTGGTCCCTCCTGACTTCTGATGTGGTCAGCCTAAAGAGAATGTAAACAAATCTTCAATCTGTTAAGTAGCCTATACATGTCCACTCTTGCTACATTTATCAACAAAAAAACCTGAGCCATGATGCCACACACAGACACTTTGAACACACACACGACCCCTACTTCCGATAACGAAGCTAAAACAACTAAGTATTTCTTATATGAGATTTTACCAGTGAAGATGATGCTCATGAAAAGGATGCAAGGACAGAACAGATTCAAGAAATGGCAATTGTATAGAACAATAAGATACTCTTGCTTTATCAAGAACTTTCACTGCACTAGGAAATTCAAAGAAATCAAGTCCAACACAGAATTTTCAAAATCTGAAGTCAGACACCTACTGAATGACTCTGAACAATGGCAAAGGACCCAACAAAGAAGTTAGACTTTCATAAATGAGTTCCTGCACAGAATAGAAGGACTGAAATAGTATGCAATGATCATCAATGTGCAACTAATGGCAATAACTAGAACATGTGTGTGGAACAAGAGATGAGAAAGATACTGGCGTCAGACAGGACACACACTTATGAAACCTGCTGATAGCATTAAAAGGCATTCCTTGTTCTGAAATCCCAGGGTAAGAGACGTGGAGAGAGAGAGAGACAAAAGAACACATGGGAAAGAGAACTGGATACAGAAATGAAGGGATAAAGAGATGAAGAAAAGACCATCATCATATGACACAGGGCAGGAGGACATGGAATCAATTTGTTGAAGGCCTTTGCTACTTTGGCAGCTGAAGGTAAAAATGATAACAGAACATCAAAGACATTAATTTCAACAGACTGTTTATGGCAAAAAGCTTGCAAAGCTAAGATTGTCAACAGTGCTGCTATGGACTGAATATTCTAGCAGAAGCATGGATATAGAAGAGATAGGGAATGGAGCAAACAATCAAAGTGTAAGGAAACATTACATGAAGGATATTCTGTCAATGAATATCTTAGCAGGAAAAATATTCATACAGAACAATCTGTCAATGAATATCTTGTCTAGATAAATATTAATGGAGGATAATTTTGTCAATGAATATCTTGTCTAGATAAATATTAATGGAGGATAATTTGTCAATGAATATCTTAGCTGGGAAAATATTCACAAAGAACAATCTTTGTTAGTGAAAAGGAAAATGTCAAAGGTGGTAATAACTATTGAATGAGGAAACTTGTTGATAACATTACAAGGCAGTCCTTGTTCTGGAATCCTCAGCATAAGAGAGGTAAACGAAGAATAAAGAACACACAGAGAAGAGAACTGGAGACAGACATGAAAAAGATGAAGAAGGTCTGGAGCTGATGGCACAGGACAAGAAGACTTGGCATAAGTTTGTTGAAGACATTTTCTTCTTGGGAGCTGAATGCTGATGAATAGCTATAGAAGGATATCAAACTTGGCATGTTAAAAAACAAAGGATATACAACTTGACATGTTAAAAAACAAAGGATATCAAACTTGGCATGTTAAAAAACAAAGGATATACAACTTGGCATGTTAAAAAACAAAGGATATACAACTTGGCATGTTAAAAAACAAAGGATGTACAACTTGGCATGTTAAAAAACAAAGGATATACAACTTGGCATGTTAAAAAACATGCAAAATCGAACTTGGCATGTTAAAAAGCAAAGGATATGAAGCTTATCAGCAAAAGGGAATGAAATAAAATTTGTTAATAAAATAAGAAAGAATTTCAAATTTTCCAGTAAAAACAAGGACTTAAACTTGCCAATAAAAAAAGAGTAAATTACAAACATGAATGGGTATGTTACAGGCACTGTAATAGGAGGAAGGATATCAAAGTTGGACATAAAAAGGAAAGATAAATGATTGTGATAGATATCAAAAAGTCAAAAGAAAGATATCAAAGTTGGCCATAAAAAAAGAAAAATGATTGTGATAGATATCAAAAAGTCAAAAGAAAGATGATCAAATTTGGTCATAAAAAAGAAAGATAAATGATTGTGATAGATATCAAAAATACCAAACAGTACAAAGAAAGATGATCAAATTTGGTAGCAAAGAAATAAAATACTCACAACTCTTGCAGAGCCTGACTGTGTTCCTTAACTTGGGCTAGCTCATTCTCGATAATTTTCTTGTTCACCTGCTCACGTTTTAGCTGCTCTTCCTTCTCCTTGACAGAGTTTTCCAAAGACTTTACACTAAGACAGACAAAGACTTTACACTAAGACAGACAAAGACTTTACACTAAGACAGAAATTAAATAATATCATGTTTAGCAGCTACATCAACTACCTGGTTCAAGACAATCACTGAACAGATGTTCATTCTATAGAAACAACAGCCCCCTATAAGAAGTTTGTTCATATTTCTTAACATTACCTTATTTTTTTGTTATATACTGATGATTAAGGATATCCCGTTCAACCTATGATGGGTTATAATTAGAATACATAGTATTTTCAAGTCTAAATAATATGCACAATTGCTGATATGTGAAAGTGGAATCATTATCTCATATTCAATCATTGTAAATAGAGCAAATCAAAATTACCAAATGTGTGTGTGGGTCTGTTTATTACTCTAAAATAGTAGCAAAAAACAGCAGTTACAACAACAAAAAATGGTGGAAGGAGTGTAAAAGCCTGAGGTGTTTTGTTTGATATTTAATTGACTTTCATTTGTCATATTTTATAAGAACACCACTAGACCTTCACCTTCCCTATCATATCCCCACAAATCACTATATATTAACCTTTGTTCTTGTTAAATGCTGTTTGGACTATATTATAAGTATATGAGGAGAACTGCCGTAAGACGGGGGTAAAACAGTGGAATGGGAAAATAAAAAAAAACAAATAGTAATGCGTCTTACAAGGAGAAAGGACAGGAAAAACCTATGTTGCGGCCACAAGGCCTTCGTCAGGGACAGACAAACAAGACAGGAGGGAAAGAAAGAAAATGAGAATTAAGTAGAGAACATGAAACTATAAAAATAAGAGAAAAATAACTCCCTTATGTCCAGTCACAGAAGCAAGATGGCTGCCAGTGGCAGCCATCTTGCTTCTGTGACTAGACATGTGACTGGACACAAGGGAGTTATTTTTCTCTTATTTTTATAGTTTCATGTTCTCTACTTAATTCTCATTTTCTTTCTTTCCCTCCTGTCTTGTTTGTCTGTCCCTGACGAAGGCCTTGTGGCCGCAACGTAGGTTTTTCCTGTCCTTTCTCCTTGTAAGACGCATTACTATTTGTTTTTTTTTTTTTCCCATTCCACTGTTTGACTATATTATGTAGTTCTCTAGGTCTGTTTATTCTTAACCAAATTTATTCCACAGTAAGTAAACAGAAAAAAATAAAGTAATATTAGAAAAAGAAAGCAGTAATAAAGACAACATCTAGCAAATAAATAAAGATGTTACCAGGCTTAAGAGAAAGGAAGGTAGCAACAGAATGAGAGGGGGGAAAAAAAGGCTGCATTAGGACAGGAAATAAAGACCACTGGAATTAGGAGTGAAGTGGCATTAGCATCTGCACTAAAACTGTGGCAAAGACAAAAACAAATAACAAAAACATTAACATAAGAAGAAACTACTAGCATTAATAAGTTCTGATAATCTCAAGTAAGGAAACTTTCAAAACTTAACTCATTCATTCCAGAGTTATTTTGCACGCTGTGCCAGACTTTTTTTGTGGGCAGAATTTTATAGAGTGAAGTGTTCATCTTTCAGTCTAAATTTGTTTGTGAATTTTCCTTTGAACATGTACTTATTATATACCAAACTGTAGGGAAATGGATAGAGAATTCAAATATATAATGTTTGTGGTAGTATTAACACAAGTATGTTCGGTATAATTTAATCATTTTGCATGTAAAATTGAAAAACGCTAAAAAGTTGACTGTAGAATACGATCTTACCAAAGACAAATTACTGTCGTAGACAATAAAACTTTCTTTTTAGTCTTCAAACGTCAAGTTAATCCATATACAAAGTTAAAAAAACATGCTTATGGCCAAAATTAGTACATTTAGTGTTATTCGCACCAGTTTTTCCGTGGTTCTTTGTAAGAAAAAAATAAATTATGCAATCGTGCATTACGTAATTTTCAAACAAATAAATAAGAATAACGTCATATAAATACTTTTTTACTCTTGTTTAATGTTTTAATAGTATCCCTAGCTTCATCTTCTACCAAGAACTAGTGATTAGATGTTACGGTAGGTCTAGTTTTGTTGCTTTTTGATCGGCCAGAATATGACTACGCCCACTCATCAACTAAATCTAGTGTGTCTAGCTTTTCTGCATATATTCCGTATTTTGACAACAAACTGTGACTACCAAACAATCATCATCAATGTCAGCAATGTTTCAAAGTAGTTTGACACAATTATTTGCTTAGGAGACTTAGAAAATGTAAATATAAAGCGTGACATATTTCTCTAGCAAAAACAACGAAAAACGTAAACACGCGAATCTTCACAAAAATTGTGATAATAACATCAAAACACGCACATGTGCTGATTAACTAAAGTCAAATTAGTTGTTTAAATAGTAGCGGAAGTCATTCTACGAGTTTTAATATATGAACTGCATTAAGTGGACGATTTTTAGGGTTTATTCGTGATAAACTAAAAACCACGCTCTGAGCGTTGCTCTGGCACGGCGTGTTGAATTTTGCAACGCTCAGAGCGTTGGTCTGGAGTCAAAGAGTTAAAACAACTGTCATGTGTCTTTGTAGTGATAAATAACAATTATTTTCTCAGGATTAGACAATATGAGGCTTTTTTGCCCCTGACAAAACTAGACACAGCTGGATTTATTAAAATCATTTGGATGCCAGTGCCAGCTTTCTGTTTCTGATTCTCCTCCTAGTTTTATCTAAACTGTAAACTTACAGGTCTTTGTTGTTTGACTTGAGAGTGCTACATTTGATCTGCAGCTCCTCAACCTCCTGCCTACTTTTGAGCAAGTTCTCCTTCAGCCGATCTTGTTCTGCAAGCTGCATCTGTAAGATCATGTGACTAAATTAAATGGCACATTCACATGTACATTATGTGCATACAACAAGAACAAATTAATCTGTACACCTTGTGTACATTACCTGTAAATTATGTGCATTAAAACAGTAAGAACAAATTCATGTGTACATTACATGCATACAAAAGTAAAAAACATAATAATGCACATAGTACACTAAGTGTACATTACTGTACATTATAACCATACAGAAGAGCCTAATTAGTGTGTAAACTATATGTATTTTCAGTGTACATAAACTGTACATTATTTGCATACAATCAGAGCCGGAACCCCCCCCCAGGCAAAAATTTTAATTTTTTTCTTCTTCTTCAAACCCCTTAGCATGGTGATGGTATACTATAATGCGTTTCACAATGTTTGCCGCTGTTTAATATTCAATATCTCTGCAACCACTTGATCGTAATTGTTGCAACTTTGCATATGACCTAATGATCGCTATGTCCCGAGGGGAACATTTTTTTTCCTCTTTAACAAACTTATGATTTTAAATTTTCTTTATTTAAAGTATACAAAATCGACCACCTCCTAGTCCAACCGTGTATTGAGAGGGCTTACCCCTTCATATTTGTGCGCTATTTCGATTTAACATCTTGAACGCAAGTTTACGTGATTTTTCCGTGTTTCAGCTCACTATCGCACTGTTTTGAACATTACATTGATCCTTCCGGTGCGTTCAGTTACCGTTCTACTGATTGTGTATTTCAGTGCATAGGCGTATCTTGCGGTATTCTAGGTCTGTAATACAATGGGTATGAAAGTCAAGTTTCTTACACTGCATACAATGGCAGTGAAGATGTATAAATATTTATGCAGAGAAGCTAAGCGTGATAAACTGCATCGGAGTCTCTCAAATCCTGAAAAGAGAACTATTCACGCTTTGGGTTTAAGTAAACGCTCATTTCATCAATTACTCAAAGCTAATGGAATTTTCAGTTCAATCAATCCCAGGACGCAAGGAAGAAAGGAAGTAGTAGATAGTTTTGACAGGGATGTGATTAGAAGAGAGATTTGTAGAATGTTCAATTCCAAAGAAACTGTGACACTAAGAAAACTGAAAATTCGGCTGAGAACACACAATGACATTGATGTGTCGAAATCAACATTATGGAGAACTGTTAGAAGCATTGGCTTTACGTTTAGGAAGTACGCTAGTGGAAGAAACGTCATCTGCGAGAAGCCGCACTTAGTATCTATGAGAAGTAAATATTTACGTGAAGTACGGGAAATGCGTAATCAAGATTATAATATTATGTATGTGGATGAAACTTGGATCAATGCACACCACACAAGTGAAAAGGAATGGCAGTTATCAGATGGAACGATTAAAAGATGTGTACCCAGTGGAAAAGGACAACGTCTGATAATGGCACATGCAGGCAGAAGACATAATGGGCTAGTGAAAAATGCTGAATTTATTTTCACTTCCAATTATACGGACAACCGGAACTATCATACCGAGATGAACGGTAACATATTTAGAGAGTGGATTGAAAATACTCTTCTTTTGTCCCGAGACAGACCATCCTGTTTGATAATGGACAACTGGACAACGCATCATACCGCAACGCTGTGGCAGAAGAAGACAAAATCCCGACATCTTCCGAGTACAAAAGATGCTATAAAGATTTGGCTTAGAAAAGAAGACATTCCATTTAACGAGGGGTTTCTGAAACCTGAATTACTGTCCCTTGTTAAGAAATCACAAAAGACCAAGATGTTCCATATAGACAAGTTGATTCAACAGCATGGTCATATGTGTTTGAGACTGTCACCTTATCATTCACATTTAAACCCCCATACTAAAGAAAGGGAAATGTAAGACCGAGGCTGCAAGTTACCGGCCAATCAGTCTCACAAGCTGTGTTGGGAAGACTATGGAGCGAATAGTCAACCACAGATTGAAATGGTATTTAGAGTCTGAGCAGATCCTGGTGCCGGAACAAGCTGGATTTAGAGAATGCTACAGTATAGAAGACCAAGTTACTTACTTGTCTCAAGCAATAGAAGATGCCTTCCAGGAGAAGAAAAAGGTCCTAACAATCTGGGTCGACTTCAAGCAGGCCTTTGACAAGGTGTGGAAAGATGGCCTCATTGCAAAACTTAGGAGAAGTGGAATCCAAGGCAACATGATGAAATGGATCCAGTCATACTTGCATAACAGGAGAACTAGAGTCACTCTTGACGGTCTGCAGAGCAGAAAAGTGTTGCTCCATCAGGGGGTACCTCAAGGAGGAGTAATTTCCCCAACACTCTTCCTTGTTTACATCAATGACCTGGTGAAAGATCTCCCTGCAGGAGTTAAAGCTGCCTTATATGCAGATGACCTAGTACTCTGGTGCGCTGATGAAAATGTCACCACAGCAAATTATAGAATGCAGCGGGCAGCAGACATGCTAGTGTCATGGGCAGAGAAATGGCTTATCACAATAAACACAGACAAAACCTCCACAACACTGTTCTCCCTCGCCCCCAAGGACAAATCAGCTAACATACACCTAGGGACAACCGTGATCAAGGAAGAAAGCTACCCCACCTATCTTGGGGTGACATTTGACCAAAGGCTTACATGGAATAAGCATATTGAAAATGCAGAAGGAAAGGCCCGAAGACGACTAGGCATACTCAGAAAATTAGCAGGTACCAACTGGGGAGCAAATGAACGAAATCTAAAGAAGATTTATAATGGAGTAATAAGACCACACTTAGAGTTTAGCTCAGCAGCATGGTCATCAGCTGCTAACTCACATCTGCAGTCTTTGGACAAGGTGCAAAATCAAGCTCTCAGGCTCATTACAGGAGCCATGAAAACTACACCAATAACAGAGATGCAGAAGGTTGCTGGATTACAGACATTGTCCCATAGAAGAGACACAAAAACCATGATCCAGATGGAAAAGTACAACAGTATGCCAATGCACCCAATGAAGGCAAGACTAGATGATCTGGCATTGGGACGTCTAAAGCGTAGCAGCTTTGTGCATCGGGGGAAAAGACTTATAAGACAGCATCAAGAAGACCTATCCATGAAGACAACACCACTGAAGCCCACCCTATACCCTGTACCATGGGAGCAGGCCAGCAGTGCCCTCCAAATTAATACATCAGTCAGTGGTCTCACAAGTGGATGTGAGTATAATGATCTGCAAAAACGAACTGCTACATTGAGTATGATCCAAGAAAGCTATCCCGATCAATCATGGATACATGCCTATACAGATGGATCAGCAACTAATGCTGTTAGGAATGGAGGTGCCGGTATCTTTATCTCATATCCTGACAACCACTATGAGACTAGGCACATTCCCACTGGTAAATTCTGTTCCAACTATACAGCTGAGGTTCAAGCTCTAGAGCAAGCTGCAAATATGATTTATAACACCAACTCTGACTGCCACCAGGTAGTCATCCTCACAGATGCACTGTCTGTCCTGCAAGCTCTCAAGGGTGGTAAACTCCCGCATCTGAGAAATGAACTAAACAAGGTAGCTGCCAAAAAGAGAACCATACTTCAGTGGGTACCATCTCATTGTGGTGTACCCGGAAATGAAAAGGCAGATAAACTTGCAAAAAAGGGAGGAGAATGTGAACAAGAAGATAATGAAGTCACATACTTTGAGAAAAAGAGAGCTATCCAGACTATCAGAAGAGAACAGAACCAACCCAAAGACGACTATCACACTCTCGACCGGCAGGGACAGACAACTATTTTTCGACTCAGGACAGGGCATAACAAACTGAATAAACACATGCACAAGCTACGATTGTCTGCTTCACCACTGTGCACATGTGGATTAAACGAACAAACGCTGAGCATGTTCTACAGGACTGTCCTCTGTATGACCAGTTAAGAAAGATATACTGGCCCAATGACTCAACACTAAACTCAAAGCTATATGGAGTTAAAGAGGAACTTCAAACAACAGTCGAATTCATCATGAGAACTCGTCTGACGGTGTAATCATCAAAGATGCGATCGCAAGAAGAAGAAGAAGAAGACATGTACATTATATGCATACAACAAGAACAAATTAATCTGTACACCTTGTGTACATTACCTGTAAATTATGTGCATTAAAACAGTAAGAACAAATTCATGTGTACATTACATGCATACAAAAGTAAAAAACATAATAATGCATATAGTACACTAAGTGTACATTACTGTACATTATAACCATACAGAAGAGCTAAATTAGTGTGTAAACTATATGTATTTTTAGTGTACATAAACTGTACATTAGTTGCATACAATCAGAGCCGGACCCCCCCCCCCCCAGGCAAAAATTTTAATTTTTTTCTTCTTCTTCAAACCCCTTAGCATGGTGATGGTATACTTTAATGCGTTTCACAATGTTTGCCGCTGTTTAATATTCAATATCTCTGCAACCACTTGATCGTAATTGTTGCAACTTTGCATATGACCTAATGATCGCTATGTCCCGAGGGGAACATTTTTTTCCTCTTTAACAAACTTATGATTTTAAATTTTCTTTATTTAAAGTATACAAAATCGACCACCTCCTAGTCCAACCATGTATTGAGAGGGCTTACCCCTTCATATTTGTGCGCTATTTCGATTTAACATCTTGAACGCAAGTTTACGTGATTTTCCCGTGTTTCAGCTCACTATCGCACTGTTTTGAACATTACATTGATCCTTCCGGTGCGTTCAGTTACCGTTCTACTGATTGTGTATTTAAGTGCATAGGCGTATCTTGCGGTATTCTAGGTCTGTAATACAATGGGTATGAAAGTCAAGTTTCTTACACTGCATACAATGGCAGTGAAGATGTATAAATATTTATGCAGAGAAGCTAAGCGTGGTAAACTGCATCGGAGTCTCTCAAATCCTGAAAAGAGAACTATTCACGCTTTGGGTTTAAGTAAACGCTCATTTCATCAATTACTCAAAGCTAATGGAATTTTCAGTTCAGTCAATCCCAGGACGCAAGGAAGTAGTAGATAGTTTTGACAGGGATGTGATTAAAGAGAGATTTGTAGAATGTTCAATTCCAAAGAAACTGTGACACTAAGAAAACTGAAAATTCGGCTGAGAACACACAATGACATTGATGTGTCGAAATCAACATTATGGAGAACTGTTAGAAGCATTGGCTTTACGTTTAGGAAGTACGCTAGTGGAAGAAACGTCATCTGCGAGAAGCCGCACTTAGTATCTATGAGAAGTAAATATTTACGTGAAGTATGGGAAATGCGTAATCAAGATTATGATATTATGTATGTGGATGAAACTTGGATCAATGCACACCACACAAGTGAAAAGGAATGGCAGTTATCAGATAGAACGATTAAAAGATGTGTACCCAGTGGAAAAGGACAACGTCTGATAATGGCACATGCAGGCAGAAGACATAATGGGCTAGTGAAAAATGCTGAACTTATTTTCACTTCCAATTATACGGACAACCGGGACTATCATACCGAGATGAACGTAACATATTTAGAGAGTGGATTGAAAATACTCTTCTTTCGTCCCTAGACAGACCATCCTGTTTGATAATGGACAACTGGACAACGCATCATACCGCAACGCTATGGCAGAAGAAGACAAAATCCCGACATCTTCGAGTACAAAAGATGCTATAAAGATTTGGCTTAGAAAAGAAGACATTCTATTTAACGAGGGGTTTCTGAAACCTGAATTACTGTCCCTTGTTAAGAAATCACAAAAGACCAAGATATTCCATATAGACAAGTTGATTCAACAGCATGGTCATATGTGTTTGAGACAGTCACCTTATCATTCACATTTAAACCCAATTGAACTCGTTTGGGCAAAAGTTAAAGGACAGGTGGCAGCTGAAAATAAAACTTTCAAACTATGCAATATGAAAGAACTAACATATGCCGCCCTCTCGCAGATAGACAAAGATTATTGGTGTAAATGTGAAGACCATGTCTTAAAAGAAGAAAATGACTATTGGAAAAAAGATGGACTGTTGTTCATTCAGCCGAGAATAGTCATCAATATATTAGACTCGTCTGACACAGAATAAGTGTGTAAATACCTTATATGTTTTATATGTTTTCTCCTCCATCTATGTGTAAATGTAAACCAATTCATTTCCTTTTTATCTCCACGATTTCACTACTATTTTTAACATACACAGTACTTTACACCTCTTCATGCATCCATTCACGTTTTAGTATAAAAAGTAACATTTACAACGAATAGGCGTTATTATTCTCTCAAATATTTCGAAGAAATAAAAAAGGACCTCACGTAGTAATCAATTAACAAACCCCTCTAACATTCGAATTGTATAGACGCCTATGCCGAAAATATGCAACTTCCGTCATTTACGGTAAATTATGTTTTTCCAGGACAAAATAATTACTTCGTTAAAAAAGATCAAAGGAATTAGCCGTTGCAAGAACACTACCTGCAACATTGAATTTTATAAAAACTTTGGGACATTGAAAATATAAGACCACATGCAAAAAATCATGTTTATCAGTGCAAGGAATATGAAGATATTTGAAGTCAATCGTCGACCGATCTTTTTGAAACGCACTATAGTATTATTTATGATTTTGTCAGGGTGCATTTTGTTTTTAAGCTGTTTGTGTTTTTACTATCTTTTTAGAATGTTATGAATGCGATTGGAAAGTGCAAACATTTTCTTGTTATCTATAAATGTATGCATTACAATTTTTTGTTTAACTTATGCATGGTCCTCCAAGAACTGCAGGCTCCTATGCTTCAGCGTTCTTAGCCTTATGGATAATCCAGCCCTGCATACAATAATAGATTAATGTGTACACTATATATCCACTCACTGTACATTATGTGCATAAAACAGTGTAGATAACTGATCTAGGACGCCCTTGTGACTCAATAATCTAAGGTCCTTTTTGCAACACTTATTAAATTAAGTCTGCAGCCCCCTTAATCACAGCCTTATCTATACCACTGGCCTTATGCCTGTTTTTCTTTACAAACGGCGGGCTGAAAAAGGTCTTTATCAGTATTATAGTTATGGACATCTAGATGCTCTATGACAGTGGATTTGAACCTGAACTATGTGTACTAATGTTGGCATGTAGAAGTTAGTCTAGAGCACAGCTTCTTAATCTTTTTTATGCAATGGACCCCTTTGATTGTCCAATGAAGGCTATGGACCCACCCCTTTATTGGAAAAAAAAAATATATAGATAAAGTATAATTAAAAACTTGATTATTTTAGACTACGTACACAGACCCCTAGAATCCATTCATGGACCCCCAATAGGTCCGTGAACCACAGGCTAAGAGCTAAGAGACACTGGTCTAGCGGGACACAAAGAATTTTTAAGTTGTTTGTTTTTACTTTAGTTTTTACATTTAACTCTTTACCTCTGTCGTGAGATGACGTCTGTTTCACATCACGCATTCGAATAACCACGGTCATATTTACCGCTCACAATAATAGGATAAAACAGTCCGATATAACAGCCAATGAGAACGCTCCTTTTTCTGGTATGTATAAGGAAACCTATTATGCTTAACATAGAGGCCTATTTTGTGTAACTGAAAATACGAAGATATTTAATTTCTCAAAGACTAAAGATATTTAAACGAAAGTTATAGCTAGTTTAAACAACGGGGATATTACTTAAGAGGTATGTGTAAAGACGTCCTCAAATACTATGTTATTCTAAGAGAAAAATCGTTTTAATTGACATTTATACATCAGGGTAGTCCCCAATATAGTTAGTTAAAGGCTGCATAGATTTAAATGCATTTTGCTAACTAAACAAATTTTAGCTAGACTGATAGAGATAAATTACCAGTATAATACTAACTTTAAATGAGTAAAATCGGTCCACAATTAAGAAAGATAATAGATTTTAAAATTTCTGCACATTGAACGCGAAGGCAAAAAGACGCATTGTTTTGGGATTCCTAAACACCGCTTTTGCCCCAACCATCCGCGAGGTACGCTGAGACCCTATATAAGACCTTGAACTTGGGCTGAATTGAGGCCACAACATTTTCAAAATACAGTACTGAACAGAAGAAAGCGGCAAACGCTTGCTGTCAAATATTTTGCAGCTGTATCTACGTAGCAGACCTAGATACCCATTTACAGCCTGTTATAGCTATTGTATATTACCTGAGGGTAAGAGAAATGTATATATATGTGTATAATTATGTACTTTTCCTGTGTATAATCCACTTGTATGTTCGCTAGTGTGTTATACGTGTTAAGAAAAAATTACAGGATGAGTGTGCTGCTGGCTTGAAAGCAAGCATGTATTAACCATTAGGGATGAAAGCCAGCATTGGGAATGTGTAGGGTAATTGAGAATTATGGCAGAATCTATGACTGTAAGTTTAAAATTGCATTTGATGGAATATTTCGTAAAGGAACGTCACACTGTACAGGACCATAAGAAAGGATGTCAGGAATTATTTACATGTATTAATCAAGGTGTTACTTCATAATTTGTACTTAACCAAATCATTGTAAGGAAGCATATGATGGACAATTGGATCAACTTATGATTTATAACCCAACGGGCTGATCACCCGTTTGCCAGTCACTTTGATTACGGAAACAACGACAAATGGATTGATTTGTCGTTGCCCTAAAGACGCCATTAGGCGTGATGGGAACAACGGCAAAGAAAATCCATTCGCTGTTGCCCTTAAGACGCCACTAGGCATAATGGCCACTGACTGCTTTGCCGGTCGTTGGCTAAGGACGGAAGAAGAAGAAGATGATTTATAAGAAAAATGTAATCACATCGAACTGACTGTAAGTGGTACTGAAGTAAATTGTTATGTGCAACTGTTAGCACATTGTCTGAGTTTGTTTGTAACGTTCATTGTGTGTGTATGTGTGGATAAAATAGTGCTGGACCATACAAGGATTGCTATTATTTGTATTTCCCAGGTTTTATCCTGAAATGACTATCAGTCTTCGAGATATTCAATACTGAGGAACTCTGTTGGTGCTAGACGTTCTCAATATACTTAGAGCGAGTCACAAGATTGGTTCCCAGCTTGGAGATCCTGACACTGTGTACTTCAAACTATACAAGATAGGTGGACACATAACTCCACTGGTCGGCACATCCAGCCTTATTTTGTTAACAATTAAACCACACATTAAACAAACAATTGCATGATGACTAATGAAGGATTTAATGAACTTCTACCTACTTTACAGTCCAGTGAAACTAACAACTGTATATAAATATATAATAACATAATTGACATTTTAAATACAACTTATATATTTAACTAGTGTGGAAATGAAAATTCCTTACTTATTTATTTCCATTTTGTAAAAAGCATTTGAATTTTATTATCATTTTCCTAACCGAAAAGAGAAACGGTATAGGATCAATAAATTCTAAATATTTACATTCAGTCTTACTTAATTATTCAAGTTGAGTTAGATTCTGTTTGTATGTATATTACATATCTATTAAATTAATTAATCCCCTAGACAATTAGCCATAATACAATAACAATAAATATAATAACCATTATTCAGGGTGGGATCTGGAGAGGTAGCACTTAGACCTTAAGTAGCATTCACTATGATCATACTTGAAGCTTTATACAGCTTGACCCTACCTTGATTGTCGATACACCCTTACTCTTTTCAGAGAAGGGGGTATTTCTTATAAGACCAGTCTCTTATCTGGCGCTATACTGGTATCCTTTGATACATCTTTTTGTCTGGGATATCATATATTTTAATAACATCTGAACCTCTTGCAACAACCTCCTCCAAGCCACTTGCACTGGTTCAGTGGGCGCCCTCATTTTCCTGAAGCCATTTTCATTGGCCAGGATAGCATCTTCATTTATGCTATGTTATAATGACCCCGTAGAGCACTGTTTCCTTTAGTGCTCCAGTTTTCAAGAATGTATCCTGAGCACTAAGCATGGTATTAATGTACTGAGATAACAACAAGGCTGTTCACATATCTTTGTATTGGTGAAAAAAAACAATACTACAAGAGGAACATTCAGTAAGACATTATGGTTGATTGAAGACAGTGTGACAGATGCCACATTCAGTAAGACGTTATGGTCGATTGAAGACAGTGTGAAAGAGATGCCACAATCAGTAAAATGTTATGGTTGATTGAAGACAGTGTGACAGAGATGTCACTAACAGTACAATGTTATGGTTGATTGAAGACAGTGTGACAGAGATTCCACAATCAGTAAAATGTTATGGTTGATTGAAGACAGTGTGACAGAGATGGCACAATCAGTAAAATGTTATGGTTGATTGAAGACAGTGTGACAGAGATGGCACAATCAGTAAAATGTTATGGTTGATTGAAGACAGTGTGACAGAGATGTCACAATCAGTAAAATGTTATGGTTGATTGAAGACAGTGTGACAGAGATGGCACAATCAGAGAAACTCGGTTTTAGCACTTCACACTATACTATTAGTATATTCAGTTTATTATGGATTGTGTAAAGTTGTAAAAGATATGAGAATGATGTCTGTGTTAAGTTGTACAAGATATGACAAGAATGTCTGTGTTAAGTTGTTCAAGATATGACAAGAATGTCTGTGTTAAGTTGTACAAGATATGAGAATGATGTCTGTGTTATGTTGTACAAGATATGAGAATGATGTCTGCGTTAAGTTGTACAAGATATGAGAATGATGCCTGTGTTAAGTTGTACAAGATATGACAAGAATGTCTGTGTTAAGTTGTTTAAGATATGACAAGGATGTCTGTGTTAAGTTGTACAACATATGACAAGAATGTCTGTTAATTAAGTTGTACAAGATATGAGAATGATGTCTGTGTTAAGTTGTACAAGATATGAGAATGATGCCTGTGTTAAGTTGTACAAGGATGAAAAGGATTTGTTCAAGGAAATGGTCTCTTTTCAAGCAGTGACTAGACTGACCTTGAGCTGTTTAAATTCCTCATTCTTCTCTTTTCTCGTCTGCTCATACTCCAGAAGCATCTGGTTAAGTTTCTTGTTGCTCTGGAGCAGTCTACTCAAACATTAAGGAAAAAGGTAACACCTCTCATCTATTGAATTCATCCTAGCTCTCCCCAGCACAGAAAAAAAAAGCTAACATCTTCCTATCCAAATGAAACTGGTGTGACCTGCCCAATGCACTCCAATTACCTTTTTTTTCTCATAACCTTACCTCGCCTTTCTCCATAGCCTGGTCTATGCTCGTATAGTGAAGCCCTAACACAACCAGCAATACACATGCCAGACTGGACAACAATAACCTTAATTTATGAACACTTCACATGTGACAACAAATCTTTATGAAGCATTCCATCAAAAATTAATAACATAATTTACTATGTGTGTCCTGAAATGTGGGAAACCCAGAGCAGGGAGGCTAACATACATTTCTTTTAGGGCAAAGGCAAACAATTACATCCCTTGAGACATTGCGTAAAATTGAAAACTTCAATCCAAACTTTTCACAAGTATATGCCAACAATCTAAATTTCACTCAGAATCAGCAAAGCCTTTGTAAGCAAGAGAGTTTTTCATTTCCATTTAAACTTAGTGCTAATTTCTTCTGCCAAAAAAAAAACAGGACATGAGGTAGAAAGTGCACACCATATTACACCACAGTACTTTTATGCAAAAGGCATATCTGGAGTCATCCTTATATGACCACCAGCTATGCACAATGCTATAGTATGTAGACTTGGATGTGAACCTATGTATGTGAGGCTAATTACACCCTCACTGACTCTTGAAATCATCCACACACTTCCAGGGATTCCCCCTGTGGTGAAACTTGTTGAGAACCCAGCATTGTACACTAAGCTAGGAGGAGTCACTAAGATGTAACTCTGGCTTTTACTTGGGGGATATCATGGCAGGGGGATATCACTATGGACTCCATGATAGGCAGGGGAAGCTGACAAGTGGCTCTGTGTAGGACATGATGAATCCTTGGGAGAGCCCAGAACCAGGGCACAGTATTTTAGCTCTGCATATTTGGAGAGCCGCTTGGATGGTGTGAAATGCACAGTATGCCACACTTCTTCCTCCTAGTTTGGGACTAGATGTGATGATCCTTTAAATGAAAGCCAAGCTGGAGATACTGGAGCTCATGACTTCAACTCAACATGTTCCGGATTAGCAGAAAAGCCACAGAAAAAGCCTAGATTTACAGTGCAGAAAATATCAAGGACTCTTCAACTTGGTACTGACTGCAAAAGAGTGAAAGGCTCAGCAACCCTAGTTAAACAACAACAACCATAGTACTTTCCTAGCATTTATTGATGGGCTACTTGCTCATGCTATAAAGAATTAAGGACACAGAAAGCATCAGTCCATTCTTGTCAACTGGGATAAGGAACACTTGCACAATGTTTCATGTCCAGACATGTGGGATACAGGATAGGAATATTTGTGTGCTGTCTGCATAATGTTTCATGTCCAATATTTGTGTGCTGTCTGCATAATGTTTCATGTCCAATATTTGTGTACTGTCTGCATAATGTTTCATGTCCAATATTTGTGTGCTGTCTGCATAATGTTTCATGTCCAATATTTGTGTGCTGTCTGCACAATGTTTCATGTCCAATATTTGTGTGCTGTCTGCACAATGTTTCATGTCCAATATTTGTGTGCTGTCTGTACAATGTTTCATGTCCAATATTTGTGTGCTGTCTGCATAATGTTTCATGTCCAATATTTGTGTGCTGTCTGCATAATGTTTCATGTCCAATATTTGTGTGCTGTCTGTATAATGTTTCATGTCCAATATTTGTGTGCTGTCTGCACAATGTTTCATGTCCAATATTTGTGTGCTGTCTGCACAATGTTTCATGTCCAATATTTGTGTGCTGTCTGTACAATGTTTCATGTCCAATATTTGTGTGCTGTCTGCATAATGTTTCATGTCCAATATTTGTGTGCTGTCTGCACAATGTTTCATGTCCAATATTTGTGTGCTGTCTGCACAATGTTTCATGTCCAATATTTGTGTACTGTCTGTACAATGTTTCATGTCCAATATTTGTGTGCTGTCTGCACAATGTTTCATGTCCAATATTTGTGTGCTGTCTGCATAATGTTTCATGTCCAATATTTGTGTGCTGTCTGTACAATGTTTCATGTCCAATATTTGTGTGCTGTCTGCATAATGTTTCATGTCCAATATTTGTGTACTGTCTGTACAATGTTTCATGTCCAATATTTGTGTGCTGTCTGCACAATGTTTCATGTCCAATATTTGTGTGCTGTCTGCATAACGTTTCATGTCCAATATTTGTGTGCTGTCTGCACAATGTTTCATGTCCAATATTTGTGTGCTGTCTGCATAATGTTTCATGTCCAATATTTGTGTACTGTCTGTACAATGTTTCATGTCCAATATTTGTGTGCTGTCTGCACAATGTTTCATGTCCAATATTTGTGTGCTGTCTGCATAATGTATCATGTCCAATATTTGTGTGCTGTCTGCATAATGTATCATGTCCAATATTTGTGTACTGTCTGCACAATGTTTCATGTCCAATATTTGTGTGCTGTCTGCATAATGTATCATGTCCAATATTTGTGTACTGTCTGTACAATGTTTCACGTCCTGACAGGTGGGATACAGGATAGGAATATTTGTGTACTGTCTGTACAATGTTTCATGTCCTGACAGGTGGGATACACAGGATCGGAATATTTGTGTACTGTCCGATGTTACTGGACAAAGAATAAGAAATGCCTAAATGAAAAAAAAATTAAATTTTTTTCTTTCTTTCAAATTAGAGCATCAAAACTCCTAAAGACCTCTGAAACAGAAGTCCCCAACATGTGCCATAAAGGACCATGAGGTGTATCACAAAATTTTAATTTTTCCACGTTATGAAACAGAGTATCAACACTATAATCATTGGTATTGTACTCCAAATCATACGGACTTGATTAAATGTATAGCCATTCACAAAAAAAGAACAAAGGTTGCATACGTCTACTTCAACAGATATGATACAACTGACACAGATGATGGTGGATATCTGTTAGACAAAGTCATCATTATGACCATGCCCAAAAGTTACAGCAACAAAGGATATGACTCCAGTTCAATATTCTTCTGATGCAGCTTTTTCTTCATGCCATCTGTATTTTCATCTTGGCTGTTGACTTCCCTAAGTCTCTCCTCATACCTCTGTACAGCCTCATGCATAGCTCGTTCAGACTCCATCACCTGTCAATAAAGTTGTGCATTAGCAAGTTTTCTCCTGGTCACAGAATGTTCTAAATTTCTCTGTGCCTAAAAATATCATGTTAGACACTGTACATAGATCATAGGAAAAACAGCATCTATTTGTGACAAAGGTAACCTTTTTAGTTAGCATCTATTTATGACAAAGGTAACCTTTTTAGTTAGCATCTATTTATGACAAAGGTAACCTTGTTAGTTAGCATCTATTTATGACAAAGGTAACCTTTTTAGTTGTTACAATGTAACTGCCCTAAAATGTCATGATAGTCCCATGGCAGAAACTTCACTATACCAGGTCCAGCTTTTTTATGAGATGGGGTGACCAGTTCCCGTCTGCTGCTTTTGCCTAAGTTAAGAGCAGCCAGGTACCCATTTTACAGTTGAGTAGACTAGAGCGTCTACTAGGTTTCGATCCAGGGACCTGGTAACTGTGCTGCAAGAGGAAAGCACTCTAACCGCTTTGCCAATCAGACGCTCTGTAACTGCCCTAAGGAACCATTAAGAACAATGACTTAGACTAATAGAACAATGAAGCACTAATGAAACTAGGTATAAATTCCATAAAGTGAAAGTCAAGTGGATTCCTGCCCATTGTAAGACACAGGGAAATGAGAAGATAGATAAACTTCCCATACAAGGACGAAGTAACATTCAAACTGAGGACAGGGCATCATATGAAGTTGAAAGAGGCAATAATCAAAAATCACTTCAAAGAAAAATGGCATAGAAAACACCCAGAACTATATCTAACAAAGTACGATACCTCATACCAAAAAGAGATGAGATGATCATTTTCAGACTGAGACCTGACCCCTGCAGATTTCAATACTAGCTGTTCAACAAATTATTTAAAAGCTGGAAGGCAGACATGTGTCCATGTGGGGAAGACAATCAAACAGCAGTGCATGTCCCATGTGGGGAAGACAATCAAACAGCAGTGCATGTCCCATGTGGGGAAGACAATCAAACAGCAGTGCATGTCCTCTAAGTATGTTATAAGCAATAAAGCATACTACTGAAGAGTAAGAATGATCACCATGTCCCATGCTAGTACAACAAATACTGTACTAACTAATTTACACAGTAGCTAGTAATGACCCTGTAATGATAGAAGCTAACTAAAGAATCTTACTGTAAACACGCTGTTTGCATATTTTAGGTATATTTAGAGAAGAGATACCTTGTAATTCCTGGGAGTCTTTGAATCCCCAGGGAAAGAGAGGCAGACGTAGACCAGAAAACACACGGAGAAAAGGAGACAAAAGTGAAAACGATGAGGAAGACAAAGACAGAACTTGAACTGATGACATGTGACAGCAGTACTTGACATGTGACAGCAGTACTTGACATATGTTTGTTGAAAGCCTATGCTCCTTGGGAAGTTTAAAGGTATTAACTGATTGACTAGACACAGATAGGTTAGGACTAAACTGATCTGACTAGACACAGGTTAGGACTTAACTGATCTGACTAGACACAGGTTAGGACTTAACTGATCTGACTAGACACAGGTTAGGACTTAACTGATCTGACTAGACACAGATAGGTTAGGAGATCTGACTAGACACAGATAGGTTAGGACTAAACTGATCTGACTAGACACAGATAGTTAGGAGATCTGACTAGACACAGATAGGTTACGACTAAACTGATGTGACTAGACACAGGTTAGGACTTAACTGATCTGACTAGACACAGATAGGTTAGGAGATCTGACTAGACACAGATAGGTTAGGACTACTGCTTTATCAGGTATACCAAAAGAGGTGACTATATGAGGTTGTGTACGAGGCTGGAAACCTCCATCATGTCAAATAAGTTGATACAGAAACCATCACTGCAGGAGTACATCAATGTTTAGGTGGGTCCATAGGGAAGGGGGGGGGGGGGGTGTGTGTGTGGGGGGTGTGGTAACCATGGGGCAAATGATGAGATACAATGTGACAACAAGCAAAATGAAGGCTACCAGACAAAGGCAAACGATGAGATACAATGTGACAACAAGCAAAATGAAGGCTACCAGACAAAGGCAAATGATGAGATACAATGTGACAACAAGCAAAATGAAGGCTACCAGACAAAGGCAAACGATGAGATACAATGTGACAACAAGCAAAATGAAGGCTACCAGACAAAGGCAAATGATGAGATACAATGTGACAACAAGCAAAATGAAAGCTACCAGACATAGGGAAATGATGAGATACAATGTGACAACAAGCAAAATGAAGGCTACCAGACAAAGGCAAACGATGAGATACAATGTGACAAGAAGCAAAATGAAGTCTACCAGACAAAGGATGACAAGACATAGGATAGACACCTTCATGACATCTTTAAACAAAATTAGCAACAAAACCTGTAAACAGAATTAATTTATTTTCTCATGTGTCTTACTTAGCTCTCACTTCCTTTCCTTTCCCTGATGAAGGCCTTGTGGCCACAATGCAATGATAGCTATTTTCTGTGACTTTTCTCGTAGTAAGACGATCACCTTCTTGTCTATTTGTTTTTTAAATATACATCCACCCTAAACAGTATTAAGCACAATGAAAATACTCAGTGAAAAGACAAATGCAGCAAAAGACAACACTACACTTGATGACAAGATTACACTTGAAGAAACACCCCTACGAGATATAGAATCATAAGTGAATCTTGTCAGCAATATATACCAAGTTGGAGGAGCAGCTAGTCAGGTCAACATAAGAAAACAAAGGCCAAGAGGAGCTTTCACTACACTGAAAAATATCAAGAAATCACAAGAAATCAAGTCCAATATAAAAATCACCATCATCAAGTGTGAAGTCAGTGTTAACGTATAGCTCTGAAATGTAGAGAACAACAAAGACATTAGACAAGAAGTTACAGACTTTCCTAACTGGCTGCTAGCATTGAACAGAAGAATTGAAATGGGACAACACAATTATGAAAAGAACCAGAAAAATGCCAGTGGAACAACAGATGAGAAGCAGACACGAGTATTTGATAGGATACACATTAAGGAAACCTGTTGAGAGTATTCAAAGACAATCCTTGTTCTGGAATCCCCAAGGTAAGAGGGCTAGATGGAGAACAAAAAACACGGAGAGAAGACATGGACAGACCTTGAGCAGAAGGTACAGGACAGCAGGATATGGCGTGAATATGAAGGCCTATACTCTGCAGATATGCTGACGACACAGTCCTCCTATCGACCAACACAGAAGGACTTGAACAATTACTTCTGTCCACCAAAAAACACAGCGAGGCCCAGAATCTATACCTAAACACCAAGAAGACCAAAGTATTGACAACAGACAAAGTAAAGACCAAACCAGAAATTGAAATTGATAACGAAGAACTGGAAAGTGTCAATGAATTCGAATACTTAGGATCAATCATTAACAGCTCTGGCGACTGTGCAGTAGAAATTAAAAGAAGACTTGCAATTGCTTCACATAAACTAATACAGATGAAAAACCTATGGCAAGGCACAAGCAAAGAAACAAAGTTACAACTGATCAGAGCATGTATATTCCCAGTAGCAACATACGGCTGCGAGACTTGGACACTCAATAAAACAGTTGCAAAAAAAATTACATCATTCGAAATGAAATGCTACAGAAGGATGTTGAGAATACCCTGGACAGAAAAAAAGACCAACAGAGAAGTACTGCACTCACTAAACGTACAGGAACATTGGCTCCTAAATACCATCGCAATAAGGAAGCTGAAATTTTTCGGTCATATAAAAAGACATAATAGTCTGGAAAAAACAGTGATGGAAGGCATGGTCCCTGGAAAAAGGGGAAGGGGTCGACCTAGACGACGGTGGACCCAGGACATCACAGAGAGTCTGAACTTGTCTTTGGCTGATGCAGGTCGACTTGCCCAAAATCGTGATGCGTTCAGAGCAGCTGTAATGGAGACAACGTTCTGGAAAGAATACGTCACATGATGATGATACTCTGCAGGGACCTACAGGGTAATAAATGAAGGACATGGCACTAGAAGAACAAGAAGACTATTTGTGAGTAGTAACAAGATAAACATACCTTATGTTTGTATTCTTCTATACAAGCTTGCATTTCTTGACAAATAATCTGTAAGTACAAACAAAACAAGACAATAAGAAAGACATGCACAATATTTAGTTTACACTTAGATATAAAGTTAAAATGGGGGTTGTAACAGTGGTATTTCCTAATAAATTGATCTAAAGCTTGATATTTCATACATACAATTATCTCAGCTCTAATATCTTACTGTAGAAATTTATAAGGGCCTTAATACTGTATTGAGAATAAATGCAGCAAGTGATAACCCGATTACACTTCAGGAAACACCCCTGGATGGGTGTGAAAAAAAAATCGAAAAAAGGCGATTCCGTCTTACGAGGACAAAAGACAAAGAAAATAGCCAACGTTGCGGCCACAAGGCCTTCGTCGGGGAAAGGAAAGAAAGTGAAGGTTAGATAGGACACATAAGAACCTAAATAAATATAAAAATAATAAAACCTAGGTACTTCCCTAAAGGCATCAAAGTCCTAACACTTTTGATGCCCGCGAACGGACGAGCGTGCCTGGAAAAAAGTGTTTTTTCCAGCACCCATTTCTGAAAGTCTGTAGCTTTTTAGTTGTTTTTGTTTATGTTTCAGAGCCATACATAATGTATTGCAGACATTTTTCCAAACTGTAACACTCTGGTGCAGAAATTGATCAGAATCCTGGGGGTATCTTAAGAGACTAAAAAAGATGACTGGGTATCTTAAGAGACTAAGAAAGGTGACTAATGAGTTTGTGCTTAAAGACAGGTGACTAATGAGTTTGTGCTTAAAGACAGGTGACTAATGAGGTTATGCTTAAACAAATGTGACTAATGAGGTTGTGCTTACAGAAAGGTGACTAATGAGGTTGTGCTTAAAGAAGGGTGACTAATGAGGTTGTGCTTAAAGACAGGTGACTAATGAGGTTCTGCTTAAAAACAGGTGACTAATGAGGTTGTGCTTAAAGCTGACAACCTCATCATGTGAAGCAAATTACTACAGAAGACACCGCTACAAGAGGATGTGATTACTTGGTGCAGGATTCCTGCAAAGAGACCAGCTGCAAAGGTGGCTCTATGCTCCGAAAGGTGTGCAAATGAAAATGGTGATGATGATACACTAGTGCAGAAATCTGAACCTTGATATTACAGCACACACATTGCTTTATCCACCAGGCCAAACGATTACGTAGACAAACCTCAGACCTGCCTGAAGTTAACAGCCCCCTAAAGTCTGTGCCAGAACAAACCCCTTGGAGAGAGGAGCATGGGCTACCAGTACACATCCACACAAAAGTGAAAGGAATATTCGACAGGGATGAACAGAACAGCGTGCAACATAGGACAGTCACTCTCAGTTTCCTGGATGATGAATACCCACAGGACCTCTGGGTCCGAGTATGCACGGATGGGTCAGCACAGAATGCAGTAAAGAATGGAGGAGCAGGAGTGTACATAGAATACCCAAACAACACTAGGGATACTGTCAGAGTACCAACGGGGAAATTCTGTAACAACCATGATGCAGAAGTCCAGGCAATCAAGGTGGCAACTGAGAAACTATTGAACACCAATCTCGGTCCACAGCCTGTAGTATTCCTGACAGATGCAAGATCAGCACTCCAAGCACTTCAGTCCAGAAAATTGCCAGGCATACAAGCCCTACTTTCTGAACTGTGCAACCAGCGCAGGGTCACCATGCAGTGGATACCGTCTCATTGTGGAATACCAGGAAACGAGAGAGCAGATGGACTGGCTAAAGAAGGTGCTGCAGACGAGCAACCGGATGTACCAGTTACGTACCATCAGAAGAAAAAGATGATCAAATCTATCCGAAAGCCACCAACACCAATGCAGGATGACTACCAAGCTATGAACAGATCAGAACAAATAGTCATTCTGCGCCTCAGAACAGGACACAACCGCCTCCGCAGCCACATGTATACAAAATTCAAGATTGGCAATTCAGCCATGTGTACATGTGGACAGGCACCCCAGACTGCGGAGCACGTACTTCAAGATTGCCCCGAATATGATATATTGAGGCAAACCCACTGGCCCAGAGAAACAACACTGGAGGCAAAACTATATGGACCTCTGTATGAACTACAAAAGACAGTGAAGTTTATACAAGAAACAACATTGCAGATATAGACAATATAGTTCAAGCGAACGAAAGAAGAAGAAGAAGAAGAAGCACACACATTTATCTGAGTTGTGAGTGTAGATGTTTATCTGATGACACTGTAGAGTTTAGAAGTTTAATTACGCCTAATACAATAAATTATGAAATTTTATCTGATCATCTATTGCATGGGAATGAACACTTTCTCTATTTTGATTGAATTGTCATTGTAAATTGTTCTACTTTTGAGTGTAGAACACTGATGTAGAATTCTCTTTTTCTAATGGCTTAATTTCTCAAGTTTCCATAGTACAAAGCTTTCTGTTTCCAATCTCTAGCTGTTTTTTTTTTTTTTTTTTTTTCAAAACAGACTACATTGTTTTGTTTTTGTTTCCAGTCGTATTTTCAGTTCTAGATTTATGTCAATGAAAAACCAAATAAGTTTCTTGCCTTTCCCACAAGATGCTGGTGTTATATTTGGTACATCAGCTGACATTCTGTTGTGACAAAACGGGTAAGTCTGAGAGTTATCAACACTAATGGGAGAGTGGGCTCATCCCTGTCCCAACTGGCTGGGACAATGATTTCGCCTGAACCTCATCTGCTGTCCCATCCAGCTTCCCGCTAGGGATTGAAACCCCAACCTTCAGCTGGATTACTGGGGAGAACAGAGTCCGCCGCTTGGTGAGGTAGGCTTGAGCATGAGAGGCTGAGAGACATTGTGAGGCTTATGTTGCGCATAATGCCCCATAGACCCCATCAACACTAATAAAACAGTGGGTAGCAGAAACAAGTACAGGGTGATTGAGAAGTCACTCCCTATTTTTAAACGTGTATATCCCTGGCTTGTATTTATTAAACTAATGTCAAAGCAGGGAGTAAAAACTGTCATTTCATTAATATGTTTTATTTTTTATTACCAGAATTAAAATCAAGTCTAAACTAGCCAATAAACCGATGTTACAAGAGCCGCGGTAGCATAGTGGTTAGTGCACTGGCTTCCTAGCGCAGTGGTCTATGGTTCGATCCCCAGATGAGGTGGGAATATTTTTAGGCCACAAACGGCTCCTGGGTCGACCCAGCCCCAAATGGGTACCAGAGCAACTCTGGGAAGGTTAAGGCGGCCGGCGTGATGCCGACCACATCACCCCTAGTGTGCCGACGGTCAAGATAATATGGGCCTAACACCATATTCCCAATATGCCTCAATGGGCGTGTAACGGGTTCCTTTTCCTTACAAGAGAGAGCAAAAACCTTTGCCTGCTATGAGGTCATCTGTTGAAAAGGCCGATCTCAAACTGAGCTGTATAACTTTCAAAGAGGCAAACACTTTTATCAGAACCAGATACAGAGACAAATGGGATGCAGAGCATCCAGGTCACACATAAATTGATGCATATTACCAGCTCAGCAGAAGAGAACAAGTGATAATCTTCATACTCTGCACGGGCCACAACAGATTGGGATATCATCTATTCAACAAGCTATAGACAGGAAGCACCGATGAGTGTAAATGTGGCACTGATAAAATGACCGAACATCTGCTTCAAAGATGCCCAACATGTGAGGAAATAACCTCAAGCTTGACCACTGCTTTCTTTGAAAATATTAAAGCAGACGTCTGAGAGTGTACCAAGGAGAAGAAATAATAATAATAATAAATTCTTTAAGCACCAAACACGGCGCATAAGGCAGAAACCAGTGCTCTCCAGGTTGTACGTTGTGACGCCACTCCTCTTAGCTCTTGCACATTGTTTAATCCCAACGTTCTTCCTTCTCTTATTATTGTTCTTCTGAGTGTTTCTTTTGGTCTTCCTTTTTTCCTCTTACCCTCAGGAACCCAAGTGAGTGCCTGCAATGGTATTCTGTTGTTTTGCATTCGTAGGACATGACCGATATATGACCATCGTCTTTTCCTTATATAGTTGGAGACATATTTCTGCCTAGAGTCTTCTCTTATTTGTCGATTAGTCTTGAATTCTTTCCAACTGATGTTCATGAGTTTTCTAAGACATTTGTTCTCGAATGTATTCAGCTTGTTCTCCAATGATTTTGTTATTTTCCAACTCTGTGACGAAAGTACTGAGATTCTGTCTTTCAAATGGCTCATGTCTTTTTCTCCTTGCAATTTGTTCACTATTTTTAGGAGGGATTTCAGAAAAAAATCCTTCTCCATGTTTCTTCTCCTTCTATTATTTACGTTTTTTCAAGATGAGATCATGATAGAGTTTGATCTCATCTGCTTTATGGTTCTTCTTTATGTGTTTAGAGTAGGGGTGTAGGAAGATTGGTGCAGTATTATTCTAGATTAAGATTTTAGATTCTAGATCAGGATTTGCACCAGTGTAGTCTTGTTAAAGATATTGCGTGCTCATAGACGCATTTTCGGGAGTTAAATTATTTGCGGCCATTTTTGCTTCATTTCCGCAGTATAGGGCTAGGACTAATTCCCGGTTATTTGTCTAGCAGAAACTGGTTGCATCAGAATGATCTAAGGTTCTGATTGGCTGAGAGCTAACTGCAGTTGAAATGCAGAGCTCCCATTGGTTTAGAACCACGCCGCGCATATGACGTCATGAAGTCGGCGCGTGGGGGTCTTGATAATAAATAGGCTCGCATTTCATATTTTCGTTCTCTTTTAATGTAAATTGCCAAGCCGGGTGCCAGAAGCAAATTGTCGATTGCCTTTCAGCTGGACATTCGAGATTTGGTAAGCATGAATTTTTGCGTGAGGACTTTATTTAATTTTTCTAGTCCTAGCCGATCATTTAAGTTTCTTTGGGCAGTTTAAGTTTAATGTTAATTCTCATCGCTAGAGCCATCAAATACGATCTTAGTGATAGACTTGAAACTTTATAGGTCCATTTAATTCCTTACTGCAGGAATAACGTTATTTAAGATGGTTTGAAAGTTAGATGCCACGGACGTGCTTTGTATTTATTGCAAAGTAGGTCGGGAGAGAAACCCGCATCTGCGGATCATATTTAATTACAGAGTAGCGGGAGTCTGTGTATTTGTGATTTTATTGAGAATGTAATGCTGCAAGTTATTTATATTATAGTACACTTCTATAGGTGGACGAGGGGAGAAGAGGTGGAATTTGTAAAGCACGTGGGCGCGTTGGTTACGGTATATTTATTGATACGATGTTCAGAGGGACGAGGGGGAGAGAAGCACGTGGTCATAAAATTGTAACCACGTGTTTGTAACTACTGAGATTTAATTGATAACCATTATGTATAACTTTTGACGGCATATATATGCTAGCATCTAACAGGGTTATATGTTATTGATTGTGCATTATTGTTCTGTGAATTCAGAAGATGGGAGAAGTAATTTTAAAGGGAATTATTTTGTATTACATTTTGAATGTGATTACTATTATTGACGGGAAGTTTAGGAATTCCTAGAGATAGAGTAATTTTGTGTTAATAATTTGCTGCATGTAGTGTCAGCGTAAGAAGTAGGCCACAGTACGTTTGCCCAGACGGGCCAGTGAAAATATTGTTGTTGCTCGTAGTTAGTCAGGCAGAACCTGGGTCAGACGGTCTGCGGTGTTGTATTACCGGGTGATGTTTATTTTGACTCGGAGAGAGAGAAGAGAGGGGAGTTACGGGTTGAAGAGTAAGGGAGTTATTTGTTATTTGAAATAGAGTATTAACGTTTTGTTTAGCTGTTGTTTTTGCTTTTGTCTAAACAGCAGGTACCGGCTTTTGTGGGGAAGAGCAGAATTTTGATACTACAAAATTTCTCCCACGGCACAGTGGTGGCATTCGCAGACACCCAAAGTCTCGCGTTCATTGCCAGTGGTGGAAGGAGAGAAAGAAAAGACGTTTTTCCCAGGCAGGGGAAGACATTTTCCAGCGACTAGGATTTTTATGGATAAATCCTGAGCTCTGACGCTCGTTACACACGCAGATTTGGCATGCTGCCAGCGTTGTGGTAATTTTATGTTCGCTTCTTCACGGCCATAATAACGCCGAAAAGCCCATCGCCCAGTCATAGGTAATCGGGCAGGTAAATTCAGAGTGGTAGGAGAAGCCAGCTACAGTTCCAGTCTAGAATCCAGTGGGGTTCTGTTAAACCTTAGTCATCAATTCCAGAGTTCATGGAGAGAGAGAGGGTAAACATTCTCTCTACTGAAGTCAGCACAGATAGGCAGAACTGATAGTTTTGGTGAATCATAGCAGAGGACCGCTGCTGAATTTTAGAGGTGCAGTTAGTTGTGTTCAGGAGATTCCAGGATAGGCTGTGTAGAACCGAAGTCTGTGCAGAGTTGGTGTAGACACTTCGTAGTCGTTCCAGCTATCAGTGGACTTAGAGTTAGAATTTAGAAGAGCTAGTTGGAAGTGGAGATTCGACATCCGAGATCCCACCCAGTGCAGTGTAGTTATTTCATTTTAATCTTACCTTCTCTCTCCATACAGGTGAAACTTGTGGGTGACAGGTTGGGTTTTGATGTTCAACATTTGAAATTTTTCCTGAATCTGTTTTTGTTTTCAGGAGTGCTTACACTGCATTTTGTTCTTTGACATGTATGAGATTATTTGTGTATAGGTGTTAATAAACTTGTAAATTATAGTTGGAATCAGTCACCTTATTTACGTACAGTAGCTATATGTTGTCTGTATCTTGGTGTATGTGAATCATACTTGAACCTTATCCCCTTAGGGTAGTTAGAGGTGGTTCGAGGCCATAGCAATTTAAACGTCCGAAGTGGCGAGGAAAGAATCAACCTCGGTTCTCAACCTCGGAGCCAATGGTCTCAACTTTCACATTTTGCACTATATTTCTATCTGAATCTATCATTTCAGTCTTTCTTCTGACTATTGTCTTGTCACTATATGTAGACAGTCTCTAGTCCTAAAACCATTTCGTGACAAACTCTCACAGCCGTATGTTAACACTGAGATAACATTTGAATTAAACAGACGAAGCTTGGTATGTATATTCAATGATCGTAATTTCCAAATGTTAGATAATCTATTGAAGGCGCTAGCTGCCAAAGCAATTCTAGTATGAATTTCTCTTGTTGTGTCACCATCCTGAGTCATTTTACTGTCTAAATAATTGAAACTTTCAACTTTCTGTAGTTTTTCCCCGTTCAGGATGATATTAAAGGTCTCATTAGAAAAGTTCATAACTTTAGTTTTAGAGGCATTTATTTGGAGACCTATTTTAACCGAAAGATGACACAAATTATTTACTGCTTCTTGGGATTGTCTGGGTGTTGAACTTAAGAATGCCAAATCATCTGCGAAATCCAGGTCCCCCAGGAATTTTCCATTTGTCCATTTTATACCTAATTGTTCATTGTGGGTATAGTTTCTCATAACCCAATCAATAGCTATTCCAAAAAGTAGTGGTGACATAATACAGCCTTGTTTCACCCCTGTTTCTACTGTAAACCATTCTGTATTCCCTTTATTTGTTCTAACACAACATCTTGCATTGTCATATAGCGCTTTGATTATATTCACATATTTTGTTGGAAAACCATAGATTGTAAGTATCTTCCACAATGATGGGCGGTGTAGACTATCAAAGGCTTTTTGAAAATCGACGAAGGTGATAATAAGTGGCGATTGCATTTCCACTGATTCTTCTATAATTGTTCTTAGTGTGAATATTTGATCAATACATGATCGTTTCGGCCTGAAACCCGCTTGTTCTTCTCTGATCTTTTCGTCAGCATGCAATTTAAGTCTTTCTAACATCATGCAACATAATAATTTTCCAGGTACTGATAATAGAGATATACCACGCCAGTTATTACAGTCTGATAGATCACCTTTCTTCGGTAACTTTACAATAATACTGTCTTTCCATTGTTGTGGTGGTTGTTCTTCTCTCCATACTTCATTTATAATATCTAAAATTCTCAAGAGGTTGTTGTCATTAACTGCTTTAATCATTTCGCCTGAAATTTCGTCAACTCCAGCAGCTTTAAAATTTTTAAATCTTTTAACGGCTTGTTTGATCTCGTCCAGCGTGAATTCATCGCAAGTTATTGGCAAGGTGGTTGTGGGTGTTTCATTATTAAAATCAGGTGTTACTGTTGGTGGTGGTCTGTTTAGCACCTCCATGAAGTGCTCAGCCCATCTCTTCATTTGTTCTTTTTCTGTTGGTATTGGATTCCCTAATTTATCTTTAACAGGTGTTTCCATATCAGTAGGCTGGTGACATAGTTGTTTTGTAATTTGATAAAGGCACCTACTATTACCAGTTCTTGCAGCATTTTCAGCTTCTACGGCCAGTTCATTGATGAAATGTCTTTTATCTCTTCGAGTTTTTGTCTTCACTTCTTTATTTAACAAGTTATGTTAGTTTGCAAGATTCAACAGCATTATGTGTACTTGCCGCTAGTAGTTTAAGTTTTGCTGTTTTCCTTTCTTCTATTTTATCCCAAGTATCTTCTCTCATCCATTTTTTCTTTTTATGTACTAGGTATCCGGTGGTCGCTACAGCTGCTTCTGTCATTGCTGTTCTCAGTTGTTCCCATTTAGTATCGATTGTCTTGGTGGTGACATCGTTGTCAATTTTGCCTAAAGCATCGAAATAGTTGTTCATTTTGACATTATATTCCTCTTTTACATCGTTTGATTGCAGTCTGTGTACATCTATTCTTCTATTTTTATTCGGTTGGTATAACTTCTTCAGTTTAATTCTCAGTTTAGCTATGCAGAGGTTATGATCGCTTCCGATCTCTGCACCTCTGTATGCTCTGACGTCTTGAGCTGATGAGCGAAATTTTGCGCTTATGCAGAAGTGATCTATCTGGTTCTTAGTTCTGCCATCAGGTGAATTCCATGTTATTTTGTGGATATTCTTATGTGGAAAGATGGTGTCCGCCACAACGAGGTTTGATATTTCACAAAGTTCTAGAAGTCTTTCACCATTTTGATTCATACAGCCTATGCCATGAGTACCGAGATATCTTTGTACTCCATCGTTGTTGTCACCTACTTTGGCGTTAAAATCGCCCATGACTACTATTATGTCATGCTTGGGTATTGTGTTGATGGTACTTAGAAGTGCTTCATAGAAGTCATCTTTTGTGGTATCAAGAGCGTCGTTAGTTGGTGCATAGCATTGTCAGTTGAGAGCTTGAAAAATCTTGTCTGAAATCTAGCTAATATTAGCCTCTCATTAATAGGTACCCAGCTGATGAGCGATGCTGCTGCTTTCTGTGTCATTAAGATGGCTACTCCCTCTGTGTGACGATTATCATAGAAGATTCATATAGAAGAAGAAAGCTGTAATGTTAATGTGATGTAGCATTTTAAATAATAAGATAGCAGACGGATCTATTTATTCTGATATTTGTGTCATTCAAATTAGTTGTACAGGAGTGAAGAAATAAACATTTAAACATAGGAACTGAATTTTCTATCACCCTGTATCAACAGGGTGTCCGAAAAGTTACTGTGCACTTGAATATACGGCAGACTAGAGTAGCGGTTTTGATGTGAGAGTTGTCCGTTCTAGCAATCACCACCCACATTCAACAGATCCCACTGACAACCCTGCAGAAGGTCTTCAACAATATGAAGAAGCATGTTCAGACATGTCTTGAGGTCCATGGTGGACATTTCCAACATCTGCTGTAGAAGAAACTACGAGGTACTTTACTGCACAGTAACTTTTAGGACACCCTGTACAAACAAAAAATAACAAACCACAAACATCAAATAATTTTAGAAAGGCAAAAGTGACAATTTCAAAAGGTCAGCCTATTGCCCCCAGTTAAGAGAATGTATGCTGTATTTTAAAAAATGCTCATTCTAATGATTTACTAACTGTAAAACAGCATTCACTGCAACTTGAAGTTATAAAGATCAGTTTAAAAATGTCTAGACAGTGGCTCCAAAGTGACAAGGTGTATGGCACAACACAGACGGCTACCTCAAATAGTTCCCGCTGGAGAAGACAAAGAATCAGACGACTACTCCAACATGGCATGTCATAAGATGTTCAGCATATGGCTACAACCACGTCATGTAAAACAAAATGAAACAGAAACCACCACTTCAACAGCGCATGAAGTGTTCTGGTGGAGGCTTCATGAACGTAGGCCAAATCTGGCCTATGCCCCCCTAAGGAGTCTTTGTCTTGCCACAGATGGACTGTGACTGTCATTACCTATCATTTTTTTTTTTGTATAGCATCGTGTGGAGCCGAAGTTTTCATCCGTGAACCAACTGTGTCACACCGGCTGTTGTAACATTTCTGTAACAGTACCCATACATCTACCTCCTGAATCTCCATGTGCCCTACAACCTGATCTGACTGTTTTCATGTGATGGCTGAACTACTTCAAGAAGTGAAAAAGGGAAACTCTTTCATTTATCTAATCACACTCCCAGCTTACCTCTTGAGCTCCAAGTTGAGTCTGTAGATTTGTTATTGTCTCTATCTGTCTGAATACTGTGTTGTTCATGCTGTCCTGATCTTCTTGGAGATTGGCAATCTGATCATAATGGAAGAAAACTGATTTGGCAATCTGAGCACAATAGAAGAAAACCAGATTGACAATATGAGAACAATGGAAGAAAACTGAATTAGTAATATGATCACAATGGAAGAAAACTGAATTAGTAATTTGATCACAATGGAAGAAATCTGAATTGGCAATCTGCTCACAATGGAAGAAAAATAGACTGACAATATGAGAACAATGGAAGAAAACTGAATTAGCAATCTGATCACAATGGAAGAAAAATTAATTAGCAATCTGATCACAATGGAAGAAAACTGAACTGGCAATATGATCACAATGGAAGAAAACTGAACTGGCAATATGATCACAATGGAAGAAAACTGAATTAGTAATATGATCACAATGGAAGAAAACTGAATTAGTAATTTGATCACAATGGAAGAAATCTGAATTGGCAATCTGCTCACAATGGAAGAAAACTGAATTGGCAATGTGATCACAATAGAGGAAAACTGAATTGGCAATCTGCTCACAATGGAAGAAAAATAGACTGACAATATGAGAACAATGGAAGAAAACTGAATTAGCAATCTGATCACAATGGAAGAAAAATTAATTAGCAATCTGATCACAATGGAAGAAAACTGAACTGGCAATATGATCACAATGGAAGAAAACTGAACTGGCAATATGATCACAATGGAAGAAAACTGAATTAGTAATATGATCACAATGGAAGAAAACTGAATTAGTAATTTGATCACAATGGAAGAAATCTGAATTGGCAATCTGCTCACAATGGAAGAAAACTGAATTGGCAATGTGATCACAATAGAGGAAAACTGAATTGGCAATCTGCTCACAATGGAAGAAAAATAGACTGACAATATGAGAACAATGGAAGAAAACTGAATTAGCAATCTGATCACAATGGAAGAAAACTTTATTAGCAATCTGATCACAATGGAAGAAAACTGAACTGGCAATATGATCACAATGGAAGAAAACTGAATTGGCAATATGATCACAATGGAAGAAAACTGAATAGGCAATATGATCACAATGGAAGAAAACTGAATTGGCAATATGATCACAATGGAAGAAAACTGAATTGTCAATCTGATCACAATGGAAGAAAACTGAATTGGCAATATGATCACAATGGAAGAAAACTGAATTGCCAATCTGATCACAATGGAAGAAAACTGAATTGGCAATATGATCACAATGGAAGAAAACTGAATAGGCAATATGATCACAATGGAAGAAAACTGACTTAGTAATCATAGAAAACTGTACTGGTGATCGGATCACACTGAAATAAAACAGGATTTGCAACACATAAGTGGAAGAGAACAGACTGGTAATAAATATACAGAGGAAAAAAATAGAATTGGCAACATGCGCCTTGTGACAGAAAACTGGAATGGCAATCTAAGCACAGCTGAAAAAAACTAGATTGGCTTTTTGAATACATTGGAAAAAAAGGAATCGTGACCCACAGAGTTAGGAAGTCTTAATAAATCATGATCGATGGTTTAATAAATCATGATTAATGAGTCAAGATTAACTAAACCTGCACTAACGTTCTGACAGACCACAATGCTTATGCTGTTGCTGTCTAATTTTTCCTTCCATCTAAACAGACACATGCATTAGCCTCCCACAAATTCCTAAATCAAAACATACACAAAATTCCTACCTCAAAATTTTTCCTCTCAATTTCAGTCTCATATCTATCCCTCATATTTGCTAGTTCCTGAATATTAGAACTGAGTTCAGCTAAAGCTGCCTCCTGCTCTCGTTTCAGTTCCTCCAACTCCTGCCTGTAGTTCTCCAGCTCTGACTTTAGAGCCATGTTGGAGGCTTCACTACCTGCCAGATTCGTCTTCATCTCATGCATCTTGGTCATCAAGTTGGAGATCATTTCCTAGTAAGACAAACATGTAATGCTGGCATCAATGAACAAATTATCAACCTAGTAAGACTAACATGTAATGCTGGCATCTATGAACAAATTATCAACCTAGTAAGACAAACATGTAATGCTGGCATCAATGAACAAATTATCAACCTAGTAAGACTAACATGTAATGCTGGCATCTATGAACAAATTATCAACCTAGAAAGACAAACATGTAATGCTGGCATCAATGAACAAATTACCAACCTAGTAAGACAAACATGTAATGCTGGCATCAATGAACATGACGGTGTACTCTCCATAGAAAGAAAAAAAAAAAGCGAGTTGCGTGATACTGTGGTTTCCGGTGCGCCTTCTGGCCCAGTATCTACGACTTTAGCACCTGTTCAACAGGAGAGTGGGCTCATCCCTAATCTGTTTATGTTCCCAGTAGTAGACTATTCGCAAGCAGCCTGGGGGTGTCACTGCTCTGCGCGGACCTTGTTTACAGAGGCGGTGTCCGAGCTCGTATGGTGAAAATATGGTTGCGTTATCTTCAAAATAGACCTGTCTTTCCCGTGGCTTTTCTGCCATCCTGCAACTTTGAGTTAGGGAGTTCTGAGCTCCAGTCTCTTTCCCAGGCATTTTATCCTGGCCCGGCACGCATACAGAGGACCCCACTTCTGGTTCTAAGTTAGCAGTTGGGGATAGGTGGGGTAGCACACTGTGCATTCCCCGTCATCCAGGGGGCTCTCCAACTATGCAGAGCTTGCACAATGCTGTGCTCTGGTTCTGGGCTCTCCCAAGGAATCCTCATGTCCTGCACAGAGCCACTTCCAGATACCTACCACCTGCCATCCCTCCACTGTAGAATCTCCTGCATGCGGCCATCCAGTCAAGAGCCAGTATTAAGTCTGGTGCCCATGTGATCCCCCCAAGCCCAGTGTGAAATGCTGGGTTCTCAACATGCTGCAACACAGGGGGGATTGTGATGCTCAGCCATCTCTCTCAACTCTGCACCGATAAGTGACATTGGGGACTTAACTGTGCCTCAGTACTGGGAGGCTCCGTTTCCGGGTACACCACACACAGCCAATTGAGGAACGGTCGTCGTGGGCGTGTCTTCAGTAGGGAAGTTGTGGAGTCTTCCTGTCCATGTTCTTGCACATCCTAACACTGCCCGCAAGACATCGGAGGTTTGGAGAGTGGCCTTCTCTGCTTTTTTGAGCTGGGGTGGGCTCCCCGGGCAAGTCTTGATGGGGATCGGGACGTGTCCACGCGCCAGTGGGCCCAGCATCGACCGCATCTGATGGAGGACTTGCTCTGCCAGGTTTGAGTTAGTGAATTCCAACTTTGTCATCTTCATGGCATTGTGATGCTGGGGTGCCTGTGGATTTCCTACCACCCCGGGTAGAAGCCAGAAGTGTACTGTGTCAGCTCTGGGGGAGATAAAGGGGGTGTTTCTGCATCTCCTTGAGATACGTAGCCAAGGTAGGGCTCACAGTGCTCATTCCCCGCCACCAAATTGCCTGCTGGTTACGCCGAGTTCTCCGAGGCTCTAGGCATGTGACCAAGAGTTGAAGGCAATAGGATCGTCACGTCCTGAGTCTCTGTGCCTGTACGATGGGTTCCGATCTTCAGGAAGCAGTCCACACTCGTTCCCACTCCTAAAACTTGTTCAGTATCCATCTGGCTCCTTCCCACCCACAGAGGGTGTGTACGGTGTAGTGCACCGGTTTTATTATCGAGGTTTGCTCCTCTAGATCCGTTGTGTTTAGCCTGAGGATTCGCACCCTCAGTTACCAGGACTACCTCGAGGAGGGTGTGGCTCTTCACCACGCACAACGATCTTGGGGTATGAGAGGTTTTGCTAGGCCAAGAGACTGACACCGCAATGGTCGCTCCTTTCATGAACAAGAATTCACTAGGCCTAGGGTGAAGCAAGGGGGGAAACCCACTACCCACAACACCAACACATCATACCCCCTGTCTGTAAAGACTTTGCCCCTCAATGAACATGTTATCAGATGTAGAAAATATTACTGGTGTCAATTATTTAACCTTGGAGCCGCAGTAGCACAGTGGTTAGTGCACTGGCTTCCTAGCTTGGTGGTCCATGGTTCAATCCCCAGTTGAGGTGGGATCTTTAGACCGCAAACGGCACTGGGGTCGACCCAGCCTCATGAATTGGGTACCAGAGCAACTCTGGGAAGGTTAAGGTGGCCGGCGTGATGCTGACCACATCACCCCTAGTGTGCCGATGGTCAAGATAATATGGGCCTAACACCATATTCCCAATATGCCTCAATGGGCGTGTAACGGGATGCTTTTATTATTTAACCTACCCACCATACATACACACAAATACAGTTCATTCTTACAGTCCACCCACTGAGTAGTCTTCTTCGTTGTTCCTAGTCACATGACCTCATCTATTTCTTTTAGAAACATCGCAGTCTCTCATCACCATATGGGAGAAAGTCCCCCTACCTGCTCCTGTCATGGAGCCAACATCCTTAGATTATCTCTTTAAAGATATTTTTTTCTTATTATTGCTTATATATCTTCACGCTGACCAGTTGCCAGTTTGACTTTTGCACATTAAGTAGGGTAATATCATGGAACAACACTTCAATTTCTATTAATTCTTTTGGCAAGAAAATATTATGCATTCACTCTTACCCTTCAATTCCTGACACAACAAGGCCCTGTCCACCAAGCCTTATCTGTCTGTAAAGGTTTTTCCATGTCTTGTTTATGTCTGCCTCCACTTTCCTTCTCCATTTTTAAAAAAATTCTCCTTTTACTAGTGATTCCAGAAGAAAGACTGCCTTTTACTGCTATGAACTGGTTTCATCACCAATGCACACACCCCCCCCCCCCCCCCCCCAGGTGAGCAATCTCCCATTTAAGAAAACTAGACATTAGAGGATGTGAAATAGTTGTCCAAATATGACTAAAGTGAACATAAAGATTTATTAGTGCATGACAATTTGTGTCCCCAAGAATGTTAACAGGTGAACCATGACACAAGACACTGTAGAAACAAAACTCAGATTTCTATGTATTTCAACAGGGGGGAAAAAATCTAATTATTGCTTTTTAATTCCCTCCTATTTATTTTTCACTGTTTTAATTTCCTTTGGGACTATGGTTACATGGATTTTGACAAATGCTAGGGTTGAAATAAATACAGTGACTTACAGAAATACCATTGGAAAAAAAACACAAACACATACCCAAATGAAGGCCAATACCAAGCATGTCATAAAAGGCCACACAGGAGAGTTGTGCATGGGGCTAGCAACATCACCATGTTTTTAAAAAAAAAACTGCTTAAAAAAACCACCCATACAGCAGCGCATTTAGGGCTCTGACACAAACTTTCTGCCAACTGGCCCACAGCAGACATTCTTAAAGAGACAATAAGAACATAGATCTCAACCTTGTTGTCTTCAATGATCTTCTCCTGCTGTTCGATAGTCTTCTGCTGCTCTGCCTTACAAGCCAGGGCTGACTCCAGCTCAGCTTCCTTGAAGTCCAAGCTGGCTTTGGCTTGCTCTTTATACTCCCTGTAGTTATCCAGCTCACCAGATGATGACTTCAGTGCCTGATGAGAAGAAATGTTTCAATCCAAAGTCACTTTAAATCAGGTCATCATTAGATCAGTCTATAACTTTCACAAACATTCAGCACAGATAAGCTAGTTTGTCTGGGATATCACAATAACAAAAAAAACTGCAATGGCCATAATTTGTATTAAACCATTTCTCTCTATACCAGAGCTGGGGCACTGCACGAAGGATGGCCGCCAACCGAGCAAAGTGAAAGCAGTTTGTTGCTGCCCTACAAGACGCCACCAGGTGTGATGGTCACTGACTGCTTTGACAGTCGGAGGCTAAGGATCAAAGAAGAAGAGATTTCTCTCTATATCTGACATCAAAGTCTTGGAACAAACTTTAAAAAAAGGGGTTTCACAGAAAACTGATATAAAAATATCCTCCTATTTATGTTCAACTTTACCCTTGTAATCTTATGATAAAGCCAATATAAACACTATAATCATGTTCAACTTTACCCTGTAATCTTGTTCTAATTTCTCTCTCTTTCTCATCTCTTGATTCCTTGAATCCTCCAGTTCCAGAGCATGGTTTTCCATGAAAGCAATGGTGACTTGGGCAGTTTCTAGTTCCTCCTAGAAATAAAATTACAAGAAGATAAGTAAATCTTTCTTCCCACAAGTCAAAAATAAAAAAAATATTTACAGGATTTATTTTCAATACATATTATTTATCATAAATGTGACATCTTAGTTGTCACAGATCATAAAGACATTCACAATTAATATTTGCCACTGATTCTATTGCCATCCCTCATGTTAAGATAACATGTAATAGCTGTTGTAAGTAATTTTCTTTCTTGTTTCTTTTTTTACCTATCAAGTGTAGTGTTTAATTTAGAACATTTCAATGTAGTCACTTTTTTGTATCATTCGACCTTTATTATAACTGAAACTTAACCAACAGATGTTTATGCAGGTTTTTCCAAGGTGCAGACACTGTTCACACAGTGGTCCACTCTTGAGAAATTTTCACTCATGGAGTCAAGATTTATGTCTTTTTCACCTCACCCATGACTGTTCTCAGAATATTTAGGAAAATTATTGTTTTGTTTTTCTGAACAAAACATTGTAATATTCAAACAAAACATGGCAACAACTGCATGGACCACTGAAACATTACCATTTCCAAAAACTTTCAGGCAGAATAAATTGTATGTCTGCGTTTATGTTTAACACAATTGTTTTTCCAATACTTTTCCTCGAAACTTTTGTTTGAAAAATTTATTGCAACGGTTTTATTACCAGTGTTTTCAAAAAATGTTATGTATAATTTATATATATGTTTGTTTATCATACAAAAAAGTACCTGCTGGCATTATGTAAGGTTTTATATACTTAGGGATGACAACTTACTGCTCCCAAGGAGGGAGAAGTTTTAAGATGTTGATTTAATGAATGCCCAAATTACAAAATGTGATATCTCATATTTTAATTTATCAAACAGACCAAGCACAAAATGTGATATCTCATATTTTAATTTATCAAACAGACCAAGCACAAAATGTGATACCTTCAGTGCTCCAAGCTCCTTCAGTGCGTCTTCATAATCTCTAGTGGTGGTCTCAAGGTCTATGTTTGCCTTGGACAGCTGACAAGAGAATATCAATAAAACAGCTGCTGATAATACAAATATTATTAATGTCAATGAAGAAGATAGAAATGACAAGGATAAAGAAGAAATGGAAATAACTTGAGCAGACTTGGCATACATTTGTTGAAAGCCTATGCTCCTTGGGAAGCTGAAGGGTACAGATGATGAAAAATGATGACAACATTTGCTGACATTTTAAAAAAAACATAATAATGTGATCTGGAATAAATAAATAAAAATGAGATCTGTTCATTTCAGACACAATGTACTAATCCACACAAAGTTGAACATTTTTGTAGGCAAGCATGGAAACAATAAACCGCTAAACTCAATGTGGTGCCTCAGCGACTACCTATGTTAAGAGATGGAGTAAGAACTACAGGAAATGTCTTTTGACGGTGATAATAAGCCCCACCTTATTCTCTAACGATTGTATTTCCTGCGTGAGAGCAAGCTGGACTGCCTTGTGAGTCTCCTTCTCTTCCTTCAGCTGTTTGTCTGCAGACTTCAGCACCAGATGTAGATCTGTGTTCTCATCATTCAGCACTAAACCAGCACATTATAAAGACAGCATTGTTATTAACCTGGCCAGACTTATCAAGAAAATTACTGCTGATAAATAACAATGTATATTTTTAAAAAATGGCCACGTAAGAACATTTTATGAGTGAAAACTTACCATGTTTACAGCCACATAAGAAGTAGGGTATGAGGCACACCCATAATTTAACAAGATTTTTTTTTTGGGGGAACATTATTATACATCAGAGCTGGGCTCTTTAACCCATTTTGTGTTAATGACACTTTCATTGTCTGGTAAAGGCTATGAATCCCTTCTTAGAAAAATCTGTACATAAACACATAATTATAAATTTTACATTTTAAATTTTAGGTTATGTTCACTCACCCCTACAATCCATTCACAGACCCCTTAAACGCAGGTTACAAAGTTCTACATTACAGGAACTTATTTATTATATTGCACAAACAATATTCCTTTTTGCATGCCACAAAACTTTGAATTCTTTTTAAATACCTGCATTTTATTACACACTGACTGATGTATTACACCAAATCATTCGCTACCCAAAATATTTTAATCATCAGAAAGTTTCCTTACAAACGATAACAACATGCTTGTTTATTATAGATGGGTATGAAAAAAAAATTGAAAAAGGTAATTCGTCTTAGGAGGACAAAAGACAAAGAAAATAGGCAACGTTGCAGCCACAAGGCCTTCATCAGGGAAAGGAAAGAAAGTAAGGGTTAAGTAGGACACGTAAGAATCTAAATAAAAGTAAATATAAAAACTGGGTACTTCCTTAAAGGCGGCAAAGACTTAGCACGCCTGCCAAAAAGAGAGCGCACCACAAGAAAATGAAATGGCTGCCACTTCCATAGTAGATGCTAAGAAACAAAACTGAACAAGAAACTACCCAAATGTAATAATAATGAGTACTGGAGATAGATTAGCTGCTGTAGAACAGTGGTTAGTGCACTGTCTTCTTAGCTCGGTGGCACATGGTTCGATCTCCAGTTGAGGTGGGATTTTTTTAGACCGCCAACGGCTCCGAGGTTGACCCAGCCTCATGAATTGGGTACCAGAGCAACTCTGGGAAGGTTAAGGTTGCCGGCATGATGCTGACAACATCACCCCTAGTTTATCGATGGTCAAGAAAATATGGGCCCAATATCATATTCCCAATATGCCTCAATGGGCGTGTAATGGGATCCTCCCACTGGAGATAGAAGAGGACAGAATGAGTTGAAAATAAATACATAAACAAAACAAAAGAAAAAAAAATAAGCAAATTGATTTTTTTAAATTGGGGTGGGGGTGGGGGGGGGGGAGGAGGAGGAGGAAGAGAGAGAGAGAGAGAGAGAGAAATAGAATAGGAGTGGAAAGGGTCACCTCAGACAAAGGAGTGTTTATGATAGCCATGGTTATCACGTTATAAGACGGTGATATTTTCATTTAGATTTCTGGGGGGAAAATTGAATCTTATGTAACGGGAAATACAGTAGATAAGTATGAAGTCAACTTCTGACAAGTTTTGAATGACAACTTATCTTCTTCCTTCTTCCTCGTTCGTCCTGAAAAGGACGGTGGTTGCGTTGTGTCTGTTTACGCCGTAGCTGTGATATCTGCACCTTTCGGTCGACACATCCGACTTCAGCACGGCATTTTTTAGGGACCGGGTTTCCCTTCCCATTTCGATCCGTACTCGCTCAGCCAGACTGCACTGCTGCAGACTGTTTCCAGGACCACCACGTGGAGGTGGAGTACGGTCTTGACCAGCTCTGGTTCGCTGGTCCTGATGCAAGCAGTCAAGCTATGGGTCGCTGACTGCATTCACTATTGCTGCATCTTGGGGTCCCGAATGACAACTTATGAAAATAGTTTACTGATGACAACTGATTTAAAAAAAAAACTGACTGAAGACTTACATTTGAGGTCATTTTTAACTGTGTCGATCTCTTCTTTCAGGGTGTTTACAGCACTGGTATAGTCATTTCTCCTGGCCGTGTTCTCCACTCTCTCCTTCTCTAACACCTGCCACGGGACCATCAAAAAGGAAACTTGACAAAACATCAAAATTAACTTTGCATTTGGAGAATTAATGGATAAAAAATATCCTGTTCAACTCATTATGGGTTGTAATTAAGACATTTGGTGTCCATAAAAGGTCAAGATAGTCCTATTGCAGGAACTGCTGTAGAGAAGTGAAGTGTTAGAGACTTCACTATACTAGGACCAGCTTTATGAGGTGGGATTGATCAGCTCTCTTCCTCGCTGCCTTTGCCTTCCCCAACTCAAGAGCAGTGTCAAGTACACATTTACTACTGGGTAGATTAGATCGTGATGCTACCAGGAATGAAATCCTTCCTCTTTCTCCTCCACATTTTTTCTCATATTTTTATTCAGGAATAACATCCTTCCTCTCTCCTCCACATTTATTCTCATAGTTCTATCCAGGAATGAAATCCTTCCCCTTTCTCCTCCACATTTCTTTTCATAGTTCTGTCCAGGAATAATAGTCTTCCTCTTTCTCCTCCACATTGTTTCTCATATTTCTATCCAGGAATAACATCCTTCCTCTTTCTCCTTCACATTTCTCATATTTCTATCCAGGAATAACATCCTTCCTCTTTCTCCTTCACATTTCTCATATTTCTATCCAGGAATAACATCCTTCCTCTTTCTCCTTCACATTTCTCATATTTCTATCCAGGAATAACATCCTTCCTCTTTCTCCTTCACATTTCTCATATTTCTATCCAGGAATAACATCCTTCATCTTTCTCCTTGTGACGTATGTATGTAAATATAGCCTCAGTAATCCTACAGAAATCTGACCACCTTTGCTGCCTCAATTAGTGTTTACGTTTTGCGAAGGCAAAACCACACAATTCGCTGTCTGTTGACTTACCATTGATGCCACGCCTATTTTTCCTGTCTTTCTTGCGCTAGCGAGTTGTTTACCTATATTCGCAACATGCCAGATAACAGGGGAGCGAACCGGTCTGTTTACCTGAGTTCTCACGCGAGCTGACATGTCAATCATCGGATAGTGACAGAAAGCACGTGAGGAAAACAGATCAGACTCGGTAGCAACTTCAAAGGGCAATAATAATCGCCAAGGCGACACAATAACATTCTTTTTAACTGTAATTTGAGTAAAGGGACTTACAAAATACCCTGATTTTTCCATTCAATTTCATCAGCCTGCTGTGGCCATATACATAACATTTTTCCCGACTTCTGACAGTTGTTTACCCATGTGGATTTTATCCAGGATAAGACGCTGTTTCATAATCGGTACTCACACCAGAGAAAGCCGATAGGAGTATCATCATCATCATAATTAACAGTTTTTAGCAATCATATGTTTTCCTGCTGTTTACTGGAGAGTTCCGGCATTAACTATTTTAGTGAACAATTTGTGTATCCAGAAATTTACCACCAATTAGGCGTTCCCGGTGTAAAATTTAATTATTATCGGAGGAACTGGGGCCCGATTCGGATGATACCAACAACTGGACTTTATATGCACATTCATGGATTATTTGTCAAAACCATTGTTTCACCAGATTAGGTAAGGAGCAAATGAGTGGCCAAGTATAACAGAGAATGAGAGAGAGTGAAATATTTTCATTTGTTACAGGAAACATTGTACCTGCAAACTTCTGGTTTTTTTTTTTAACTATTGTATAATTTTTTTACTGGATAGGATTTTAGTGGGACTTGTTCTTTTCTTTACTATTCTACACCCTAGTGTTAATCTTTGACCTTTTGGGTTATTAACTTCTTTTGGGATCCTTTGTTTTTCAACAAGGTGGAGGACACTTATTGGGTTATTTTCCTATGTCTGTAAACATGATTATATTGATATATATATATGTTTGATGTTGTGAAGTTTAAGTGATAATAAACTAAACAAAACTTAACTTAGTGTGTCGGTCATACCCATAGCTTTTTCACGTTTGTGCGTATTGTTGTCACATAATTGTGTGGGCGTATGTAGTGTAACTTATATGTCATATAAGGAGAGAAAGGTCATCTGAGATTAAAATATAGTCGTATAGATAGGCTGGACTAGAGAAACTACTCACTCCAGAGACAGATCTTCCTCTTACACTATTCCCTCGTGAAAATCTATTTCTTACCCTTTATTCTCACCTATTTACCATTATCACCTCTGCTCAGACGGGACCATAAATAACTTCTGACCTTTCTTTAAAAATTTACGACACTCCTCCACATTTTTTCTCACATTTTAATTCAGGAATAACATCCTTCCTCTGTCTCCTCCACATTTTATCTCATATTTCTATCCAGGAATAATATCCCTCCTCTTTCTCACCCACATTATTTGTATTAGCTGGAAATAACTTTCTTACTGTTAATACAGCCCTTTCTTTACAATCCATACATATTATCAATGATGTTAACGTGAACTTCAGGATCCACGTACATTATTAATTATGCTGACAATTTGTCACTGATAACACTAGTCAACAACCAAAATGTACCAGAAATGAAAATAGCTGATCTTAACTAATTTTGGTGTGCTGAAAACGAAAATGACATTTTAAAATGTTGATTGGCTCTAGTTTTCAAGAAACGAGCTTATATGCTGGTTATTATTATTATTATTATATATATGACGCAAGTGTTGTGGGCGATTGCATAATTTTTTCTATTGACCAATAAAAATGTAACTAGAAGTTGATGATGCAATCCTACCTATGATTACATCACCTTTGTGTATAAATATCTTATCTTTGATAAAATTTTGCCATTAGTTAGTGCATTTGTCATTATCAAAAGTATCGTAGTTAGAAATGCTTAGGACATGTGTGAACAGTGCTAATAATTTATGTTATATATGTGGTGAGGTGACATTTGTATCACAAAAAATGAAATATAACTAAAGTGATTAAGAAGGCGTACAGTTTGTATTTTGGCTGCAGAATAGGAGATCAAGATAAGAGCTGGGCGCCACACATATGCTGCAATAAATGTGCAGCACATCTTAAACTGTGGTTGACTGGCAAAAGGCAAGCTATGCCTTTTGTAGTCCCAATGATTTGGAGAGAGCCCACTGATCATCTCAACAACTGTTACTTTTGCATGGTCCCTCCAATTGGGAAAGGCATATCAAAGAAGAAAAAAATGGACTCTGGAATATCCAAACATCCCCTCTGCAATACGTCCGGTACCACATGGCGATGACCTACCAGTTCCCAAAGTGCCAGAATAATTTTCAGCTGCTTCCACTGATGAAGAAGAGAACATTGGTGGTCTTGAACCATCAACCTCAAGCGACCCAGATTTTGAGCAAACTACATCCACTTGTTGAATAATGGTAATGTGTTACCGTCAATTCCAGTTGGTCACGCAGTTCATATGAACGAAACTTATGAAAACATTAAGCAGCTTTTGAAGTGTATAAACTACGATCATCATCATTGGTCACTTTGCGGTGACTTAAAAGTGGTCGCTCTTTTGCTTGGACTACAGGGTGGACACACCAAGTACTGTTGCTTTCTCTGTGAGTGGGATAGCCGTGCACGAAGTGACCATTACATCAGAAGACATTGGCCAATCAGGCAGTCATTGCAGCCTGGCAGTAAGAACGTTGAGAACCCTGCACTTGTCGACACCAGCAAGATTTTGTTGCCACCCTTGCACATTAAGCTGGGTCTCATGAAAAACTTTGTCAAGGCAATGGAGAAAACAGATGAGGCTTTCAAATACCTCATCAGAAAATTTCCAAGACTGAGTGAAGCTAAAATAAGAGAGGGAGTATTTGTTGGTCCGCAAATTCGAAAACTTCTTCATGATGACGAGTTTCTTTGCGTGTTGCATGGCAAGGAAAAAGCAGCATGGCTAGCATTTAAGTCAGTGGTGGACAATTTTCTTGGAAACAACAGATCTGATAATTACAATGAAATTGTAGAAAATCTCCTTCTGAAGTATAAGAGTCTTGGCTGCAACATGTCTTTGAAAATTCATTTTCTGGATTCTCATCTGGATTTCTTTACGTCAAACTGTGGAACGGTCAGTGATGAGCATGGTGAATGATTTCACCAGGACATTGCTGCTATGGAGACAAGGTATCAAGGCAATTGGAGCCCTTCAATCCTTGTTGATTACTGTTGGACTGTGACAAGAGACACCTCATCGATTGACTACAAGAAGTAAGCAAAGAGAGCTCGAACAGCAACTGAATAATGACGGAATGGGTTCAAATGTGCCTTTTTAAAACATGATATGTGAACTTTAAATAATGTTTTTATTTTTTCTATCATTTTATGTTGAAATATCAATTAATTGAGCATGTAACCACAATTTTTATAATGCTAAAGTAGAAAGACTAGCTGTTCACCTCAGAGAATTAAACAAGCATACATTATTTGTATTACTGTAATGTAAATTCATCATTTAAAAAAAAACCAGAGCCAATTGGTGAATTTCATTATGATATTTGAAATCAGCATGTCAAAATCAATAAGAAATGGTATATTTAATTTCTGGTACAAAAAACTTTTGAAAATTTGTTGACTAGTGTAATTTCTTGACCAGACTCAAGCTCAACAGGTCAAGGTAGCCCAATAGCAGATACTGCTGTAGGGGAGTGAAGAGTTACAGGCTTCACTATACTATGTCCAGCACTGACAGGTCAGGTGACCAGTTCCATTCCTCGCTGCCTTTTTCTCCCCTAACTAAAATGCAAAGTCAGGTACCCATTTATAGCTTGGTGACTGGCATGTCGATACAGTGAATTGAACTTGGCACCTTTGCCACAAGAGACCAGCGTTCTAACCACTCTGTCAATCAAATGCTCACCAGACAAGCTAGCAATGGCCAGAATTTAAAACTTATAACTTACTTAGTCGTTCCTCTTCTACCGTGAGGTGTAGAGGTAAAAGCTTTCTATACGTAAAATAAATAGATGCACCCCAGACAAATATATGTTGTACAATTTGTTTCTATATTAAAATAAACAGACATATCCCAGACAATTGTATGTTGTATTGCTCAAGTTTCTACACAAAAAAATAAGATATACCATAGACAACCATGTTTTGTACTGCTCCAATTTCTATACATTACACAGAAAGCAACAAAGAAAGAAAACAGACACACCCCAAACAACTGTTTGTTGTACTGCTCCAATTTCTATACATAACACAGAAAGCAACAAAGAAAGAAAACAGACACACCCCAGACAACTGTTTGTTGTACTGCTCCAATTTCTATACATTACACACAAAGAAAGAAAACTGACAAACACGCCAGACAACTATGTGTTGTACTGCTCCAATTTCTATACATTACACACAAAGCAACAAAGAAAGAAAACAGACATACTCCAGACAACCATGTTTTGTACTGTTCCAATTTCTATACATTACACACAAAGAAAGAAAACAGACATACCCCAGACAACCATATGTTGTACAGCTCCAATTTCTTTACATTACACACAAAGAAAGAAAACAGACATACCCCAGACAACCATATGTTGTACAGCTCCAATTTCTATACATTACACACAAAGAAAGAAAACAGACATACCCCAGACAACCATGTGTTGTACTGCTCAAATTTCTATACATTACACACAAAGAAAGAAAACAGACATACCCCAGACAACCATGTGTTGTACTGCTCCAATTTCTATATCTTACACAGAAAGCAATAAAACAAACATACCCCAGACAATTGTGTGTTGTACAGCTCCTATTTCTATACCTTACACAGAAAGCAAGAAAACAGGCATACCCCAGACAACAGTGTGTTGTACTGCTCCAATGTCTATACATTACACTGAAAGAAAGAAAACAGACATACCCCAAACAACTGTGTGTTGTACCGCTCCAATTTCTATACATTACACACAAAGAAAGAAAACAGACATACCCCAGACAACTGTGTTTTTTACTGCTCCAATTTCTATACATTACACACAAAGAAATAAAACAGACATACCCCAGACAACTGTGTGTTGTACAGCTCCAGTTTTTCTACCTGCTGTCTCTGACGTAACATGTCAGCCTCATACTCATCAAGTCGCTCCTGGAATAGCATGAGTTTTATCTAATTACTTCTATTGTCAGTCATGCCATATTTAAGATAAACATTGCACTGAATACTTGTATTATCAGCCATGGAATATTTAAGATAAATATTGCAATGAACACTTGCATCATTAGCTATGGAATAGTTAAGTAGATTTCATCCATACACTTCCAGGGATACCCCCCGTGGTGAAACATGTTGAGAATCCAGCATTTCACACTAAGCTTGGAGGAGTCTCTTGAGCACCAGATGCATCTCTGGCTTTTTACCTGGTTGGCTGCATGCAGGAAGATCTCACTATGGAGAGCCCCCTTGGATGGCACAAGCTTCTTTCTCCTAGCTTGGGACCCCAGATGTGATCTTTTAAATGCCAGCCAAGCTGGAGAAACTGGAGCTCATGACTTCAGCTCAACACATTTCACAATGGCAGAAAAGCCTAGATCTACAGTGTAGATAATACCAAGGAGTCTTCAACATGGTATTGGTTGCCAAAGAGTGAGCTGACAACAACAAATACTCATAACACCAGCTATAGAATATTTATGATAAAGATTTCATTAACACTTGTATCATCAGACCTGGAATGTCAATGATAGAGATTTGATTGAATACTTCAACCACTAGTTTTGGAACACTCATGATAAAAATTTTAACTTGATATTCATCATGGCTGTATAATACTAGTACTTTATCTGAAGCCACAACCCCAAGTTCACATCTGAGAAAAAAAATATAGAGGTTGCATTCCTAACATTCATGTTGGAAGCCTGAACTTTACAAGGGTTCCAACTGTGTGGTCATTATGCTTCATAACGAGCAAAACAGGAAAATGATGGTGATGACATTAGTCTACTGTCCCGTCTAATTCCAAGGTATGTAGGATTCTTATCTTTTGGCACCACATTTCAATTTAATCTCAGTATAACTTTTCTCCTTCCTTGTTTTAGAGAATCAAACTGAAGTTCCATAAAATATAAACATCTGGAAAACTTTTTTTTAACCAAATGAAATGTTTTTTGCATTCTGTAAGTCAAATATGGAGACAAGGCTATCTTTATTTATGATCAAGTAACCCGCCAAAACATGTGGCAGAAAATAATTATGTTGTGCCGTCTGCTGCATGTCCTGATGATGTCACTAAATTCTCCTGTGGTCATTTCATTCCTTTTCAATGTCACTGGACGCTCCTAGTCTAACTTGGACCCTCCTAGTCTAACTTGGACCCTCCTAGTCTAACTTGGACCCTCCTAGTCTAACTTGGACCCTCCTAGTCTAACTTATCATGACTTATGGTCCCTCCTAGTCTAACTTACTTATCATGACTTATGGTCCCTCCTAATCTAACTTATCATGACTTATGGTCCCTCCTAGTCTAACTTATCATGACTTATGGACCTTCCTAGTCTAACTTACTAACTTATCATGACAAATGATCCCTCCTAGTCTAACTTATCATGACTTATGGTCCCTCCTAGTCTAACTTATCATGACTTATGGTCCCTCCTAGTCTAACTTATCATGACTTATGGTCCCTCCTAGTCTAACTTATCATGACTTATGGTCCCTCCTAGTCTAACTTATCATGACTTATGATCCCTCCTAGTCTAACTTATCATGACTTATGGACCCTCCTAGTCTAACTTATCATGACTTATGGTCCCTCCTAGTCTAACTTATCATGACTTATGGTCCCTCCTAGTCTAACTTATCATGACTTATGGTCCCTCCTAGTCTAACTTATCATGACTTATGGTCCCTCCTAGTCTAACTTATCATGACTTATGGTCCCTCCTAGTCTAACTTATGGTCCCTCCTAGTCTAACTTATCATGACTTATGGTCCCTCCTAGTCTAACTTATGGTCCCTCCTAGTCTAACTTATCATGACTTATGGACCCTCCAAGTCTAACTTATGGTCCCTCCTAGTCTAACTTATCATGACTTATGGACCCTCCTAGTCTAACTTATGGTCCCTCCTAGTCTAACTTATCATGACTTATGGACCCTCCTAGTCTAACTTATGGTCCCTCCTAGTCTAACTTATCATGACTTATGGTCCCTCCTAGTCTAACTTATCATGACTTATGGTCCCTCCTAGTCTAACTTATCATGACTTATGGTCCCTCCTAGTCTAACTTATGATCACTCCTAGTCTAACTTATCATGACTTATGGTCCCTCCTAGTCTAACTTATCATGACTTATGGACCCTCCTAGTCTAACTTATCATGACTTATGGACCCTTCTAGTCTAACTTATCATGACTTATGGTCCCTCCTAGTCTAACTTATCATGACTTATGGTCCCTCCTAGTCTAACTTATCATGACTTATGGTCCCTCCTAGTCTAACTTATCATGACGTATAGTCCCTCCTAGTCTAACTTATCATGACTTATGGTCCCTCCTAGTCTAACTTATCATGACTTATGGACCCTCCTAGTCTAACTTATGGTCCCTCCTAGTCTAACTTATCATGACTTATGGACCCTCCTAGTCTAACTTATGGTCCCTCCTAGTCTAACTTATCATGACTTATGGTCCCTCCTAGTCTAACTTATCATGACTTATGGTCCCTCCTAGTCTAACTTATGGTCCCTCCTAGTCTAACTTATCATGACTTATGGTCCCTCCTAGTCTAACTTATGATCACTCCTAGTCTAACTTATCATGACTTATGGTCCCTCCTAGTCTAACTTATCATGACTTATGGACCCTCCTAGTCTAACTTATCATGACTTATGGACCCTTCTAGTCTCTTATCATGACTTATGGTCCCTCCTAGTCTAACTTATCATGACTTATGGTCCCTCCTAGTCTAACTTATCATGACTTATGGTCCCTCCTAGTCTAACTTATCATGACTTATAGTCCCTCCTAGTCTAACTTATCATGACTTATGGTCCCTCCTAGTCTAACATCATGACTTATGGTCCCTCCTAGTCTAACTTATGGTCCCTCCTAGTCTAACTTATCATGACTTATGGTCCCTCCTAGTCTAACTTATGGTCCCTCCTAGTCTAACTTATCATGACTTATGGTCCCTCCTAGTCTAACTTATCATGACTTATGGACCCTCCTAGTCTAACTTATGGTCCCTCCTAGTCTAACTTATCATGACTTATGGACCCTCCTAGTCTAACTTATGGTCCCTCCTAGTCTAACTTATCATGACTCATGGACCCTCCTAGTCTAACTTATCTTGACTTATGGTCCCTCCTAGTCTAACTTATCATGACTTATGGTCCCTCCTAGTCTAACTTATCATGACTTATGGTCCCTCCTAGTCTAACTTATCATGACTTATGGTCCCTCCTAGTCTAACTTATGGTCCCTCCTAGTCTAACTTAACATGACTTATGGTCCCTCCTAGTCTAACTTATCATGACTTATGGTCCCTCCTAGTCTAACTTATCATGACTTATGGTCCCTCCTAGTCTAACTTATCATGACTTATGGTCCCTCCTAGTCTAACTTATCATGACTTATGGTCCCTCCTAGTCTAACTTATCATGACTTATGGACCCTCCTAGTCTAACTTATCATGACTTATGGACCCTTCTAGTCTAACTTATCATGACTTATGGTCCCTCCTAGTCTAACTTATCATGACTTATGGTCCCTCCTAGTCTAACTTATCATGACTTATGGTCCCTCCTAGTCTAACTTATCATGACTTATAGTCCCTCCTAGTCTATATTATCATGACTTATGGTCCCTCCTAGTCTAACTTATCATGACTTATGGTCCCTCCTAGTCTAACTTATCATGACTTATGGTCCCTCCTAGTCTAACTTATGGTCCCTCCTAGTCTAACTTATCATGACTTATGGTCCCTCCTAGTCTAACTTATGGTCCCTCCTAGTCTAACTTATCATGACTTATGGTCCCTCCTAGTCTAACTTATCATGACTTATGGACCCTCCTAGTCTAACTTATGGTCCCTCCTAGTCTAACTTATCATGACTTATGGACCCTCCTAGTCTAACTTATGGTCCCTCCTAGTCTAACTTATCATGACTCATGGACCCTCCTAGTCTAACTTATCATGACTTATGGTCCCTCCTAGTCTAACTTATCATGACTTATGGTCCCTCCTAGTCTAACTTATCATGACTTATGGTCCCTCCTAGTCTAACTTATCATGACTTATGGTCCCTCCTAGTCTAACTTATCATGACTTATGGTCCCTCCTAGTCTAACTTATCATGACTTATGGACCCTTCTAGTCTAACTTATCATGACTTATGGTCCCTCCTAGTCTAACTTATCATGACTTATGGTCCCTCCTAGTCTAACTTATCATGACTTATGGACCCTTCTAGTCTAACTTATCATGACTTATGGTCCCTCCTAGTCTAACCTATCATGACTTATGGACCCTCCTAGTCTAACTTATCATGACTTATGGTCCCTCCTAGTCTAACTTATCATGACTTATGGTCCATCCTAGTCTAACTTATCATGACTTATGGACCCTCCTAGTCTAACTTATCATGACTTATGGTCCCTCCTAGTCTAACTTATCATGACTTATGGTCCCTCCTAATCTAACTTATCATGACTTATGGACCCTCCTAGTCTAACTTATCATGACTTATGGACCCTCCTAGTCTAACTTATCATGACGTATGGTCCCTCCTAGTCTAACTTATCATGACTTATGGTCAAGGCACCATGAAAAAATTGAAAGGTCTGCATTCTCTATTAACAGGTGTTTAATTTACCTTTCATGGTACAATGCATGCCTTTTCTGTATTTTTTTTTCCCTGAAAAGGTGGCAGGATTTCTTCATAGTTTCATTTAGACAAATAGTAAATATGGATTCTGGCAATTATATACTAGCCTGTTCCCCCTTTTTTTTTTTTGTGGATGTTCCTTTTTAAATATTATAGCTATAAATTTCTTCAATCACCTGACCACTGAAATAAGACGTCTGGTGACCTATTTATATTTTCAACATAAATTCTTCTCATGCCTAGTTATATCCTGATCATAAGACATCTCATGACTATTCTTATCTTTATCAAATAAAAACTTTCACTATAAGGTTTTTCATGTCTACTTATATCTTCACCACAAGATGTCCTCATATATTTTAAATAACTGAATGTTGTCACTTCTACTAATATCTTAACTGCAGGATGTTCTCATGTCTATTTTATCTTCATTATAAAGATGTTGTGACAGGGTGAAGAAAAGTGGGGCAGTACTTTTTATTAATTATCTTCTGTTGTGTGACTGGCTACCGCCAAAGATGGTGGTTACAGAAGTGACCTGTAAAACCCAGGTAGTTTTTGGGAGACTCGTATATGTTGATGTTTTGGCTGTATGATCGTAGAAAATAAAGTACTCTATTTCAGATAACCTGACGTCTAACAAAAAACTTCCAATTCGAGTTCAAGTAATAAGTCCAATCTCGTCTTAGTAAAATATCTTTATTTAGTGGTTGTATTCTCTGGCAATTCCATGCTGGTTCATAGATTACTTATCATCAGACGTGTACAAAAACCAGCAATACAAAAATCAAGAAGAATGGTGTCCTACGAAAAATGGTGTAACTGCCACTGCTAGTCTCGTGGTTAAAAAAAATAAAAGGCTTCCGTTCTAACTTGTATGGATTCTACCCAGGTTTGATGACGTCATTTCATGTACACCATGATTGAATGACGTCATAGGTTTGTGACTAGTGTTTATTTTACTAACAAGTCGCGCTCAAATAACCAGTGTTTAAATCTTGCTTAAGTATTCTTACCCTAACTCTAATAAGTGGCAGCACCCTAGTGCTAAAACGACGTAGTAGGCCACAAGGTCACAATGTTCACATGTCTACTTCATATAAAGATGTTATCATGTCTACTTTATCTTCATATAAAGATGTTCACAGGTCTACTTTTATCTTCATATAAAGATGTTCACATGTCTACTTTATCTTCATATAAAGATGTTCACAGGTCTACTTTATCTACATACAAAGATGTTCTCATGTCTACCTTATCTTCATATAAAGAAGTTCACAGGTCTACTTTATCTACATACAAACATGTTCTCATGTCTACTTTATCTTCATATAAAGATGTTTACATGTCTACTTCATATAAAGATGTTCTCATGTCTACTTTATCTTCATACAAAGGTGTTCTCTTGTCTACTTTATCTTCATACAAAGGTGTTCTCTTGTCTACTTTATCTTCATACAAAGATGTTCTCATATCTACTTTATCTTCATACAAAGATGTTCTCATATCTACTTTTATCTTCATACAAAGATGTTCTCATGTCTACTTTATCTTCATATAAAGATGTTCTCATGTCTACTTTATCTTCATAAAAATGTTCTCATGTCTACTTTATCTTCATACAAATATGTTCTCATGTCTACTTTATCTTCATATAAAGATGTTCTCATGTTTAGTTTATCTACATAAAAATATGTTCTCATGTCTACTTTATCTTCATACAAAGATGTTCTCAGGTCCACTTTTAAAAGATGTTCTCAGGTCCATTTTATCTTCATACAAAGATGTTCTCATGTCTACTTTATCTTCATAAAAATACGTTCTCAGGTCCACTTTTATCTTCATACAAAGATGTTCTCATGTCTACTTTACCTTCATAAAAATATGTTCTCATGTCCACTTTTATCTTCATACAAAGATGTTCTCTTGTCTACTTTATCTACATACAAAGATGAGAATAAATGCAGGTAATGATAACAGGGTTGAACTTGAAGAAACACCACTACAAGATGTAGAATCATACACATATCTTGGCAGCAATATAGACAAAGTGGGAGGGACAGACAGTGATATCAAAATAAGAATACAAAAAGCAAGAGGAGCTTTCATTGCATTGGGAAATATATGGAGATCAAGAGAAATCGGATCCTACACGAAAATAAGAATCTTCAACTCAAATGTGAAGTCAGTCCTATTGTATGGTTCTGAAACATGGAGAACAACAAAGACAACAACCGGGAAGCTACAGACTTTCATAAATGGGTGCTTGCATAGAATAGAAGGATTGGAATGGTGTGGCGGGGTTACCGGCGAGGAACTGATGACAAGAGCCAGACAAGTGCCAGTTGAACAAGAGATGAGAAGAAGAAGATGACGATGGATAGGACACTCACTGAGGAAACCTGTTGATAGCATTACAAGGCAGTCCTTGTTCTGGAACCCCCAGGGCAAGAGAGGCAGAGGTAGACCAAGAAGTACGTTGAGAAGAGAGCTGGAAACAGAGGTGAAAATGATGAGGAGAACGTGGAAAGAACTTGAGATGATGGCACGAGACAGGAGGATGGCATGTGTTTGTTGAAGGCCTATGCTCCTTTGGGAGTGGAGGGTTATGAATGAGAAAGATGTTCTCAGGTCTAATTTATCTTCATAAAAAGATGCTCTCACGTCTCTTCATATAAAGATGTTCTCATGCTTACTTTATCTTCATACAAAGATGTTCTCATGTCTACTTTATCTTCATATAAAGATGTTCTCAATGTCTATTTACATCTCCATCACAAGAAGTCTGATGTGCACACATTTTTTTTAAAAGTTTTCTTATCTACTTAAATCGTCAACCTTATGTTATACCATCTGTTTACATTGTTTGTTTAAGATAAAGATTTTCTAATCATACCTTTAACTTGCCATTTTCCATCTGCAGCATCCTGATCTCCTCCATCAGGGCATCGTGAGCTCCTTCTGCCAAATCTTTGGGAAGGATACAATCTGTGATGCCAGGCTCCATATCAGAAATATCACCCACAGCCTGATCTTGAGTGCTAGGGGAGTTTCCAGACAGCTTGGGAGTGGTCATTACCTACAACAACATTCAACACAACATTGCCAAAACTTTTCTCTTAATTAACACAACAGCTTGGGAGTAGGCATTACCTATAACAACATTCAACACAACATTGCCAAAACTTTTCTGTTAATTAACACAACAGCTTGTGAGTGATCATTACCTACAACAACATTCAATACAACATTGCCAAAACTTTTCTCTTAATTAACACAACAGCTTGGGAGTAGTCATTACCTATAACAACATTCAACACAACATTGCCAAAACTTTTCTGTAAATTAACACAACAGCTTGGGAGCGCTCATTACCTATAACAACATTCAACACAACAATGCTGAGACTTTTCTGTTAACACAACAGCTTGGGAGTGGTCATTACCTACAACAACATTCAACACAACATTGCTGAAACTTTTCTGTTAATTAACACACTAATGCACTTAAATGTTTCAACACTTTGTTGTTAATATTGTCTTTCTCTCCTATCAAAATATTACATATTTTCATACATTGTTGTGTTGTATTTTACGTTGGGGTTACATTCTGAAATCTGCAAGTAAAGCCACAATCGTGTAAAATCCTTAAAAGAATCCTTAAAATTCAATAAAATCTTCACAAATATATTATGTGTTTACATAACTTGTAACACGAACGTATGTAGTAAAGAGCACGTACTATACAAGTAAAATATTGTTTAACTATTTGTGGTCAAATACATTTTCCACATTGTTTATCAGGTTAAAATATTATTATTACAGAAAACAAAAGGAATTTTCACATTCCACTTCAATTACAGTCATAATTTTTTTAAATTTCATGTAAAGAAATCACCTTTACTGGTTTAGGTGCATTCATTTTTACCATAAAAATACTGGCCCATCGACTGATGAACTGGAAAAGACATGACTGCAGAAAATTTGATTTAAAAATAAATGTGTTCAACAGGCTGGAAAAATGACCAGAATGAGGAACAAGGAATGTCCTACCAGGTTGGAAACAAGACCAGAAAGAGGAAAAAGTAATGTCCTACATGGCTGAAAAAATGAGAACAGGGAAAAAAGGAATGTCCCACCAGCCTGGAAAAATGACCAGAATCGGGAAAAAGGAATGTCCCACCAGGCTGGAAACAAGATTGGTATTGGTTAACAAAACTTTTTATTATATGCTAAAGAGAAAGACATAAAACTGAAAGAATGAGTAAGCATAAGCAAGTAGATGTGGTCAAAATGAGCTTGTCACCATAACATTTATAGTATCTGTCACTGTCTCGGCTTGATGGATTTATTTTGTATCTAATATGGTATCGTCAAACAGAATAACAAGACACAAGCGATATATGAACTCTCAAACAGTTCAAGATGGTCAGTTGGTGTAGCAGTGTTAGTGTAGAAAAAACTGTTCAAACAGCTGAACATCTGTTGAAGTAGTTCGCCGATGTTGGGGGGGCCACGTTGAATGAATATGTGATCTTTAACATACTAGAATGACACAAAGCATGACTTACAGCAAAACAGCACTGTGAAATACGTTAACTTTGACATCAAGAACAGCCACATAGGCTTTTGCTCATTTAATAGCAGTAGCTTCAGGGCTTGGGGACAACCAAAAGGCAGATGGGTAGACAACATCACAGAAATCCTACAAGATGGACTCAAAGCAGCCAATGCGACACATTTTACTCAAGAACACAAATTTCAGCTCCCCACTACACTTCACGGCATCAGTGGTACAAAAAAAAACTTAAAGTATGTAAAATTAAAAGCAGTATATATTATGCCAACACAATTAAAATTTGTTGTCTAATTATTCCCCCCCCCCCACCCCCCCCCCCCCCCCCAAGATGCTATTTGCACAGACACATTAACATTTACATTCACAGTACCTTCAGGGTCTGACAGTGGAGATCTTTTAAGGCATTACATTCTATCCTGGCCTTCAGCTGGTGTGCCTCGAGGACTCTCTCCAGCTCTACAATCATCTTACGACATGACACTAACTCGATCTCCATTTCCATCTGACGATTGTCTGCATTTTTAATGGTATCCAGAACCTGCTGCTTCAGCTGTCAAATAACAAACAATACTACATTAATCCAGTGGTTGTTGACCTAAATAAGATATTGCAGTATATTAATAGGACTTGTTGCGTAAGTATCAAATTCTCATTACGTACACCAAACACAGGTTGCTTAAAGAGCAAATTATCATTACATAAATCCAGCACTGGTTATCATCTTATAATATTTACATTGTATCCAAGACTTGATTCTAGCACAAGTCTACAACATTTGATATTGTATTATAACACCACAGACAGTCTAACATCTATTCAGTATCCTTTCATAACTTCAAAATAAGGATAACTCACATTCTCAACTTGTTCCTGGTAACTCTTCACCTCCTTACGATGTTTCTCTAAAGTAGCAGCTGAAAGTCCATCTTTCATTGGAGAACCACGCAGACCTGCACAAGGGCTGCCTGTACTCAGTTCTGAAGGAAAGAAAAAAAAATTGGCCTATAAGATCAAAGAATAACTTTATTCAATTAACTTCCTGCAGTCTTCACATTGCAGAAAGAGTTATACAATATGAACTCCTCACATCATAGGAGAACAGCAACAGTCAATGTTGCTAACCCAGTAAGTGCCACTTTAATATAGTCTCATCTTGATCCACCATTTGTGCACAAAATACAAAGTAATACATAATTTTATTTCCACACAGCTAGTAAAAAATTCAGTTTCACTAACTTACAACCCACAAAGAACAGCCATCTTTCTTTATATATTCGCATAGCTAGACCCAGCTCTTTACATATGAACACTCACACTCACTAGCACTGTTCTCTGTGCTTATCCTCTTGATCCTGCTGCTCGCACAAATTTTCATGTTTTGCAGATTTTCAAAACTGCATTACAAGGCAGCTCCTGATCCATAATTCCCAGGGTAATGACCAATCATCATCTCATCTCAACCCATAACCCGTCATGGGTCGTAGGGGTGCCATGGTGGAAGCATCAGCAGACAGGGTCCTCCACTGCTCTCTATTCTCAGCAATGCGTACAAGTGTGGAGAAACCGTGTCCTGCCCATTCTTTGATGTTATCAGCCCAGGATTTTCTTTGCCTTCCTCTTCTCCGTTTACCTTCGACTGTTCCCTGGAGGATCGTTTTCGAAAGGGAGTCATGACGAGTTACATGCCCAAACCAGGCAAGCTTTCGACGTTTCACTATTGACAAAAGTGGTTCTTGGTGGCCTGCATAGGTGTTTATCTTCTCTCTAACATAGACATTTGTTTTGTGCTTTTTATAGCAAATGCGCAAAATTCTTCTATAACATTTATGCTCGAAAGCCTGAATCCTTCGCTCCGTATCTGCAGTGAGTGTCCAGCCCTCACACCCATACAAGAGAATAGATAATACAAGTGATTTGTATAATTTGATCTTCACAGGAAAACTGATGTTACTTTTCCAGATCACATTCAACCTTGTCATGGCAGCTGAGGCCATCTCAAGTCTTGTCTTGATTTCTTTATTTGATCTTCCATCACTACATATAGTGGACCCGAGATATTTAAAGGTGTTAACTTCTTCTAACGTTTGCCCATTTAACGTAATGTTGGTCGGAACATGTTTCTTATGGCTATTCACCAATATCTTGCTTTTTTCTGTATTAATTTCCATCCCATATGTTCTTGTTACTTTCTCCAGTCTAGAGGTAAGGTCTTGAAGTTCTGATTCTGTTCCAGCTATCAGATCAATATCATCAGCAAAACGTAGATTACACAGAGGTCGGCCTCCAATCGATATGGTTGATTTATAATCGTAGAGAGCCTCCTGCATAATATGTTCTAGATATATATTAAAGAGCACTGGTGACAGGATACATCCCTGACGAACTCCTACAGTTGTTTTGAAAAATTCTCCAATGTCAATGACCAATAACGGAAGACTAAAAAAACACATGTTGAAGAGAACTAGAGACAGACATCAAAGTGATACAGACTTGACTTGACTTTGATCCACTGTCACTGAGCGTCAGCTCTTGGTGACTTTGATGCCATTATATGGTACTGCTGGGGATCTGGGGAGGCCATGAGTGGTAGCACCTTTGGGCAAGAGTGGTCGCACTGGAGAACTGAACCAGTGGCTCAAACTCACTCGTCCACCTTGACCTTCCAAGCTTGACATATGGCTCCCAGAAGCCACAAAGACAGTCTTGACCGACTGGCCAAACTATGTTGAGCGCCCTTGCACAGCCCTGCTTTTACCTGTGACTGGCCTCCAACTTGGACTAGCACAGCTACAAACCATCCACAGCATCTCATAGTGAAGGCACCAGGGTGCACAACATGATGATCCTTTTGACCAACTAGAAGCGGAAGTGCTGACTAAATAGCTGACAAATTATGGATGTTTCCAGAAAACAGCGGTCATCTATTGGCGGGGACTCCACAACGGTGAACCTCACTGAGGTAGTGCAACATGGTATTGAGGCTGTCTACCCCCTGGTGGCAGGACAGCAAGGGAAAATAATACTTCCCCACTGATGATGGTACAGTGCCCACAATGCCTTGCACACCCCGCAAGTGAAAAAGAGGATAACTACCGGGATGAAAGAAAGTCATTACAACCCTCACTACTCATGATGCCAAGACACTAATACAACCTAAGATATACGAGCTTGGACGCCGCCTCGCAAAACGTCCGTGCCAAGCAGGTCGCCCCTCGGCTGCTCCTGGCGAAAAGTATGCTACTGAGGAGTATATTAACATTCTACAGTTAAATGTAGACGGAATAAGAACTAAATCTTTAGAATTAAAGAAACTACTAAAGGATCAAAAAGTTCACATTGCACTGATTCAAGAAACCGTACTTAAGGACAAATCCATCAATTTCCCAGGCTACACAATGTACAAAATGTCATTGCCATAATAGTTGTAGAGGAATCCTAACCTTGGTAAGGAATGACATACAGGCAGAGGTCGAAAGTCTTCGAACCGATGATGAAACTGACATACAACGAGTGACAGTCTGGGGAAGTGACGGATATTTCCAAATCGTTAATGTCTACAGACCCCCCAGAGAAACTAATGGAATCTACTTTGATGATATTGAATACAAGAGAACAATCATAGCAGGGGATTTCAACGCCCACTCCCCACTCTGGGGATACCAGGACACCAACACCTCAGGACAGGCAGTAGAAGAGCTATGTAACACTTCCAACCTTATAGTCCTCAAAACGAAAGATCCCCACCAACCCTCTACCATAAAGCTAGCGGAACCAGTAGCCGACCAGACTTAACACTAGTGTCTGCAGACCTCACCAACCAGTATAAATGGAGGGTATTAGAGGACATGGGAAGTGACCACCTACCCATCCTCACCACTATCTCACAGGGTAAAACTAAAACGAAAACCAAAAGACAGCCAAAATGGAACTATGCTAGAGCAAACTGGGAACACTACAAACTCATATCAGACCAGCTCCTCAATGAAATAGACATGAACCAAGACATTAATACCTTGAACGAACAGATCTCTGCAGCCATTCTGCAGGCAGCCAAACAGGCAATCCCCAAAGGCAGTCGTATCAAATACAGCATCTTCTGGAATGAGGAATTAGAACACCTAGTACAACTAAGACGCAAGGCACGGAAAACAACTCAGAAAAATCCAAGCAGTAAAAATCAAAACCACATACAGCAGACTCACTGCACAGGTTAAGCTAGCGAGCAGAAAAGCCAAAATGGAAACCTGGAAAGAAAAATGTGAAAACCTCGACCTCAATAAAGACGGGAAGAAAGCATGGAAACTCATTGACAACATGGCAGGGACATCCCAGAAGAGAGATCCAATCCCTATAAAACTTCCAAACAGTAACACAGCTACCTCCAACAGAGAAATAGCCCTAGCCATAAATTAATTCTTTGCTGAAGTCAATAAAACATATAATGAAGACACTTACAAAATGCATGCTAAAAGCACACAAGGCTGTGGACAGTGTCTTTGATCAATAATTCACACTAGCTGAACTACAATCTAGTCTCCTAAAGACCAAACTCAAAAAAGCACCAGGGCCAGACCAGGTAACCAACGACATGATTGTCAAACGTGGGGAAAAAGGCTTGCTGACAATCTTGGAATTCATAAACAAGACATGGAGAAGTAGCACTGTACCTACAGGATGGAAAACGGCTAACATTATCCCAATTATCAAAAAAGATAACCGGCCCATCTCGCTGACTTCGTGCATTGGGAAAATGGCAGAACGTATGATAAATGCACGCCTCTACTGCTGGTTAGAGAAAGGGAAAGCCCTCCATCCTAACCAAGCAGGATTTAGAAGAGGAAGACAGACTGTTGACCAGGTAATCCGATTGGTGCAACAGATTGCTGAGGTCTTCCGGGATAAAAATCATGTGGCTGCAGTTTTCGTAGACCTCAAGCAGGCATACGACCGAGTATGGAGAGATGGTCTATATTTCAAGATGCAGAAGATGGGCATAGAAGGAAGAATGTTTCGTTGGATAAAAGATTTCCTCACAAATAGAACCATCTTCACAACATTCAACGGAACATCAGGGAAAAAGAACCATCCAAGAAGGCCTCCCACAAGGCTCGGCCATAAGCTGCACCCTCTTCCTCATATACATGATTGATCTGGTAAACTACCTTGAATTACCCTGCGCCCTGTTTGCTGATGACCTAGTCTTTTGGGCAGAAGGGAAGTCCCGTTTACAACTGCAAAAGAAACTAAACTGTGAACTGGCTGCTCTAACAACCTACTGCAGCTTCTGGAAAATGGTGATCAGCACGAGTAAGACAGTCTACACTATATTCACACTCAGCAACAAAACAGTAAGAAAATAACTGGATTTAAAACTTGATGATACAAAGCTAGCTAAAGAGAACAATCCGACTTATCTAGGGATACAGCTAGATACCAGACTCACATACAAAACACATGTTGAGTCCCTAATTGCAAAGGCCTCCAGAAGGCTGAACCTCATAAAGCGATTGGCAAGCACTGATTGGGGAGCCAATCAGTGCACCCTATGACAACTGTACTTGGGATACGTACGCTCAGTTATGGATTACTCTCTAGCCCTGCAAGCCACTGCTAACCCAACACTTAGACTGAAACTAGATCACATACAAAACCAGGCACTCAGATTCATCTGTGGAGGCTTGCAAACTACCCCAACCAGCGCATATGAGATTTCCGCCAATGTGGAACCCCTAGAACTAAGGAGAGAAATCTGTTATCATAACAGCAGAAAGGTTCTTGCGAGCTGACAAGGATGACCCCTTGTTATCAGTGACCACAACTCCAAGTATCGAATTAAAAAGACCTCTTTCACTAGAAGGTACCAAGAGCTTTCAGGGAACCACTACATATCAGAGACTAGACTGCCTACTCAAGCTGTACCTGACCTACCACCTCACGTAGAACTAAAAAGACCAATAATACATACAAACCTTCTGCAACCCGCAAATAAAAGCCTCATACCTACACTGCTGAAAACACTTGCCATGGAAACCATCTGTCAGTATGATGAAGACATTATTCATGCTTACACAGACAGATCAGCTTTTAAAGCAGTCATAAATGGGGCCATAATCATCCCACCCAGTACAGAAGAACCCATCAAAATTGCAGGCCCCTGTGGTACCTGGTGCTCAAACTACGAAGCCGAAGTAGTCGCCATCCAGAAAACCCTAACTAGAATTTTTGAACTCTTTGAATCAAACGAAATGGAACCAAATGATGTAGTATTCTCAGACTCACAGGCTGCCCTCTTGGCAATAGGAAACTGGAAAACCAACTCAATCAATACTATCCAGAAGGTCCAAGAAACATGCCACAAAATTATGAACTTGTATGGAACAGAAATATACATGCAATGGATACCTGGCCACATAAACATCACATTGAATGAAGTAGCTGATTGGCAAAGAAGGGAGCAAAAATTCCACAGATTGACCAACCATTGAATATGTTAACAATGAAACAAATAGTAGAAAACAACTGTAAAGAAGTTTGGCTGAACACATGGGCACAGGCTAAAACAGGAAGAAGACTCTTCATACACCAAACAGCCCCAAATAAGGAAGATGCTATGAACCATATCGAACGAAGATACCAAACCAAAATTTTCAGATTGAGAACAGGTCACTCTAAATGGCCACAGAAACAGAATGTGTTCACAAAATATAGCAAAATGTAGACACTGCTCTAACCTGTTGGAGACAGTAGAACACCACCTTCTACAGTGCCCTGCACTTCAGGGACTGAGACAACAACTACTACCACACAACCCATCCATAGACAATACACTGTATGACAGCTTATACGAACTGCGAAGTGATACAGAAGCCATGGAAAGACCTGCCACAGGGCAGGACGGCTCAGAAGGTATTTGCTGATGATTTTTGAAAGGAGGCAGCCAAGCCAGGAATCCAGACCTCCAGGATGACCCAGAGTCTGCTGGGACAACAACATTAGACAATCTCTGAAGCACAGAGTACTAGAATGGAACCAGGCCAGGAGGAAGACAGCCGATAGGATAGTATGGCACTCTCTCTTTCAAACCTCTACACCTCAAGGCAGAAGGGGAACGACTAAGTAAGTAAGTAGGCAGTCAGTGCACATAGAGCTAGGTGGATAAATAATACAAAGCAATGAAAATCAAGGAAAGTCGGTAAAATGTGGAACTAAACACAAACATTCGCTAATTATAATTAATGTCCCTCAAGAAGTTTCCGGGGGTCTCTGAGAAGAAAGAATAAGACTTCCAACCAATAAAAGCCTACAGTCAAATTTAATGTTTCCTATCAATAAAGAAAGTAATCACATGTCCTATCAGTGTTGCCAACAACAAAAAAGTACAAGATTTTCTGTTAAGAAAGCTCATGAACCTAAGCCACATAAAGTTATGGTGATCACATTAACAAACCTGCAATGTCAGTGGGATTGTGCAATGACTTTCTCACATGACATTCGGTACTAACCTTTATAAAGTTTGAGTTCTTTGAAGACCCTCTCCAGCTCAGCAATTCTGGTCACATCATTATGGATACTTCCCAAGGAGTCACGGGCTCTCAGTCGCTTCAGTTCACTACGCAGATGTTTGTTTTCTCCAGCGTATTTGGCCAGCATCGGGTTGTTCTCCAGTTGTTGGCGTAGCACCTTGATTTCGTCACGAAGGCATTTCTAATCATATCGTGGTAAATAAAATTATTTAACAATATTAAACATAAAGTAACCAGAAGAAAAAATATAAAAACAGATCATATAAGAAATTTTAACATATCACTTATTGTTACAATATCTTTTTTTTCTATACCTGCTACGTTTTTATGTGCTACTAAGTGTTATTCCATTTTTTTCTGTATATCTTTGACATTTTAAAATACTACTAATTACATTGTCGGCGTCTGTGGCCTAATGGATATGAACGCAGTTTCATAATCCAGATATACCAGGTTCGAAACCTGCTGCAGGCGGTTTGGTAGCAGATCGCTTTGTGTGGATTTTTAACAATGGTATAAGCGCCGTACCGTTCAGAAAGCAATGGCAAACTACTGAATGAAAAAATTGCCTAGAAAAATCACAAACAGCCAATAAAAGCTGGGGTTGATTGCCACGTCCTGTAAAGGATAAGCAACTAACTTTTAACTAATTACATTGGCGTCATCTGCTTCATTTAAGATATTGTTGCATACTACTTAGCCCAGAACATCTCATTTTATATTTGTGAAATTTGTACACGCTACTTACCACCAAGGCATCTTTTTCTAAGTCTGAGAAAGTTCTGGATGCTTGCTGCAATGTTTGAATATGATTTTCTCTGAATTTTATAATCATCTTGGTAGACTGAATATACTTGTCCTTCTTGTTGCAAAGTTCTTGGAGATGGTTGACCACATCTTGTAAAGCCTGCTCAAACAGGAAAATGGTGATCTGGATGGTTTTTGAACATGTTCTTTTAATCTAAAAATATGAGTAACATTGAAAAACTAGTAATACGGAATACAAAAAATAGATAACAGCTCTACATGGGAACAAGTCCAACACAGTGTTTGTTACATTCACGCGAAAACCTCTGATGGAAAGCGGAAAATGTTTTACTTTACAAGCTTTGTGTGACCTGTTCAGTCTAGACACAAGGTCAATTGATTATATTAGGACATACATCCAAATATAAAAGACCTTGCAGACTTGTAAGCTATTTAAAACTTCTAGACGAAATAATTAATGTTTACAGAAAAAGAAAACATGCAAGGATACACATCTTGTTAAAAAATATTAAAACATGCACAAAAGATATCCAAGTGAATGACACAGAATGCAAAGACAAAGTAACAACTCTGGAAGGACACATTAAACATAGAAGGGAGAAGGAATGTGTGAATCTTAAGGAGAAAAGCAAGAAGATAAATAGTGAATGATGATGGGAACTATAGAAAAGCAAAGAGAAGAGAAACAGTGAGATAAAAGAGACACAGAAAAGTCATCCAAAACAGTCATATCTGTACAGAGTAGAAAGGAAAACTAACATTTGCTGTTCTAACTCTTATTATCCTTCTTACTAATGATACGTTGAATCATTTAATGAGGCGGACAAATCATCATTATTTCTCCATCTTCACTCCTTATGGAGAGAGAATACAGCAACAAAAAGAAAGAAACAAACAAAAAAGCCTGCATCACATAATTCATGTTCTCTTGTCCCAGTGGTTTCTGCAGCAATTCACTTTACACGATAAGCTTGCCTGCCCCTTGTACAATCTCATCTTAGTCGCCTGTAATGATATGCCCAAGTGAGCAGTCATCTTGTTCTGTGTCTCTCAAGACTCAGTCATGGGAACTACATGGGGTGAGGCAGATAAATGTTAGCTCTTCAAAATGGTGCTGACGATGAACATTTTCAGCAGGGTAAAATGGTGATCTAAAATAGGGAAGACAAAAGTATATCAGCCGTCATAAAATGTTTGCCAGCAGCCAGAAACAACTTGAACACAAACCTTTTTTTCATTGTCAGACTGTTCCCTAAAATACATGGCATCAACAAAGTAGTTCTTCCATTCTGAGTCAGTGCTGGTCAATGTTTGACTGTCTGGTGAAGAAATAACGACAGTTTGACATAAGACATGTTAGTCACAATAAACTGGTCAAAGTTTGACAGTCTGGTGAAAAAATAACGACAGTTTCACATAAGACATATCAGTCACAATAAACTCGTCAAAGTTTGACTGTCTGGTGAAGAAATAATGACAGTTTGACGTAAGACATATCAGTCACAATAAACTAGTCAAAGTTTGACAGTCTGGTGAAGAAATAACGACAGATTGACATAAGACATGTTAGTCACAATAAACTGGTCAAAGTTTGACAGTCTGGTGAAGAAATAACGACAGTTTGACATAAGACATATCGGTCACAATAAACTGGTCAAAGTTTGACAGTCTGGTGAAGAAATAATGACAGTGTGACGACTTGCCCAATCTTCTCTTTTTTTTTTTTTTTTTATTATTTATGAGCTGCCATTTTTTATCATCTTCAATGCATGATCGAGAAGCCCGTAAAGTCACGGGAAATTACACTTGCGGATATTCTCCTAGCGTTCAGTGATTTTCTCCTCGAGTCTAATACTATTTTTAGATACGACGTCATTGTTGACCCCTGACCTCGGTAGCTGAAACCCGCTTTAATTTAGAACCGACTACATAAACTTAGATAGAACCAGTTTATGCCACTTTCGGAACCCCCCACGTGACAATTAACGTTATTGATTGGAGCGTCTATATGATGCTAAGGTCACATGATGCACGCTACGGATCACGTGTCCAAGCGGAAATGACCCGCTAAAAGTGCGGCAACTCCAGCCATTTTCCACTTGCCCAGGAAACCCTGAGACAGCTAGACCTAATCGAGATATCGGCGAATTCACGCATTAAAAGTACTGAAGCCACGTGTCTAAATTGCGGGTTAGCGTCCATCTCTGAGTAGGTAAGTGAAAATCTCGCTAGAAAATAATATTGTGATGAAATGTGTAGTACCTTATAAAATCGACGCAAAATTGGTATAACTATGTTTACTTTATTCATATTTTTGTTTTACGATCACAGCCAGCCACATGTGATCGGGTGTATTCTATGATCTCACGGGATATGTACAACATGTTCATAATAATGTATAACGGGAATATATATATATATCTATTAATTTCCATATTAGGAGCCGCGCTAGCGTAGTGGTTACAACACCGCTCTGGCGACCGGGTGATTCAGGATCAAACCCGGGCGACGGCATTTGAGGATTTTTCGTCGACCGGGAATTGGACTGGATTAACTCGAGACCTGGCGATGACATTTGAAGGAGTGTTGTTGACCAGGGATTGGCGGCTCCGGAGCCGACCCAGCTGCAATGGGTACCTCCGAAATCGGAGAGTATTTGCCTGAATGGCGAGAGACACCTGTCTCTGTACAAATAAAAAGGGATACTCACGTAAAATCAATGTCAGGTTAGACATAGTAATAACCTGAGATTTCGCCGAGTATTAGCGGGCGTACGAAAAAAAAAAAAAAAAAATTTCCATATTATATGATTATTTTCGACCGATGCTTAGACTAGCGGAAATTAATATTAACGATAATGTTGACAGACCGTGACATATATTCATTATTTACATGACGATGCGACCAGACATGAAGTGTTTGTGATAATGTTGTCAGACAATTCTATAATACTAGTGTCCGACAATTATTTGTTAAATTCATCATAATTGACATGACGATTAGGCTAGAGGCACAGAACTAGAATACTGTTGCCGACATTTCTATGATAAATTTGGTGGGTTTAACTGACATTTATAATAATTCATCGGGTTAAGTTGATGATAAATCAGTCTAAAGAATTATAATACTGCCACTGGGGCAGAGAAATATAATAAAGGACAGAAAGGAGAAACTTGAATTCAAGATTAGGCTCTAGACATATGATGTTAGAGACTAAAATCTGAGATGACTGGCAGACGGACGGCTTACGGAAAGACTGCTTTCTAAAGCTAGAAAATTAATGAAGCCGTCGTATTTGTCTTCAGTCTATGGTGGAGCCTTGCACGACAGTCCAATCTCAGAGCAGAATACGGAGTCGAGCACAGAGAAGGCAAATCTGAACCATTCAAGACCTACCTGGTGCAACGTCATAAGGAGACCGGAGAACTAACCACGCTTCACTATCAGCCGGGGCTGAAAAGTTAAGTTCCTATAGAAGGGGAACTCACCTATATCAATGCCATATTTTTGTCATCCATGATGAAAAACACTTGATGTGAGACACATAGTACATACAGCAGACACTAATTCCATCGACAAAACTATCATTCACCATCTATTCATTTTAATTGCAATAAACCAATTGGGTGTATATAATGTACCCCATGCTTTGTTCCTTCTATTAGATGTTGAATATTGTCCGATGTTTATCTTCCTTTATAAGGGAGGGGGGGCTCGTAAAATATAATATAATATAAAGGATAACAATAATAGATAACTGAGAAGGGGACTATGGTAGCGAGAGACCAAATATCTCCTTACAACCTTTTCCAGACCTTGTCTAGTTAGGAGAATTTACCCTCTTCGTCACCCTTCAGAAGTGGGAAAACCCAACAGGAATTCTTGAGCCAAATTTTCCACATTCATATCTATTATTTCTTCTAATAAATTCTTATCCTTCAAACGCTACGCCACAGACAGTTTGACATAAGACATGTTAGTCACAATAAATTGGTCAAAGTTTGACAGTCTGGTGAAGAAATAACGACAGTTTGACATAAAACATATCAGTCACAATAAACTGGTCAAAGTTTGACAGTCTGATGAAGAAATAATGACAGTTTGACGTAAGACATGTTAGTCACAATAAACTGGTCAAAGTTTGACTGTCTGGTGAAGAAATAAAGACAGTTTGACATAAGTTAGTCACAATAAACTGGTCAAAGTTTGACTGTCTGGTGAAGAAATAAAGACAGTTTGACACAAGTTAGTCACAATAAACTGGACAAAGATAAGCAGCTTTACCAGATGAAAATAAATACCAGGACTAAAATAAGCAGGCTAGAATCTGCAGATTTAACAGCTCTATCTTTTGTAAAAGGTAGTACCATGGCAGATACTGCTGTAGGGGAGTGAAGGTGCCAGTGTGATGAAAATTGTTGTGTCAATCGACTTCAGAAATTAATAATAAATCGAAGGCAAAACCAATTACGGACAACCATATAAATAACTGAAGCTAACGATCGTACGAATAAAAGGAGATATGGATGATAGTGATCCATAATCTGGTTGAACAGAACGGAGACGTGTTATGGACCATACTAAGCACAGATTCCCCAGATCAGCCAGAAAAGCTAATATTTAGACTGCAGTTTGCAGTGTACTCTCTCATACGTCCGCGCTCAACCTATTAAAGCTAGCGGTGGTTCTTTCAAATCGTACAGAGCGCAAATAAAAATCAGAAGATAGACGGACTGCTGGAGGTAGAGTGAGCAGTGTGCCTGGAAAGCTTATTTCTGCATCTGCATGCCGGGCAGCTCAAATCATCACCAATTCCTCAGTCCTGTTTGAACTTCTGAACCATCCTAAGAGGGTATGTAGGTTTATAAATATATATATTGTAAATAAATTCAACTTCATTTCAGGTTAGGTAAGTTTAATCGACCTGTAAGGACTAAATTGGAATTTAATTTGTGAATGACGAAACAAACACAATACTTATCAAGGTTAAGCCGGAATGGAAACTCAGGAGTGTTCAAAAGCTTTTAATCAATAGGAATACTTTTATAGATGACTGCAAGATACTTTAACTGTAGAAGGTGACTGCAGCATCATGATTTGCACTAACAGTGTATTTTATTTATTTATGAAAATGTATTACAGTTAGACACCTGTCATGATTATGTTATACTGTCATATATACACGTGCATATGCTGAACACTTTCACTCACTGACATGTAGACTTGTGGGCTATTATGACCAAAGGTTAGCCACATGTCACACTTTGTTCCAGGTTACTGTTCTGGTTTGGAACAGTAGGATCTCTAACTGAAATCCACTCGTGCGTCACTTCAACAATAAGGAGCACCTCGGTGTGATTCTGTTCATGCACTGACTCCCTCAGGTGTGAGTTAGCCTAGTGCAGGGTCAAAAACCAACTGCTGCAAATACTACTAGTGTAGACCAGAAGTGCTGTACCAGAACACTGAAGGTGAGTAAATTATATGTGAATATGCATCAACCCTTGTGAGAGTCAAAAGAAAAGATCAAAAGAAATACATAAGTGTAGTGATGATAAACTGTTCTATGTCAGGAGTCAAGACAAGTCCCTTTTAGTTCTAAAGGAAATTGAAGGAACATTTTAATTATTTGAAGATTTCAACAAGGACTTTTGTCTAAATTAATACTTACAACTTAACTTTTATACGAGTATATGTGCGAGATTAATTTTTTTATTTCATTCACTTTCATCATTTCCCAGCATTCATAATTGCATAAGAAGATACCAAAAGATAGATGTACATAATAAATGATTCAGTAATTGTATTCATCTGACTTATCAATTTTATATTGTTGCAGTTTGAATTTTACTGAATTTGTTACTTATCATAGGTTAGTTACACAGCAAGGTGGCAACTTAGGATCTATCTTAAACCTGAATATCACCTGAAGTAGATACCTTCACAGCCGTGACTATCCTGTGATACCAGTGCTCTTTTTTGACCTGGGACTATATTTTTTTCAGACTGACTTCCTTGTCTGTTCTATACTGACAACTATACTCTTAAAAACCTTTTGCTACACAGATTTTCAAAAATGGGTGCACAGGATAGAAGGATTGAAATGGTGTGACAAAATCACTCAAGTGGAACTGCTGACAAGAACAAGACAAGTGTCAGTGGAACAAGAGATGAGAAGAAGACACTGGAGATGGATAGGACACACGTTGAGGAAACCTGTTGATAGCATTACAAGGCAGTCCTTGTTCTGGAATCCACAGGGTAAGAGAGGCAGAGGAAGACCAAGGAACACACGGAGAAGAGAACTGGAGACAGACATGAATAGCTTGAAGAAGACATGGAAAGACCATGAGTTGATGGCACAGGACAGGAAGACTTGGCATAAGTTTGTTGAAGGCTTATGATCCTTGGGGAGCTGAAGGGTGATGATTTGTTGTATTGATATGAATCCTGAATACTGGGTTCATCAACTACATGAACGAAGGAAATGTGCTATATTAATTACCTTTGCTAAGTGCACCTGTGGACAGCTTCTAGTAAATATCAGAGTAACTTCTGTAGAACATGATATTTGAACTGAATTTGATAAGCAACCACAAAGACAACATCTAGTCAAGATCTTGCAGGCACTAAGCAATAATCAGTATAAATGACAGCCATTCCCATGCTAAATCAGTTATGAACTGACCTGCAATTTTGAGATCACAAGGTGAAGGGTCATGACCTGGAGTATTCTGTAAGTTTTCTAGCATCTCTTTCAGACGACGAATCTCATTCTGCAGCTTTTGATTATTGCCATGGACATCTTCATTAACAACCGCCTGAAACAAAATAAAAAGCAACAATGGCACATCAGTTTAACATCTCTGTTACAAAGAATAGAATGTCACACATTATGAAAGTCTCCCACTTCTACAACAACATTTTGGATCTATAGATATGGGTGTCTATGCTGATAGTACCGAGCGCACGGTAAAGGTTGTCCCACAGCAGATACTGCTTGGGGACGGGAGGGGGTTTGATGTGTTATCAACTTCACTATACTAGGTCCAGCTTGGAAGCAGTTCCTTTCCTTGCTGCCTTTGCATTCCCTAACTCAAGAGCAGAATCAGGTAACCATCTATAGCCTTATAGCCGTGTAGACAGATTTCTCGCATCCACTAGAAACTAAATATATTTTTACCTGAAATATTTCCTCTGCCATATCTGGTTAACTATATTATTGTGAGTTTGAAATATCAAACCAAAATCTTCAGATTGAGAACAGGTCACTCTACACTAAATGACCACACAAACAGAATATTCTTGCAAAATATAGGAAAATGTAGACACTGCCCAGACCCTTTAGAGACAGTGGAAACGAGACAGCAAAGTAAGAAGTAACAAAAAAGGCAGATGCAATGGAAAAAGCTCTTTCAATTTATTTGTCCTAACAATACTTTGTCTATAAATATGTTCTCTGACAATGAGAATGTACAAGCAGGTGGCGTCTGCCAATCAACACTTACCTTGTTTTTTATAAGTTTTGCACTTCTAGCAAAATTTAAAGTAGACAAAGTTTCTCCAAAACATCTGAAATTATACAAGATGTCACAGTTTATAACCATATTTATAAAGCCATAAGTTGTGCGTACACATGTGAACAACAACAATTTCTATGTTACACTGAAACATTTGTGTATTCCACATTTATGGTGATATTTCTATTTCATATTCACATACATAATGTATTGTATCTATTTGTTATTGTTATTGTTAATCAGAATCCGCAATCCAGGCAAACCCATAGGTGCTCAGTCTCCCTCAACAAATGTGGAAGAGTATGAATGCTAACTGTACCTGTAGCACACTGGTTGTACATATGACGGATGCATCCTCTCTCATGTCCATCTCTGCAAGTCCCACGTTTGATGCCAAACTTCAACACTCTCAGCCTTGTTGATTCATCCATTGCAGAGTTATTATCTAGCAGGCGATCATTAATTGCCCTTAGTATCTCTCCCTTATCCATGTCCAGTGTCCCCACTATGGGTGCTCTCGAGGCCAGTCTGTCAGCTCTCTCATTGCCACGTACCCCTGCATGACCAGGATAGTAGATCCACACCAGTTCTTGAAGACTTGAGGATTCTATTGATGTTTTCCATTCCTGCCGCAGCCATCCATTCTGAACTTTCCGAAGCATGGCTTGAGAGTCTGACAATATAATTGCCCTGGTTGATGGAGTTTCAGACAGTCACCTCAGTGCTGCAGTAACTGCCTCTACCTCCATTCTCATGCTGGAGGTTGTTGATCGTATCCATTTATACAGCTGTGATTTCAAGTTACCATCATACATATGTAAGTTCCATATTATGATATTAATGTATAGTTACCTTCACACATAAGCGTAAACCACTTTCACATTGCTATAACTTCCTAGTTAACTTCCTATATGCTTACACTGCACGTACACTGCTAAAAGTCAAACGCAACATATTCATAGACATATGTATGCCATATTCATGCAGCTAAAATTTCTAGCTACCACCTCTCACACACCAAGTTCTCAGGGTCTTAGAGGAGACAACGACAGTGTAGGACTACTGCACCATCAGGCTTGTGGTACAACAACAGTGTAGGACTACTGCACCATCAGGCTTGTGGTACAACAACAGTGTAGGACTACTGCACCATCAGGCTTGTGGTACAACAACAGTGTAGGACTACTGCACCATCAGGCTTGTGGTACAACAACAGTGTAGGACTACTGCACCATCAGGCTTGTGGTACAACAACAGCGTAGGACTACTGCACCATCAGGCTTGTGGTACAACAACAGCGTAGGACTACTGCACCATCAGGCTTGTGGTACAACAACAGTGTAGGACTACTGCACCATCAGGCTTGTGGTACAACAACAGTGTAGGACTACTGCACCATCAGGCTTGTGGTACAACAACAGTGTAGGGCTACTGCACCATCAGGCTTGTGGTACAACAACAGTGTAGGGCTACTGCACCATCAGGCTTGTGGTACAACAACAGTGTAGGACTACTGCACCATCAGGCTTGTGGTACAACAACAGTGTAGGACTACTGCACCATCAGGCTTGTGGTACAACAACAGTGTAGGACTACTGCACCATCAGTCTTGTGGTACAACAACAGTGTAGGACTACTGCACCATCAGGCTTGTGGTACAACAACAGTGTAGGACTACTGCACCATCAGGCTTGTGGTACAACAACAGTGTAGGACTACTGCACCATCAGGCTTGTGGTATAACAACAGTGTAGGACTACTGCACCATCAGGCTTGTGGTACAACAACAGTGTAGGACTACTGCACCATCAGGCTTGTGGTACAACAACAGTGTAGGACTACTGCACCATCAGGCTTGTGGTACAACAACAGTGTAGGACTACTGCACCATCAGGCTTGTGGTACAACAACAGTGTAGGACTACTGCACCATCAGGCTTGTGGTACAACAACAGTGTAGGACTACTGCACCATCAGGCTTGTGGTACAACAACAGTGTAGGACTACTGCACCATCAGGCTTGTGGTACAACAACAGTGTAGGACTACTGCACCATCAGGCTTGTGGTACAACAACAGCGTAGGACTACTGCACCATCAGGCTTGTGGTACAACAACAGCGTAGGACTACTGCACCATCAGGCTTGTGGTACAACAACAGTGTAGGACTACTGCACCATCAGGCTTGTGGTACAACAACAGTGTAGGACTACTGCACCATCAGGCTTGTGGTACAACAACAGTGTAGGACTACTGCACCATCAGGCTTGTGGTACAACAACAGTGTAGGACTACTGCACCATCAGGCTTGTGGTACAACAACAGTGTAGGACTACTGCACCATCAGGCTTGTGGTACAACAACAGTGTAGGACTACTGCACCATCAGGCTTGTGGTACAACACAAAATGAGGTTGTGCATGGGGCTGGCAACCTCATCATTTACGATAAATAGCCACAGAAACCGCTGCTGTAAGAGTATGTGACTTTCTGGTGCAGGCTTCCTGCGGGAGAGACCAGCTGTAGTGGTGACTTTCTGGTGCAGGCTTCCTGCGGGAGAGACCAGCTGTAGTGGTGACTTTCTGGTGCAGGCTTCCTGTGGGAGAGACCAGCTGTAGTGGTGACTTTCTGGTGCAGGCTTCCTATGGGAGAGACCAGCTGTAGTGGTGACTTTCTGGTGCAGGCTTCCTGCAGGAGAGACCAGCTGTAGCGGTGACTTTCTGGTGCAGGCTTCCTGTGGGAGAGACCAGCTGTAGCAATGACTTTCTGGTGCAGGCTTCCTGCGGGAGAGACCAGCTGTAGCGATGACTTTCTGGTGCAGGCTTCCTGCGGGAGAGACCAGCTGTAGTGATGACTTTCTGGTGCAGGCTTCCTGCGGGAGAGACCAGCTGTAGTGGTGACTTTCTGGTGCAGGCTTCCTGCGGGAGAGACCAGCTGTAGTGGTGACTTTCTGGTGCAGGCTTCCTGCGGGAGAGACCAGCTGTAGTGGTGACTTTCTGGTGCAGGCTTCCTGCGGGAGAGACCAGCTGTAGTGGTGACTTTCTGGTGCAGGCTTCCTTCGGGAGAGACCAGATGTAGTGGTGACTTTCTGGTGCAGGCTTCCTGCGGGAGAGACCAGCTGTAGTGGTGACTTTCTGGTGCAGGCTTCCTGCGGGAGAGACCAGCTGTAGTGGTGACTTTCTGGTGCAGGCTTCCTGCAGGAGAGACCAGCTGTAGTGGTGACTTTCTGGTGCAGGCTTCCTGCGGGAGAGACCAGCTGTAGTGGTGACTTTCTGGTGCAGGCTTCCTGCGGGAGAGACCAGCTGTAGTGGTGACTTTCTGGTGCAGGCTTCCTGCGGGAGAGACCAGCTGTAGTGGTGACTTTCTGGTGCAGGCTTCCTGCGGGAGAGACCAGCTGTAGTGGTGACTTTCTGGTGCAGGCTTCCTGCGGGAGAGACCAGCTGTAGTGGTGACTTTCTGGTGTAGGCTTCCTGTGGGAGAGACCAGCTGTAGTGGTGACTTTCTGGTGTAGGCTTCCTGTGGGAGAGACCAGCTGTAGTGGTGACTTTCTGGTGCAGGCTTCCTGTGGGAGAGACCAGCTGTAGTGGTGACTTTCTGGTGCAGGCTTCCTGTGGGAGAGACCAGCTGTAGTGGTGACTTTCTGGTGCAGGCTTCCTGTGGGAGAGACCAGCTGTAGTGGTGACTTTCTGGTGCAGGCTTCCTGTGGGAGAGACCAGCTGTAGTGGTGACTTTCTGGTGCAGGCTTCCTGTGGGAGAGACCAGCTGTAGTGGTGACTTTCTGGTGCAGGCTTCCTGCGGGAGAGACCAGCTGTAGTGGTGACTTTCTGGTGCAGGCTTCCTGCGGGAGAGACCAGCTGTAGTGGTGACTTTCTGGTGCAGGCTTCCTGCGGGAGAGACCAGCTGTAGTGGTGACTTTCTGGTGCAGGCTTCCTGCAGGAGAGACCAGCTGTAGTGGTGACTTTCTGGTACAGGCTTCCTGCGGGAGAGACCAGCTGTAGTGGTGACTTTCTGGTACAGGCTTCCTGTGGGAGAGACCAGCTGTAGTGGTGACTTTCTGGTGCAGGCTTCCTGCGGGAGAGACCAGCTATAGTGGTGACTTTCTGGTGCAGGCTTCCTGTGGGAGAGACCAGCTATAGTGGTGACTTTCTGGTGCAGGCTTCCTGTGGGAGAGACCAGCTGTAGTGGTGACTTTCTGGTGCAGGCTTCCTGCGGGAGAGACCAGCTGTAGTGGTGCTCCATGTTCCATAGGGAGAGTAAAGGAAAATGATGATAATGACATACACAACTTTTATACTGCTGTTACTTGTATCTACCTCCATATATGACTTTATGCCACATTTGTACAGCCATAACTTCTATACTGACTGCCACATTGGCAAAGCTGCAACCATCTTTTGCTCGCCTCACAACGCATGTTTGAGAAAACTCCAAACTCAAAATGAAGACCAAAACTGCGGTATATAATGCCTGTGTCACCAGCATACTTCTAAATGGCAGCGAGACATGGACAACCTAGGCCAAGCAAGAAACAAGGCTCAATACCTTCCATCTACAGTGTCTAAGCCACATCCTTGGTATTTCATGGAAGGACAAAGCAACTAAAGTCGATGTGCTGGCCTTCAAAGCATATATAAGCTGCATAGACAGCACAGACTATGCTGACTTTGCCATGTCCGCAGCATGGAAGATGGTCGCATCCCAAAAGACATTTGCTACAGACAACTGGCAGATGGCAACAGAACAGTCGGGCGACCACAGCTGAGGTTCAAAGATGCGTGCAAGAGAGACAGGAAGTCACTGGACATACATTCAGAAACTTGGGAAAATGAACCTGCAGATCGCTCCAAGTGGTGATGCTCCCTACGACGCCACCTCAGATTGGGCGAAAAGAAGCTCTCACAACAAGCACAAGAGAAAAGAACACCAGGAAAAAAGCAGCTGAGGGCTATGACCTCAGGGACGCATTCCAATAGTTATGACTGAAGGGGGCTACTACTAACTTCTACATTACATCCATATATGTGTATCTGCAACATTTATACTGCCATAACTTCTATATTACATCCATACATACGTATACGTCACATTTATACTGCCACAACTACTGACCTGGAGTCAGGGTGTACGCATGCTATCATTCTAGTCTTGGTATTTCCTCCAAGTGAATCCTGTCAGGATGAACCACACAAAAAAGTATTATATTTTCTAAACACAGGTGCAAGCTACAACCATGTCCAAAATGCTGATGTCTTGGGTAACATACTATCAAAAATGACACAGCATGATAAAATCAGTAATATGTCTGCATAAGTGATTCAGAGAAACATACACACACACAAAAGTCTGATTTTGTTAAAAACATCCATTCTGAGATGCTCTAATTTAATGAAACTTCAACTTCTCTGCCATCAAAATGCGTGTGTGTTTAATATGTATATTTAAAAAAATGGTCTTACATACATTTAAAACAACTGACACTGCAATTGTCTTATATACGTTTAAAACAACTGACACAGCAATCTATTCTGAAATGTTGCTAAGAAGCTGAAGGTGATAGGTCATACATTTTTAGACAACTATCTTAACACTTCAGAATGCAGACATGTGACCTACTTTGTTGTGCTGCACCACAAATATATTATAACTAAACTTAACACACCTCACACAAGCATTTCTATTAGTGAGTTTCAACTGGGGTGCAGTTTATTCCACAAACCTCCAACAAAACTAAGATACAAAAACTTATGTTCACCTACTCCAGTTACATGCTAACATCACAAGCCACCAATAAGCTCAGCTATAAAAAATAACAAAGATATTTGTGGCTACACGTCTGTATCCAATTATCCAAATTCCTCAGGACCAGCTTTGTTTTGGAAACTGGATTTTTCGGTTTTTAGATGCCACCTAATTTGTGTTTAAAATGTAGTCCAAAGGCGCCCAAAATATGTTCAAAAATAGCGCAGTCACTCAAAATAGTCAGAAATCACCCAAACTGTGACAGAAAAGTAGCCTAAAGAAGCTTTTGATTTCCAGAATGTCAGCTTTCGGGTAAACGGATGTAGACCTGTAGTAACTTCAAGTAGAAACACCGTAACAATTAATATAACAAGCAACTTACCCTTAACAAAAACGTGAGCTTGGAGTCCCTGTATGGAATGTGTCGTTTCTTGCCATGGCTCAGGTCAACAAGGGACATAATAACATTACCAAGTACAGACAGCGATTTGTTGATGCTGCCTGCCTCCTGAAACACAGGTAGAAATTAGCTGACATCTGCTTTTTACGCACAGATACAGGGTTACTGACTACTGAAGCACAGCCGGAAGGGTTTTCAGCAATATTACCCATATTCTAGATACTCATTCTTTGATAGAATGATTTACTGATAACACGCGATTGCTGAAATATTCTCTTAACAGCTTTTTTTTTATTATAAATAATGATGTCCATATACTAAAACAGATAGATTTACTGCTGTTGTCTAACTCCTGAATCAATCCCTGATAATTTTCAGCAATAATGGCCATATACTAAAACAAATATATTTATTGATGTTGTCTGATTCCTGAATCATTCTGATAATTTTCAGCAATAATGCCAATATACTAAAACAGTTGTATTTATTGATGTTGTCTGACTCCTGAATCATCATTTTCAGCAATAATGCCAATATCCTAAAATAGATATATTTACTGACTCCTGAAACCTTCTTTGAAAAGTTTTCAGCAGTAATGCCCATAAGCTAAAAAAGATGTACTGATATTACAGATATTCCTCGACTAACGACGAGGTTCCATTCTGACGACTCTGCCGTAAGTTGAAGTGGTCGAAAGTTGAATACCACCTTAAATGTATAGATTTATTACATATTTCGAAGTCTGTATTCCATCACATTATCATTTGATAAATACACTGTTCAATAAATAAAAGGGTTGAAATAAAAGATTTTATGACGTAATGCCGTTTACCGTACACAAAAGCTTATAAAAAGACTTAAAATGTACTGTAACAAAATAGATACAAAATGTGGTACATAACAGCCACAAACACAAATAAGGAATAATTTATAACAGTTTGTTATAAAACACACACAAATTAGTGATTTGAACACGATAGCCATTAGTGGATGCACTCTTCCTTTTACTGGACATAACTGGGAAACAGCACACACTTATAATGTTAATGAACAATTGAGACTGATGCATGAAGTCTGAGGACATAACTGGGAAACAGTACACACACTTATAATGCTAATGAACAATTGAGACTGATGCATGAAGTCTGAGGACGTAACATCACGTCCAATGGAAATGAATGTTTATTATTAGAACTAATCAATGTGTTTAAAGTTTTATACAGTAGTACTCTTCTGTACGCTGTAAGTCAAGGTAAGACAAAAAAGGGTAAAGGATCCCGTTACACTCCCATTGAGGCATATTGGGAACATGGGGTTAGGCCCATATTTTCTTAACCATCGGCACACTAGGGGTGATGTGGTCAGCATCACGCCGGCTGGTAAGCCAAGGACTATCTGTATTTAACTCCTGAAACACCCTGAGAGTTTTGTAGTAATAGTCCCATATAGTCAAATAGACTGATCTATTGATAGTGCTTGCACCCTGAAAGACAGGCAGATAAACAACTGAAAACAGCATATACTGTTCTACAGACAAGTGGCACGGTAAGGTAAACAACCACAGGGTCTTCATCAGTGACAACCAAATGAACTGATACGGGAGACGTCACAGACATATAGTATGAGAATGAAAAACTTGACAGACATATAGTATGAGAATGGGAAACTAGACAGACATATAATATGAGAATGGGAAACTTGAAAGACACACAGTATGTGAATGGGAAAACTTGACAGATATATAGTATTAGAATGGGAAACGTGACAGACATATAGTATGAGAATAGGAAAACTTGAAAGACATATAGTATGAAAATGGGAAAACTTGACATATATAGTCTGAGAATGGGAAACATGACAGACATATAGTATGAGAATGGGAAACTTGACAGACATATAGTATGAGAATGGGAAACGTGACAGACATATAGTATGAGAATGGAAAACTTGACAGATATATAGTATGAGAATGGGAAACTTGACAGACATATAGTATGAGAATGGGAAACTTGACAGACATATAGTATGAGAATGGGAAACTTGACAGACATTTAGTATGAGAGTGGGAAACGTGACAGACATATAGAATGAGAATGGGAAAACTTGACAGACATATAGCATGAGAATGGGAAAACTTGACAGACATATAGTATGAGAATGGGAAACTTGACAGACATATAATATGAGAATGGGAAACTTGACAGACATATAGAATGAGAATGGGAAAACTTGACAGACATATAGCATGAGAATGGGAAAACTTGACAGACATATAGTATGAGAATGGGAAACTTGACAGACATATAATAATGAGAATGGGAAACTTGACAGACATATAGAATGAGAATGGGAAAATTTGAATGACATATAGTATGAGAATGAGAAACTTTGAACATTTAACAGACATATTATAGTGAGAGAAGCTGAAGCTACTAACACAGACAAAAACTGACCTTTAACCTGGTTCCCCCAGTATTTGTATCCTTCTGGCGTTCTGAACCGGCCAAATCCACCAAGTTCAGCTGTGAGGTTCGGATATTCTGTACTCCACCAGCATCTTCCTGAAAAATTCCAGTGGTTTTTTTTCCGGTCACTTTTAAAGTTTTACTTGCCAGCAGATTATAATTTGGAAAATAAACTGGTATGTTGGTAAGGGAGTTGGTCTTTTAGATTCAAATGTAGCAACCAATTGTGACTGTACAGTATGCACAGTAGAAATCAAATGTGAGAGTAACGACAGTAGATAGATATCAAATGTGACAGTATGCACAGTAGAAGTCAAATGTGACAGTATCAACAGTAGATAGATATCAAATGTGACAGCATGTACAATATGGTATTGACAGTATGTAACAAATGTGATAGTTCTGACTGCACATTTTAAACAGGTTGCTTGATTAATATCAAATAGAACAAACAGTGAAGACTGAACCAGTTTTGGTGTCAACAAGGTCCAATATTAGATCACAGATACTCTGCTACTTTTAAGGACAAATAAATGACAGATAACATGTAAATAATAAAGGGAGTTGCTGTAAAACTGGATGACACAGATAAAAAACATTAAAATTAAAAATGGAGTGAATACCATTTTGTATTTTTTGCTGTGTCAATTAACATGGCTTCCAGTGACATCACCAAAGCTTAGGTTCTGATGAGCTATACCCCAGATCAAACTATACTTTTTTATTTAAAAAAAAATAATAATGTGCTGATAATAATAATAATAATAAATTCTTTAAGCGCCAAACACGGCGCATAAGGCAGAAACCAGTGCTCTCCAGGTTGTTCGTTGTGACGCCACTCCTCTTAGCTCTTGCACATTATTTAGGCCCAACGTTCTTCCTTCTCTTATTATTGTTCTTCTGAGTGTTTCTTTTGGTCTTCCTTTTTTCCGCTTACCCTCAGGAACCCAAGTGAGCGCCTGTAGTGGTATTCTGTTGTTTTGCATTCGTAGGACATGACCGATATATGACCATCGTCTTTTCCTTATATAGTCGGAGACATATTTCTGCCTAGAGTCTTCTCTTATTTGTCGATTAGTCTTGAATTCTTTCCAACTGATGTTCATGAGTTTTCTAAGACATTTGTTCTCGAATGTATTCAGCTTGTTCTCCAATGATTTTGTTATTTTCCAACTCTCACAGCCGTATGTTAACACTGAGATAACATTTGAATTAAACAGACGAAGCTTGGTATGTATATTCAATGATCGTAATTTCCAAATGTTAGATAATCTATTGAAGGCGCTAGCTGCCAAAGCAATTCTAGTATGGATTTCTCTTGTTGTGTCACCATCCTGAGTCATTTTACTGCCTAAATAATTGAAACTTTCAACTTTCTGTAGTTTTTCCCCGTTCAAGATGATATCAAAGGTCTCGTTAGAAAAGTTCATAGCTTTAGTTTTAGAGGCATTTATTTGGAGACCAATTTTAACCGAGAGATGACACAAATTATTTATTGCTTCTTGGGATTGTCTTGGTGTTGAACTTAAGAATGCTACATCATCTGCGAAATCCAGGTCCCCCAGGAATTTTCCATTTGTCCATTTTATACCCAATTGTTCATTGTGGGTATAGTTTCTCATAACCCAATCAATAGCTATTCCAAAAAGTAGTGGTGACATAATACAGCCTTGTTTCACCCCTGTTTCTACTGTAAACCATTCTGTATTCCCTTTATTTGTTCTAACACAACATCTTGCATTGTCATATAGCGCTTTGTTGCTTTATTTGAAACGTAACAGATCTGCATCGTGTATTATGAATGATCTAAATGACGTACCTTTGACTCAATCATGACGGAAAACACAGCATGGGAACGAGAGCTCTCTCTGTTCATGGATGTGGCAGCCACCCTTCGGTTTAACCAGCCCATAATTAAAACCTGGAAAACGTTTAAAAAGAAATTTTTTTTTTTTTTTAACAAAAGCTCAATATAAACATGAAACAAGCTCTCATATATGAGTACACAAGCCCCTAGCTCACGATTAATTTTTGTTTCTTTCCTTTTGTTGATCTAGTTTTCAGTTGACTTTTAGCTGGTGCCCTTGAGGGACACTACAACTGCATAGGAAAGCAAGGCATAAAACATAATATATCAACTACACAGAACTGACTTATGTCTTATAGTCACATATGTCTTCAGTGCCTGAAAGCTGCACAGACAAGAGTTTTCAATGTCTGTTAACCTGGCTAAAATGTCTTCAGTGTCTGAAAGCTGCACTGACAAGAGTTTTCAATGTTTGTTAACCTGACTAAAATGTCTTCAGTGTCTGAAAGCTGCACAGACAAGAGTTTTCAATGTTTGTTAACCTGACTAAAATGTCTTCAGTGTCTGAAAGCTGCGCTGACAAGAGTTTTCAATGTTTGTTAACCTGACTAAAATATCTTCAGTGTCTGAAAGCTGCACTGACAAGAGTTTTCAATGTTTGTTAACCTGACTAAAATGTCTTTAGTGTCTGAAAGCTGCACAGACAAGTGTTTTCAATGTTTGTTAACCTGACTAAAATGTCTTCAGTGTCTGAAAGCTGCATTGGCAAGTTTTCAATGTCTGTTAACCGGACTAAATTTGGCATCAAAAGTAAAACTAGCCGGGAACAACGTATGAGATTATGCATCAGGTGTTTATACAACCAGCGTGCTACAGGAACAATCAGCCTTCATACCCTTCGACATTTGCAGAGATAAACTGAGCACCTATGGGTTTCATCGGTGTGCAATGATATTGATTCTGATAAATAATAAGTTTTCCCATGTTGGTTCAGTGTTTGAGCATTCCAAGTGCCAAATCTGGAGATTTTTTTTTAAGAAAGAAACTTGAGCTAGCAGTCCAATATATTTTCTGCTTTCTCTGGACTTTGTCATCAGCATTTTTAATGAAGAACCTTCTGCCAACTTGGATGGCTGAGTTGAATTTCCTACATTACTTGCAACCCCATGCCCAAACCTCCCTGGTCGCTTTCTATGGCATGCTTGGTAGACTATGGTGTTACTACTGCAACCCTTTCATGCCACAGTAGCACACAAGACAGGTTAGGTAATTACAGTGGATAATAATAATAGCCCCTTCAGTCATAACTGACAATGGGAATGCGCCCCTGAGCTGACATCCCTCAGCTGCTTATTTTCCTGGTGCTCCTTTCGAAGTTTTCTCCCCTCCTCTGCTTGTTGTGTGAGCCTCTCTTTGCCCAATCTGAGTTGGCGCCGTAAATAGCTTCGCCACTTAGTGCGATCGGCAGCTTCATCCTCCCATGTTGCTGGATCCATGTCCAGTGCCCTCATATCTCTCTTGCACACATCTTTGAACCTCAGCTGTGGTTGCCCAACTGTTCTCCTGCCATCTGCTAATTGTCCGTAGAAGATATCTTTTGGGATGCGACCATCTTCCATGCGGCGAACATGACCAAGCCAGCGAAGTCTGCGCTGTCTAAGCAGTGTATACATACTTTGAAGGCCAGCACGTGACAACACCTCGACATTAGTCACTTTATCTTTCCACGAGATGCCGAGGATGCGGCGTAGACACCGTAAATGGAAGGTATTGAGCCTTCTTTCCTGCTTAGCATAGGTCGTCCAGGTCTCGCTGCCATATAGGAGTGTGCTGGTGACGCAGGCATTATATACCGCAGCTTTGGTCTTCATTGTGAGTTTGGAGTTCCCCCAAACACGCGATGTGAGGCGGGCAAAGGTAGCTGCAGCTTTGCCAATGCGGCTGTCGATTTCTGTATCCAGTGAGAGTTTGTCATTGATGGTAGACCCTAGGTATGTGAAGTGATGCACCACTGCCAATTCATTCGATAGTGATAACTGGTGCAGCACCCACATCCTGACTCAGCACATTCGTTTTCTTTAGACTTATTGTGAGGCCAAAGTCCTTGCATGCTTCAGTGAAGCGATTCATCAAGTTCTGAAGCTCCTGTTGGTTTTGAGTGACGGCTGCAGCATCATCAGCGAACAACAAGTCTCTTATAGTGACCCTTCTGATTTTTGTTTTTGCCTTTAGCCTTGAAAGATTAAACAGACGGCCATTTGACCTAGTGTGAAGGCATATTCCTTCAGTTGCATCTCTGAAAGCATGTTTCAAGAGTAGGGCAAAGAAGATCCCGAAGAGGGTTGGAGCCAGAACACAGCATTGTTTAACGCCACTTCGTATGTCAAAGGGCTGTGACGTGCTTCCAGCATATTGGACTGTTTCCTTCATGTCGTCATGGAATGACTTTATCATTTCCAGCATTTTAGAAGGGCAGCCTATTTTCAGGAGGATTTTGAAGAGTCCATCCCTACTAACCAGGTCAAATGCTTTTGTGAGGTCTATAAAGGCGATATATAAAGGCCTTTTCTGCTCTCTTGATTTTTCCTGAAGCTGGCGGACAGAGAAGATCATGTCTGTTGTTGATCTACCAGCTCGGAATCTGCACTGTGACTCTGGATATATGCGCTCAGCTAACTTGTGTAGTTGCATTAAGATGACTTTGGCAAAAACCTTACCAACAATACTAAGAAGAGAGATGCCTCTGTAGTTATTGCAATCACTTCTGTCTCCTTTATTTTTATATAGTGTTACAATCCTGGCATCTCGCATGTCTTGAGGAATAGTTGTCTCTTCCCAGCACTGGCACAGCATCCTATGCAGGGGATGTAATAGCATGCTCTTGCAGCATTTGATTAAATCAGGAGGAATCCCATCACTGCCTGGTGCTTTGCCAGAGGCCAAGCTATCAATGGCCTTGCTGAGTTCCTCTAATGTTGGTTCGGCATCCAGCTCCTCCATAGTTGGCAGACATTTGACAGCATCAAGGGCTGCAGGCGTAACGGTATTTTCTCTAGCGTAAAGCTCAGAGTAGTGCTTGACCCACCTCTCCATCTGCTTACCCTTATCGGTTAGCTTCTCTCCGCTGATGGTTTTTAGCGGTGCTGTCTTACTTTTTTGGGGGCCAAGTGCTTTCTTTATACCGTCATACATTTGTTTAATGTTGCCTGTTTGCGCTGCGATCTGGATGCTCTCACTGAGCTGGAGCCAATAGTCATTTGCACAGCGTCGAGCAGTTTGTTGAACTTTGCTTCTCGTAGCCTTCAGGATCTGTAGGGTTCTAGCACTCGGTGAACGTTTGTATTCATTCATAGCACTGCGCTTAGCTTCAATGACAGGTGCCATCACATCCGATGAAGCATCAAACCAGTCATTTGACTTTGCAGTTTTCTTACCAAAGGTAGCAAGGGCAGTACTTTGAATGGTGTTCCGTAGATGCTCCCAGTTCTCTGTAATAGTATTACCATGCTGAGGGCTACTGAGCACTTTCTTGAAGGTCACAGTAAATTGAGTGATCATGACAGGGTCTAACATCTTGCTGGTATCAATGCGTGGTTTCCCTTCATGTCTGACACAATAGAGTTTTCTTGGTTGTGCTCTGATTTTGCAGCAAACCAAGGAGTGATCTGTATCACAGTCTACACTATGGTACGAGCGCATGGAGAGCACAGACCTGAGAAGTGGCCTTCTGACGAGAATCAGGTCCAGTTGGTGCCAGTGCTTGGATCGTGGGTGTCTCCATGACACCTTATGCTGGGGTTTTGTCTGAAAGTAGGTGTTGGTCACGCAGAGGTCATGGTGGACACACAACTCTAAGAGCCGTTGTCCATTTTCATTCATCTTGCCAATACCAAACCTGCCCAGACATGAAGGCCATGAAACATTATCGGCACCCACTCTAGCGTTAAAGTCGCCAAGGAGAACAAGCTGTTCTTGCCTAGGTATGCTTTTGATGACTGCTGCTAGATTCTCGTAGAACTCATCTTTAGCTTCTGAGGCAGAGTACAGAGTAGGAGCATACACACTGACAAGGGTGATGGGACCTGTGCTAGTTTGCAGGCATTCTGATCCACTCTCGCCTGGTTCAACCATTTTAGTTAGCGATTTTTTTACCGCAAAACCTACTCCGTGTTCTCTAGCTTTATTAAGATCTTTCCCTTGCCAATAAAATGTGTAGTCCTTCTCGCTCACCGTTCCAGAGCCCGCCAGGCGCGTTTCCTAAGTGCAACTATATCCACCTGAAGTCGTTTAAGCTCATCATTAATTATGGCTGTCTTCCTTACATTGTTTACATCCTGTAGGTTTCCGGATAGCCCAGTCAACATAGTTCGAACGTTCCAGCATCCCAATATGAGAGTTTGCTTATTTTTATTATTCTGATAATTGCTTGGTGCAAAATGTTCTGCCCACCGTTCGGGTTTGACCCTAATCCCCATGCACCCAATGGGGAAAGCAGACAGTGGCGGGACAACACCTTATTGACTGGGGGCTGCCCAGCTTGAAGCGGGCGGTAGCTGTCCAGTGAGATCCTAGAACCTCTCCCACTGTCGGAAGTAGCCCCTGGCGCCATGCCCTACGCCAATTGGGCAAAATGCTTATAACCGGTAACTGCTACTTCCCGTGTTTTGCCGACACCTATAGGGTGAAGCTGGAGTGTCCTCTCCAGGGCGTGAGCTTGGGCACAGTTATATGGAGATCAAGCTGTTGCCCATGCAGCATGTTCCCCCTCTCCACACAGCTGGTAGATCCAAAGGAACGGCAGTAGCCGATACAGTTTGGTACCAGCCACGTCGCAGTGGATATAAGTTAGTCATTGGATGAAATCCCACATGATTACCAGGGGATCTCTGAGGAGACAGATCAGGATTGCTGCTCCCACCAAGCATGCCATAAGAAATAATTACGGTGAAGCTGTGCAATGAGCCAGCAACATCATCATGGAAAACATAGTTCAAAAACCATCACTGCTAGCATTCATGAAATGCTTTGCCGCTTGCTACTTGCATATGGGCTTCATTTTCTTCAACAGATCAGTTAACTAGAAAACTCACCTGATAAGCATCACTTGGGTTGCAAATGACCTGCTCGATAAGTCCGTCAACAAAAACGCCTTTGTTCATATTTTCGCGCAGGTGTAAGCCTTGTGATGCTGGGTCTAGGAGATCAAATATTTGCTCTTGGTAGATTTCCAGGAAAGAACAGCGACTAAGAAACTGTTTTTTGCTGCCATGCTGCAAGAACAAAACAGACACACTGGAACTACAACAGCCTTACTGATCTAGTCATTGTTATTATGATGCATCATCACACAAGAAAAACAAAAGAATTAAAAAAAAAAACACATATACAAACACTCTCAAAATGTAATATTTTTAAAATATATCTCAATTTAGAGCAGTGGTTCCCAAAGTGCGCGGTACCGCCCCCCTGAGGGCATTGGGAGGATCCAAGGGGGCGATACAGAAAAAAGGGGCAAGAGGGGGGGCGTCAGTAGTAAACAAGAGGGGGGGTTCAGTCGTAAGGAGTGGTTTAGGATTTGATAGGCTAAATTTGGTACGTACAGGAGGAAAATGAGTTGTGGAATGGAGTGACAACATCAGTGAGGCGGGAACAATGCGGATGATTGAATTACTAGGATCATTAAGCAAGGCACAGTTTCGTCTATACGTGCCATTCTGAGCTCATGTAACCATCGCTGATCATAAATTGTAATTGGTAACTGTTACAAAAGCGGGGATAACTAAACACCTATTGTCCATTCGGTCACTCTGAAGAATGAGAAACGACCAGCAAGAAATCTATGGCTGGCTCACAAAGATTTTAACAGAAGGTGAAAACCATTCATAAAGAGTGTTTACTAGTTTAATATGGGCTTTGGCATTGGCAAGATGTGCTGGAGTGTACTTTTGGCTGGCAGTGGACGAAATCAGATAACTGCTGGTGTTTCAGAAACTCTCTCAGTATTTACGGGGGGGGGGCTAGTTGTAACGTGATATTTGCAGTACGTTAATAAACAAGAGGAAAGGTTAAATAGAGCCAAGTGTTTAATCAACAGTATTTGGTAGTAGAAATCAGTATTTGAACCTCTGAACCGGCTTTCCTACCGTAAATTCAGACTTTTATAAATTGACTGATGCGACGTACGTTTCCCATCTATTGCATCTTGGTGCTGCCTATGAGCAAAACCAACAAACTTTCTGTGAACAGGGATTTCAAATAAGCTTGAACTGGGTATCAAACTATTTCATCCTGTCGATTAGGTAAGTTTTCATTTTTTTTTTTTTTTTTTGCACAGAGCTAGCATCAGTTTTACTAACAGTAATTATTAATTAAGCATATACACTTTGATATAGATTTGCCACATACTGAATATGGTTCAGTCCATTATACCACCTCCTTTTAATTTGTGCTCAGGGGCTGCCCACTGTAGTTACACCACTGGCTCCCAATCTTTAAAGCTTAAGGCCTATGTAGATAGTAAGAGATAATACAGATAGTAGAAAGTGAGTTATTTTATATTATTTCATATCAAATTATTATTATTATACTTTTATGAAATCATTATTGGGTTACTTCAGTGTTGTTGTGGCTGTTGCTGATTGTGTTTAATTTTCTTTTTTTTTCCTATGTATTAATGGCTTTGGTTAGGAAACTTTATTAACAAAAAAAAAAGTAACTGGTAAGAACATTTGTGTAAAATTTTTGTAAAGCCACTTTTAAATGAGTTTTTGTTGTATACTTGATGCATATTTTTCTATCTGCAAAAATGTAAAATCAATTCTTTGTTCCAGAATCCAGAACAAATATGACATAAGCAGAACAAACCAAAAAGAATTGCAGACAATACAGCGTGGAATATCTGAAATATGGATTTATTCCAGCATTAAATAACCAACAGCTGATAATGTGTCTATTGTGTGAGAGGGCCTTTTCAAATAAGGCGATGAAACCTTCCAGACTCCTTGAACATTTAAAATAAATAAACTCTGATAAAGCAGACAAAAGCTTGCCATATTTTTAGTCACTTCGTGAAAACTTTCAGAAACGTAAAACTGTTCGCGACATGTTTACCAGCACTTCACAACAAAACTGTGATGGTTTGCGAGCTTCATACATTTCATTGCTGATAGCTAAATCTGTAAAACCTCACAATCGGAGAAAACATGATTCTGCCAGCTATAAGGGAGGTTGTGAGTACAGTTATGCATAAGTCACCTGAACAAATAATTAAGGCAATTCCGCTCAGCAATACCTCTGTTCAAAGAAGAATGGATGAAATAGCTGAGAATGTTGAAGACACATTGTGCAACATATTTCTCTTCTTCTTCTTCCGTCCTTAGCCAAAGACCGACCAAGCAGTCAGAGGCCATCACGCCTTGTGGCGTCTTAAGGGCAACAGCAGATTGATTTTCTCTGTTGTAGTTTCCCATCACGCCTAGCGGCGTCTTTAGGGCAACAACAAATAGATCCATCTGCCGTTGTTTCCGTAATCGGTGTGACAAGCCAACGGGTGATCAGCCCATTGGGGCAACATATTTAGGACAACAGAATTTGCATTGCAGTTTAATGAGTCAACTTTGCCAGGCAACGAATTTTTGCTTCTTTTGTATGTTAGCTTCGTAAAAGATGAAAGCTTGGTTCAAGAGTTGTTATTTGCAAAGCAACTAGTAACTGATACGAAAGGGGAGTCAATATTTCGTGTAGTTGAGCAATTTTTCAAAAAGGACATTCCGCTTATGAGCATTCTTGCTTGTGCAACAGATGGGGTACCATCAATGATAGGCTGTTACCGTGGGTTTAACGATATCTTAAAAGTGTATATTTACAATACACTGTGTAATTCACAGACAACATTTTGTCGCAAAAAAAAAACAAAAAACAAAGTGATCAGCTTCACAAATCATAAATGAGAATGATGAACAATTTTAAAGCTTGCTGATGCATACAGAAGTCAAATGGCTCTCAAAAGGAAATTGTCTGAGACGCTTTTATGCTCTTTTTGAAACTGTGGTAGAATTCTTTAGACTCGCATACTTCGCTCAGTACATAACTAACGAATATAAAGCATGACAATACACATTTGTCAGATTCTTTCTTAATTTCTTACTTAGTCGTTCCCCTTCTACCATGAGGTGTAGAGGTTTGGAAGAGAGAGCGCCAGACTATCCTATCGGCTGTCTTCCTCCTGGCCTGGTTCCATTCTAGTCCTCGGTCCTTCAAAGATTGTCTAATGTTGTCCTCCCAGCGGACTCTGCGTCGTCCTGGGGGTCTGGATCCCTGGCTCTTTGTTTCCCATGCTTGTCGTGGTAGCCGATCTTCTCCCTTTCTGCAGACATGGCCAAACCATCTTAGTTGGGACTGTTCTACTTGGGTCTGCAGGGGGTGGGATTTTAGGCCTTGACGTATCGTCTGGTTGCGGACCATGTCTCTTCTTGTTACTTCCACCACCTTTCTCAGATACCTCATTTCTGAGGTTTGGATCTGGCTTTTGTGGGTTGTGGTCATTGCCCATGACTCGCATCCATATGTCAAGACTGGGACATAGGTGGAGCGGTATACAGCCATCTTCGTTTTCTTACCAACCTCTCTCTTGCTGAGGAATCCTCGATTTATGGCCTGAAAAAGTCCCCCAGCTGCTGCTTTTCGAGTGGCCAACTCTTCTCTGATGCCTCCCTTTCGGTCTATAATAGCTCCAAGGTATTTAAAGTGGTCGACCTGCTCCAGAACCTGTTCTCCCAGCTTAATCTGGTGTACTCTTTCTTCTCGTGATATCACCATGGATTTTGTTTTAGAGCTGCTGATGACCATCCCTCTCTTCTCCAGCTCTTCCTTCCAGACTTGCAGGTTGGATTGGAGATGTGCCTCTGATTTAGCAATCAGGGCAACATCATCAGCAAATGCCAGCTCTGAAATACAGACCTGTCTCGTCTTCCAGTACCCCACTGAATACTTTCTTGTTCTCTCCTTACATGCCTTGATGACATCGTCCATGAGGAGTATGAAAAGATAAGGGGACAGGATATCACCTTGTCTTACACCAGTGGTGGTCCTGAACTCTTCTGACTTATGGTTTGCTGTCCTCACATAATTTCTGCAAGACTTGTAGAAGCTCTGTATAGCATGAATCAGGGGTGCTGGAATGTTCTTCCTTGCCAAACAGTCCCAAAGTTTGCTCCAGGGGACCCTGTCAAACGCCTTTTCCAGATCTATGAAACAAAGATGGATCTCACTCTTATACTCAATGGCCTTTTCACTCAGCTGTCTGAGTGTGAAGATTAGGTCTTGAGTACTTCGGTTTGCTCGGAATCCGCACTGGACTTCATCCAATTGTGGCTCAGCTAGGCATCGGAGGCACAACGATACAACATATTATCCTTTAGCACGCTGCATAAAAATTCAGAAAACTTGCCCAACCGCTGCATTCTTTTTCACAGCGTCCCGTTTTTATAGTGGGTGACTTGTAATGTCTATAGTTTTTGTGTTTCTTGGTCAATTGCTATCATTTTTGGAATTTATATAAATAAATGAATGGTGAATCTGATGATATAAAATTTGTTTGTGTACATGTTAGATGTGATAGGAAGAGAGGAAAGGAAAGATGAAAAAAAACGAAAAAAAAAATTAAAATAATAAAAAATAATTTTTTTTTAATTTTAAAATTAAAAAAAATTTTTTTTTAAATAACCAACACACGAAGAGTCCATATCCCTTGCATCTCAATGAAAGTCATTTGACCAACAGACCAATACAAATCAAATGACGATCTTTTCGTTACACCCATCATCAGTAGCAAAGCAACAAACGCTCTCGTCAGCAGTGACATTCGGCCGAAATTCTAAATCTTTCCGATATTCCTAGTCCTAACCCCTAAAATTATACATACTAGCAATGCCATTCTACTTTCGTTTCCATCTCAGCCATCAAACATATTCTGAGAACCGATATCAGCGCTTATAAAGACAAAAATCTCATCCCCACCGCATGGCGTCAGAATCCAATAAAATTAGAGCGAAAATGGCCGCGTGTTGATGCCGATTCATTTCGATTTTAAAAATTTACAAAAAATAAATGCGGATACAGCCATCACTTTTTTAAGATCGGAAACGGAAGCTAACTCTCTTGCAAATAACATTAGAACTTAACATCCGGGGCTGAAATCACGTGTACACAAGTCCTCATGCTAGAAACGGTGATAGCCGCAAGGCGCCACATTGCGCCTCCAGCATGGAGAACATAGGTTACGTTCGTCGCAATGTGGCGCCCGCAGCGTGCTAAAGGTTAATGTCCCAAAAAGGTCAACCTCCCAGGCAATCCCCCTCTCTCTCTCATTTCCAAAGTAAACATCGGCTGACCCAGATCTCGTTTGTTCTGCATGACTAGCCATGTATCACAACAATTTTTCACTGAGGACCTACCTGTCCGAAAATACTTTGGGCTACTACTACACTGACCCTTCATGAATTCAATGAGTAACACCAAATAAAATTAGACCTACTCTAGGAATCTTTAAATTCCCGTTCCGTCAAATTAATCACATCCAAAATGTAATAAAAATTATTCCCTTATCAGAAATAAAATTTCATCTCTCGTCTTCTGATTACACAGTACTACAATGCACAATAAATAACGTATACAATTTACGCTAGCATATGCATACTGCCAAAAGTTATACACAAAACCAGGTTATCAATTAAAACCCCATAGTTAAATACACGTGCTCCCGCATTCTCAACAAAGTTAACTTCACTCCTCCTCATCCATCTGAATATCGTCCCGAATTAATATTCATTAAATAACAGCACCCACGTGCTTACAATTTCACAACTCCACTCCCGTGTATATATATGTAACCTATCAGAATAAACTCTAAATGAAATAAAATACACGCGCTCCCGGATATTCTGTAAATTAACATAAATCAAAGATGCGGGTTTCTCTACAGACCTTCTATGAAATAATACAAAGCACACCCTTAATATCTCAACCTCTTAATCCCTCCTAGATACTGCTATTCCTCATAAAAAGAATTATATGGACCTCTTACATTAAATACTTCCTCTAAGATCGTAATTGATGGCCCTACACGTTAAATTAGCTTTAAATTAACTTCCCGAAGAAAACTTTACTGAATCGGGCTAGACTGTATTAAAATCAAATAAAAGTACCATGCTAATAACTTATGGCTTACCAAATTCGAATTTCCCACTTTTAAGAGCAATCGAAAAATGACTATGGTTACACGGCTGGCAATTTTTCATCAGAGAGGCCGCGACTATGAATCAACGTGAGTATATATAATTTAAAACCCCCACGCTGACCTCGCCTACGTCATTTCGTGGCTTTGTTCTAAGCCCAATGATCGCGCTGCATTTCAATACAGTTTGACCCCGGCCAATCAAATTAGTAAACAACTCTGACTCATAGTATACTGCTCGCGCGTATTACGTGCATGGGTAAAGGTCACTACCCCCATCCCCCGTTTAAACAAAGAATATACTGGAGTACTGAATAATAATCTAACCGTCAGGAATAATGCTCAGCCCTCTACTGCTTAATAAAACAAAAATGACCACAATTATTTAAATCCCGAAAATACGTCTATTTGCACGCAATCGCTTTAGAAAGAAGAAAACTGGCGCAAATCTTAACTTAACCCTACCGTCATCCCTATAGAAAAAACCTGCAATAAATTCCCTACAAAACAAGACTAAACTCCACTACTATTCATAGAGAAGAAACATAGTGCAGATAAGATAAAACTCCACTATAATCCCTCCTTCTGAAAAAATGAAAATAATAGAAGGAGAAGAAACCTGGTGTGGATTACATGTAATCCCTCCTAGAAAAAAACGTAAATAATGCAAGAAGAAACATGGGGACTTTTGAAAAAATAAATTACAGTACAGTATCACAATGATGTTGTGCAGTTCCTAGGCTGTGCAACTCTTTCAGTTGTTCTTTTGATTGTAAGCAGGTAGTGATCACTTCCAATCTCTGGCCCCCTCCAGACTCTAGCATCCCGGACATATTTGAATGAGCTCCTCCTAACTATGGCATAGTCGATCACTGACTTCTCATTCTTTGTTGGTTCACATCTAGTGTATGCATGTATGCGCTTATGGGGAAACTTTGTGTTTGTAATGATCAGATTCTGCTCACTGCAGAATCTAAGGAGTCGCTTTCCATTGTCATTGAGAGTATCTTCTCCATATCTTCCGATTACTCCACCCCATCTAGCATGGTCATTTCCAACTCTGGCATTGAAATCTACGAGCATGATAATTTCATCTAGGCAGTCATCCACTGTCTTTTGAAGCAGCTCGAAGAATTCCTCCTTGAACTCTGCTCTCTCATCCTCATTTGGCCCATACACTATGACCAGGTTGACTATGGTTTCTCCTTCTTTTAGTTGTACAACCATAATTCGCTCCGAGACAAATTTCCATCCCTTGATACTATCTTTTTGGTTTTTGGCCACAATGCAACCCACGCCCCCTTTAGCTCTTTCAGATGTGGGTACACCACTGTAGAGCAGCATGTCGCCATCGAGATCCATGACTTCTTGTCCCTTTTTCTTTGTTTCCGTTTTAGCCAGGATTTCTAGTTTTGCTTTCCTCATCTCTTCCACTAGCTCCTCTTCTTTCCCATTTATACTTCTTGTGTTCCATGTTCCATAAGTCATAGTCCGTTCCAGTTCGTCGCCTTTAGAATCAGTCCAGTTTTCTCTCTTGTATTTCGCATAATCGTGATTTAAAGCAAACAGGTGATTGACCTGTTGTGCCTTTGCATGGTGGAGGGGCTGCCTCCATGCAGGCTGCCCTCCTCCTTTTTCATTCGGCTTGGGACCGTCCTAGGCGGATTTATTCACAAAGTTTAACTAAATAGATCTGCAACTGCAAGAAAGTTATATGAATCTTAGAAAAGTCAAATTTGTCGTATCTATTTTTCTGGCCAAATTAACGCTATTGAAACGGATTATGTACCGTCGCAAGCTAATCCAATTTCCCAGCCTCTTAGAGTTGGAGGAGAAAGACAAAATGATATGCTGCATAAAGACATATCTCAGAGGTTTCAGGATCTTCTTTTGATCACTATTCTGGATTGGATAATAAATCCATTCCTGGACACGTGCAGTGAGGAACTAGGAAGGATAGAAGAGGAACTGATTTCGCTGCAAAATGACGCTGAGCTTAAGCCAATGTTAAAAAAATCATATCAAGACTTTTAGTTGCAGAAAGAAATATCTCAATGCTATCCTGCAGTGTGGGGAAAGGTTAAGATGTTTTGTATTGCCTTCCCAACATCGTATTTAGTAGAGCGGTTTCATAGCGGCTGTCCAACTTCTTTCGAAGCAAAGAAACAGACTTCAAATTACTGAACGTGAGGATCTGAGACTCCTTCTGAGTAACTTTCAGCTTGATGGTGAGAAGCTGACATCACTGCACCAGGCACATCCATCTCACTGAAGTTTAAAGAACAATGAAGTAAGTCTGTTACTAATATACTCTCGTATACTACTGTTTGTTATACTACTGAGTTAAGTAATTAAGTTTTTCTTTTTAAATGAAATTAATAAATAAGCATATCTGTAGCTTTATATTAGACTGTAATAAATAAAACAATTAGTTGCTACTGTTTTGAATTATCAGTTGCTCTTATCTTTCACTCTTTATAGTTTTTATGTACTGTGGGGAAATGTAGGGAGCGCTGGGAACGTGCCCTGGGACCTATGGAGGCGGTGACCCGAAAAGATTTGGGAAACACTGATTTAGAGGAAAATGTGAAAAACGTTTAATTTTGTTAGCTTTGTAGATTTTATGATATTTCAGATTCTCTGCGATCAGACTCCATTGTTACATATGTTTTAAAAAAAATCAATCATATATACATGTAAAATGGATCTGAAAGTGCTAAACAATTCTGAAATGTCAATATGATGAACAATTAACCAGATTTTCTCAGATGGTCTTCAAGCACGTATAAACTGTTAGACTAAATTTTAATATATATTTTACTGCTCACACAACGTATTTTTGTATCTTGAAATACCATCCTATTAATGGATTTCGTTAGCATATGTGTCACATTTGTACTTACCAATTCTTGCTGATGAGCAATCAGGCTGAACAAGTACTCAAAACTTCTAGGGATGACCCCTCGTAGCTCATGCTGAAAGCTCTCAGAATTTTCTGATGGGCCTGTATTTTGTGGAAAAAACCAGGTTTTAAAATTTGCTTATGCTTTTGGTTACTTCTCTTCATACATGTTGATACATTTTTCATTCATGTGGGATCACATATAATGTACATATCTCTTTCTTTTCTCACTTGCACCAGAGTAATTCAGGCATTAGCTTCTCGAGGCTAAGATGCAGGGTCTGAAGTCTAGTATTGTCACGCTTCAGTCCACCCAGAAATAGATACCTGACTGTTCTTGAGTTAGAGATGGCAAAGACAGTGAGGAAGGGACTTGGTCACCCCCATCCCCATAAAACAATGATCAAGCACACTGACATCTCTAACAGGACTCCTCTATGGTAATATCTTCTATGGGACTAATATATTTTGTCCTCACTCACAACAAATTTTCATTTACTGGAAATATATTTACTTGTCAGTTTCCCATAACAAAATTCTTCATGCAGCTATATTAAGATACTGTTCTTTTGTTACTTCCTTTCAGCCAATAAATTTCCTTTACAAGGAGGATATTATCAGTCTCTGTTTTCACTTACCTAGCATAGTAAAAGTCTTGCCTGATCCAGTCTGGCCACTGAAATTACAAGAACAAAAAATATATTAGTATCAACATGTATCATACCAGTTGATGGCCAGGTCCTCCCACCAATTTGTTTATTTTTTAAAAGTACTTTAGCATTTCAGACTCTCCACATGTAAGCCTACCTTGCCGTGGTTGGAGAGCTTGAGCGCCTCAATGATCCCGGGAGCTATGCCGGCGGGAGTTTTACTCCTGGCAGGGTCACCCAAGCCGGACAGGTCCTGGGTGAGGGGCCAGACTAAATGGGCTGAGGAGTGGGTGGAACCCTATAGGTGTAGATGCAGAACCCACCGGCGAGTGGTACATGCTCTGGTCTGCACCAATCCACCCCCACTTCATGGGTTAAATGCTTTCTTGCCTCATTCTTCACTGTTTGTCGTCTATCACGCCCATGGCGACCGTTGCCTCAATTGGCTGTGTGTGGTGTACCCGGAAACGGGGCCTCCCAGTACTGAGGCAAAGTTAAGTCCCCGATGTCACTTATCGGTGCAGAATTGAGAGAGATGGCTGAGCATCACAATCCCTCCTGTGTTGCAGCATGATGAGAACCCAGCATTGCACACTGAGCTTGGGGGGATCACTTGGGCACCAGACTTAATACTGGCTCTTGACTGGATGGCCGCATGCAGGAGATTTCTACAATGGAGGGTTGGCAGGTGGTGGGTATCGGGAAGTGGCTCTGTGCAGGACGTGAGGATTCCTTGGGAGAGCCCAGAACCAGAGCACAGCATTGTGCAAGCTCTGCATAGTTGGAGAGCCCCCTGGATGACGGGGAATGCACAGTGTGCTACCCCACCTATCCCCAACTGCTAACTTAGAACCAGAAGTGGGGTCCTCTGTATGCGTGCCAGGCCAGGATAAAATGCCTGGGAAAGAGACTGGAGCTCAGAACTCCCTAACTCAAAGTTGCAGGATGGCAGAAAAGCCACGGGAAAGACAGGGCTATTTTGAAGATAACGCAACCATATTTTCACCATACGAGCTCGGACGCCGCCTCGGTAAACAAGGTCCGCGCAGAGCAGTGACACCCCCAGGCTGCTTGCGAATAGTCTACTACTGGGAACATAAACAGATTAGGGATGAGCCCACTCTCCCGTTGAACAGGTGCTAAAGTCGTAGATACTGGGCCAGAAGGCGCACCGGAAACCACAGTATCATGCAACTCGCTTTTTTTTTTCTATGGAGAGTACACCGTCAAATAAATCTCGTTCTGGTGCTCGCCCTGTGGAGCTCCACCAGGCAGGTGCAGTGCCGGGCTCTGAGCCTCGACAGAGCCCACCCTCAGCTACTGGAGGACCCTCTAGACCGTCTTGTGGAGTCAACAGACGGCGGAGGAGAACTACTGACCAAAACAAAACAGAAAAAGAGAAACCCAGAGTGCCACTTGTCATGATGCACTGGAATGCAGAGGGAGTGAACAGCAAGCAGGCTGGATACAGCAAAAAGACAGAGCTGGAAAACATCTTGTATGAGAAGCAAGTCAGTGTTTGCTGTATCCAAGAGACTCACTTGAAAGCAGATCAAACCTTTAAAATAAGGGGATATCAATGCTTCAGATCCGACAGACAAGATAGACGAAAAGGAGGAGTACTTACTCTTGTAAGGAATAACATTCCTGCACACGAAAGGAAAACCTTCATGGATGGAGCAGAATATCAGCTGTTGCAGATAAAGGTAGACAAGATGGAAATAGAACTCCTGAACTATTACTGTCCGAACAACAAACCCCTGAGTCTCAGCTCTATACAGGTACCAGCCACCAACTTTATAGCAGTTGGAGACTTTAATAGCCACTCCCAGAGCTGGGGCTATAACCATCTGGATCACAGAGGTGAAGAGGTTGAAACTTGGCAAGATGATCACTCCCTAATCCTAGTCAATAATGCCACAGATACTCCTACCTTCTACTCCAGAGGATGGCACACAACTTCAACACCAGATCTTGCCTTCTCCACACCAGATATAGCTGGATCTATTAGTAGAGAAGTAGGAGACCAACTAGGGGGAAGCGACCATCGCCCAATCTTTCTTACTGTCCAGAGTGCAACTCTCAGTACAGGCCCAGCCATTACAAGATGGAACTACAAAAAAGCCAACTGGGGTTTATTCAGGCATCAGGTGAACACGCTGCTGTCTACCCTCAAGGTACAGAACAGAGACATTAATGAAGTGGTAAAAGACTTCAACAGATGCATACTACAAGCTGCAAAAGAAACCATTCCCAAAGGATGCCGGCGTAACTACATACCATACTGGTCCAGCACACTCCAAGAACGTCAGGAAGCTATGGACAAGGCTAGAAAGGACGCAGAGTCTCAGCCTTCACTTGAAACTCACAACAAATGGAAAAAGGCTGTAGCAGAGTTTCAGAGAACAAAGCTAGAAGAAAAACGGAAAAGCTGGAGAACTAAAACGGCATCGCTGAACCTTGAGAAAGACGGCAGGAAACTTTGGAGATTAGTCAAGTCTCTAAATGAAGAGCGTTCCTCACCAAGGCAGACTATCACATTGGATGAAGGTGGCAAACTTTTCAGAGGAAAACAAGCTGCAGACTTGTTTGCTAGAAGATACAGTTCAGAAAGCAACTTACCCATTAACATAGACCATCAGAGAGAGATAAGAAAAGAAATACTGGCAACCATGGGACAGACAGATACTCCTGCCCCAATGAGGGAACCCATCACACTAGGAGAACTACAGAAGGCTATTTCCAAGCTTAAGTTTCAAAAGTCACCCGGCCCAGACAAAATCAGCAACGAAATGCTAGTAAATCTGAGCTCAGCAGCAAAGACAAAACTGCTTGAGATATTCAACCACAGCTGGTTGAAAGGAACGGTACCCCAAGTATGGAGAGAAGCCATCACAATACCCATACTAAAGAAAGGGAAATGTAAGACCGAGGCTGCAAGTTACCGGCCAATCAGTCTCACAAGCTGTGTTGGGAAGACTATGGAGCGAATAGTCAACCACAGATTGAAATGGTATTTAGAGTCTGAGCAGATCCTGGTGCCGGAACAAGCTGGATTTAGAGAATGCTACAGTATAGAAGACCAAGTTACTTACTTGTCTCAAGCAATAGAAGATGCCTTCCAGGAGAAGAAAAAGGTCCTAACGATCTGGGTCGACTTCAAGCAGGCCTTTGACAAGGTGTGGAAAGATGGCCTCATTGCAAAACTTAGGAGAAGTGGAATCCAAGGCAACATGATGAAATGGATCCAGTCATACTTGCATAACAGGAGAACTAGAGTCACTCTTGACGGTCTGCAGAGCAGAAAAGTGTTGCTCCATCAGGGGGTACCTCAAGGAGGAGTAATTTCCCCAACACTCTTCCTTGTTTACATCAATGACCTGGTGAAAGATCTCCCTGCAGGAGTTAAAGCTGCCTTATATGCAGATGACCTAGTACTCTGGTGCGCTGATGAAAATGTCACCACAGCAAATTATAGAATGCAGCGGGCAGCAGACATGCTAGTGTCATGGGCAGAGAAATGGCTTATCACAATAAACACAGACAAAACCTCCACAACACTGTTCTCCCTCGCCCCCAAGGACAAATCAGCTAACATACACCTAGGGACAACCGTGATCAAGGAAGAAAGCTACCCCACCTATCTTGGGGTGACATTTGACCAAAGGCTTACATGGAATAAGCATATTGAAAATGCAGAAGGAAAGGCCCGAAGACGACTAGGCATACTCAGAAAATTAGCAGGTACCAACTGGGGAGCAAATGAACGAAATCTAAAGAAGATTTATAATGGAGTAATAAGACCACACTTAGAGTTTAGCTCAGCAGCATGGTCATCAGCTGCTAACTCACATCTGCAGTCTTTGGACAAGGTGCAAAATCAAGCTCTCAGGCTCATTACAGGAGCCATGAAAACTACACCAATAACAGAGATGCAGAAGGTTGCTGGATTACAGACATTGTCCCATAGAAGAGACACAAAAACCATGATCCAGATGGAAAAGTACAACAGTATGCCAATGCACCCAATGAAGGCAAGACTAGATGATCTGGCATTGGGACGTCTAAAGCGTAGCAGCTTTGTGCATCGGGGGAAAAGACTTATAAGACAGCATCAAGAAGACCTATCCATGAAGACAACACCACTGAAGCCCACCCTATACCCTGTACCATGGGAGCAGGCCAGCAGTGCCCTCCAAATTAATACAACAGTCAGTGGTCTCACAAGTGGATGTGAGTATAATGATCTGCAAAAACGAACTGCTACATTGAGTATGATCCAAGAAAGCTATCCCGATCAATCATGGATACATGCCTATACAGATGGATCAGCAACTAATGCTGTTAGGAATGGAGGTGCCGGTATCTTTATCTCATATCCTGACAACCACTATGAGACTAGGCACATTCCCACTGGTAAATTCTGTTCCAACTATACAGCTGAGGTTCAAGCTCTAGAGCAAGCTGCAAATATGATTTATAACACCAACTCTGACTGCCACCAGGTAGTCATCCTCACAGATGCACTGTCTGTCCTGCAAGCTCTCAAGGGTGGTAAACTCCCGCATCTGAGAAATGAACTAAACAAGGTAGCTGCCAAAAAGAGAACCATACTTCAGTGGGTACCATCTCATTGTGGTGTACCCGGAAATGAAAAGGCAGATAAACTTGCAAAAAAGGGAGGAGAATGTGAACAAGAAGATAATGAAGTCACATACTTTGAGAAAAAGAGAGCTATCCAGACTATCAGAAGAGAACAGAACCAACCCAAAGACGACTATCACACTCTCGACCGGCAGGGACAGACAACTATTTTTCGACTCAGGACAGGGCATAACAAACTGAATAAACACATGCACAAGCTACGATTGTCTGCTTCACCACTGTGCACATGTGGATTAAACGAACAAACTGCTGAGCATGTTCTACAGGACTGTCCTCTGTATGACCAGTTAAGAAAGATATACTGGCCCAATGACTCAACACTAAACTCAAAGCTATATGGAGTTAAAGAGGAACTTCAAACAACAGTCGAATTCATCATGAGAACTCGTCTGACGGTGTAATCATCAAAGATGCGATCGCAAGAAGAAGAAGAAGAAGCATTTCAGAAACCAAATTTTTTTTTTTTAGTCATGCCATTCTAGTTCATTTCTGTGCTGCAGTGCTTAGTTGGCCCCTAACCTTTCCTGCAGTCTTGCAAAACTTTTCTTTTATTGAATGTGGCCCATGAATTTTGTAAGTCTTGTCTTTACAGCAATATTTAAATATTCTTTCCCATTAATATTTTCTCCTTTAATTTCATCATCTACTAATAGATGACTACGGATAACTGGCTATGGGAATGTGCCCCTGAGGTGATAGCTCTCAGCTGCTATTTTGGCTGGCGTTCTTTTCTTTTCTGCTTGTTGTGACAGCTTCTTTTCACCCAATCTGAGGTGGTGCCATAGGGAGCATCGCCACTTGGTACAATCTGCAGCTTCATCATCCCAGGTTATATGTGTAGAAAAATGTCACTATTTGACGTAGGAAAGCAAGTTACCAGATCAAGAAAGGAAGTGTGTAATTTGACAGAAGTCATCATCGCTCAGAAGAATGCAAAATAAGGACAACAAATGTTTTTATTTGACTAATAAAATCAAAGGTCACTCTAACAGATGGTGTTATAGAAGCACTAAGCACTGCTCAAATTCTCAAATAAACGTAACTACAAACAGGTGAGGTCACTTTAACAGAAGCACAACTGTGTTAGAGACTAATCGTAATTGGTCATAAATGTTAACTATAATAGTTAGTGCTGTATTTCTGCAAAAACACAAATCAGAAGGGTCACTAAAAGAGACTTGTTATTCGCTGATGATGCTGCAGTCGTCATTCAAAGTCAACAGGAGCTTCAGAGCTTGATGAATCGCTTCACCCAAGTGTCACGATGCATTTTCGCTGTGCATTTAGCATGCTTGGTCATAGGCCAAGCAAACTGTACTGGGCCATATACGAAAGCTTCAGAGTGATGGCGTAATTGTACGATGGAGTGTGGTCATGTGATCAGCTCAAACTTTGGCACAAAGGACAGTCTAGCGTCACTCAAGTGTTTTCTACCGCCTAGATATGGCGTATTTGGGTCGGCAGTGTGTGCTGTGGGTTGGCCTCCTTAGTGGGACAGCATTTGCCATTAATGTTAATTCCTGGTATACGTGTTATGGAGACCTAGTTATTTCCCATATCTTGACAGTAGTGCAAGCTGTAAGTTATTTCTTGCATAGTAAGTATTTACGTGAATTCATTATTATTCAGTACTGTAGCCTGCCTCGTTTTCCACTATGGTGAGTGGAAGTCACATTCGGCCGTGAGGCTTTTCGATAGTGCCTATTGCTGCTTTTGCAGTGGTAGCATTATATATGGTGTATTACACTATGGCAACATTTGGCCAGTTTGTTATTATCTTAATAAAGGGATGAGCTGTATGAAGCCTTGATGATTTTGTGTCAGCCATTGTTCATGTGGTCCCTTAGGGTAAATGAGCCTGTGTCTGTCTTGAGATTAAATCCAGCACGAATAGTGGTAGGGTGTGATACTAGCTAGTACTGTCAGTTATGACACTTATCATACTTTGACACCAAGCATGCAAGGACTTTGGCCTCACAATAAGTCTAAAGAAAACAAATGTGCTGGGTCAGGATGTGGATGTTACACCAGTTATCACTATCAATAGCTATGAATTGGCAGTGGTACACTATTTCACATATCTGGGGCCTACCATCAACGACAAACTCTCTGCAAACAGAAATTGGTAGCCGCATTGGCAAAGCTGCAGTACTTAATGCCTGCATCACCAGCACACTTCTATATGGCAGCAAGACATGGACAACCTATGCTAAGCAAGAAAGAAGGCTCAATACCTTCCATCTACAGTGTCTACGCCACATCCTCTGTATTTTGTGGAAAGACAAAGTGACAAATGTCGAGGTGTTGTCACAAAGCATGTATACACTGCTTAGACGGTGCAGACTACGCTGGCTTGGTCATGTCCGCCGCATGGAAGATGGTTACATCTCGAAAGATATCTTCTACGGACAACTGGCAGATGGCAAAAGAACAGTTTGGTAACCGCAGCTAAGATTCAAAGATGTGTGCAAGAGAGACAAATGGGCACTGGACATAATTCCAGCAACCTGGGAGGGTGAATTTGCTGACCGCACCAAGTGGCGATGCTATCTACGGTGCCACCTCAGATTGGGCGAAAAGAAGCTCACACAGCAAGCAGAAGAGAGGAGAAAACGTTGAAAGTAACCCCTGGAAAATAAGCAGCTGAGGGCTGTCACCTCAGGGGCACATTCCCATTGTCAGTTATGACTGAAGGGGCTATTATGTATTTCAGTAACACTATAAGTTGTTGTAAAGGTAATTGCTGCTCTTCTGCAGTGATAAACATTGCAACTGCATCTGTTGTATTTTTATAATGGGAAAAGTTGTATTGGCAACTGCTGTACTTCTAATTATGGTCAAAGTTGTAACGGAAACTACTATACTTCTGTAATGGCAGTTATAGCAGAAACTACTGTACTTCTGTAATGGCAGTTATAGCAGAAACTACTGTACTTAGGTAATGGCAGTTATAGCGGAAACTACTGTACTTCTGGTTTGGTTAAAGTTGTAATGGTAACTATGTACTGCTAATAGATGTACAGTAGAGCACTGGTTATCCGAACTGATTGGACCAAGGGTAGTTCGATTATTCAAACATACATGAGAATACCCAGTATATACGAAACAAAGTGTAATTAGGCGTACAATTACGGTCACGGGTGACTGCCCCGAGTCCACACAGTGCCTAAAACTAACTTTCTTCTTCTTTGATCCTTAGCCGCCGGCCGTCAAAGCAGTCAGTGGCCATCACGCCTAGTGGCGTCTTGTAGGGCAACTTTGCTCGGTCGGTGGCCATCCTTCGTACAGTGCCCCAACTCTGGTTCATTCTTTGCATCTCAGCCTCCACAGTCCTCCGCCAGGTTGTTTTTGGTCGGCCTCTTTTTTGTTTTCCTTCAGGGGTCCAAAGCATAGCTGTTCTTGTGATGGCATGAAAACTAACTTTATCATAACAATTAGTGCACAAAAAGTAGATGCTGTAATATTTCTTTTTTGGTGGCGGCGGTAGTTCGGATAATTGACATTTGCATAATTGGCGTTCTACTGTATGTCTGTAATTGTAAAATGAGTAAGAGTAACTAATGTACTGTTATAGAACGAGCTGTAAAGGTAACTACTGTACTTCCACCTCAGAAAAAAATGTAATGGTAAGCACTGTACTTCTGTCACAAGGGTGGTAATGGTAACTACTATACTTCTGTCACCACAAGATCTGCGATGATAATTAGTGTACTATCACAGCAAATGTTGTAACTGTAACCACTGTACTTCTGTCACAATGTAATGGTAACTGTTGTACTGTGAAGGTAACTGTTGTACTGTGATGGTAACTTGTACTCTTATGATAACAGTTGTACTGTGATGGCAGCTGTTACAAGCTGTAATTTAACATAGATAAGTCTCAGGAGCCTTGGAAGACACAAGAAAGAACATGACTATTCCTCCTTGAAGCATGTGGCAAGAGGTGACTGACATGAGGTCGTGTATGGGGTCGGCACCTTCATCATGTAAAACAAGTTGCTATAGAAACCATCATGGTGTCTCTATGCTCCACTGGGAGCGAAAAGTGAAATGACGATGGCAATGATAAGACAATTACAACAAGGACACAAGATATGTAAATACTTACTAGGCAAAGATTGTTCCATTGTAACCTGCTACACAGCTCTCTATAATTTTCTTGCCAACTATTGAAAATACGGCCTCCTGTAACAATACAAGTCAAACATTAAAGAAATAAACAAGTCTGGTCTTTTTCTTTGTCAGTAACTGAAACCAAAAAATATATTCTAGACAAAAAAAGAAATTCTTTATGGCCAAGGTTAAATTTATAAACTGCCGGAATACCAGTGGCACCTGGCAAGTTCACTACTTTTGTAGCTCATTACCAGATCAGGAATGAAGCAAAGTACATGATCAGCGTGGCCTCTGACTTGTTGCCTATTAGCAAATAAAAAATCCTTTTAAATCATGCTACAACTATAAACACAGTTCCAATAATAGTATCAGCAAGCAATCACATCTTCATGGAGCTACTCAAGTCCCACTGTATTGACCATTTGATCTGATTCTAAAATGGATTCTCCGAAATATTCCAATACTCCCTTGCAAAAAAAAAAATATAAACTCTGTTAATATTCTATTATTCCAATTCTGGCAACACATTACACTACACAATCATCATCATCAGCTGTCATCTCCGCAACAACGGTCGGCTGCAATGGATTTCCAACGTTTTCTGTCTCTTGATAGTGCATTCTGATAGACTCTCTCCTGTCCATCTCTTAAAGTTATCTTCCCATTTATAGTGCTGACTTCCGCTTGCTCGTTTGCCTTCAACTCTGCCTTCTATTATGTCTTCAGTAAGGTGTTACGTCATTTTATATGGCCAAAATATTTTAGCTGTCTAATTTTGATCTCCTTCATTAACTTTCTTTTCATACCTAGGTTTTCTAGGACCTCTTTACTAAACAATAGGAAACTCTAAACAGAGCATTTTAACAGGAAGCAATATTATCTTCAGAAGCATCCCCAATAGATCAATATTTCAGATCTTTTATCACCTTCAAAATATTCAAACTCATATAAAGCCAAGTAAAATTTGCTTTTGTTTCTCACCTAATTGTATGTTGCTGGGTTTTGTACTCTTACAACAATATGTTGCCTAGTTCATTCATTCATTCATAACCCTCCACTCCCAAAGGAGCATAGGTCTTCAACAAACACATGCCAAGTCCTCCTGTCACGTGCCCTCATCTCAAGTTCTTCCCACGTTTTCCTTATCATTTTCACCTGTTTCCAGCTTTCTTCTCCATGTGCTTCTTGGTCTACCTCTGCTTCTCTTGCCCTGGGGGTTCCAGAACAAGGACTGCCTGCCTTGTAATGCTATCAACAGGTTTCCTCAGTGTGTGTCCTATCCATCGCCATCGTCTTCTTCTCATCTCTTGTTCCACTGGCACTTGTCCAGTTCTTGTCATCAGTTCCACGTTGGTAACCTTGTCATACCATTTTAATCCCTCTATTCTATGCAAGCACCCATTTATGAAAGTCTGTAGCTTTTTGGTTGTTGTCTTTGTTGTTCTCCATGTCTCAGAGCCATAACAATAGGACTGACTTCACATTTGAGTTGAAGATTCTTATTTTCGTGTTGGATCCGATTTCTCTTGATCTCCATATATTTCCCAATGCAATGAAAGCTCCTCTTGCTTTTTTGTATTCTTATTTTGATATTACTGTCTGTCCCTCCTACTTTGTCTATATTGCTGCCAAGATATGTGTACGATTCTACATCTTGTATTGGTGTATCTTCAAGTTCAACCCTGTTATCATTACCTGCATTTATTCTCATTATCTTTGTCTTTTCCCTGTGTATTTTCAGACCCAATTGCTGTGACCTCTCATCGAGTGTTTTCAATTTGTCCTGCATCTGATTACGGTTATGGGACAGAAGAGCTAAGTCATCAGCAAAATCCAGATCATCCAACTGCTTAGTCAGAGTCCACTGGATTCCATTTCTGTTGTGTGTTGTCGATGTTCTCGTAACCCAGTCTATTGCTAGTAAGAAAAGAAATGGAGACAAGAGGCATCCCTGTCGCACTCCTGTTCTTATCCCAAACGGTTCTGTAAGCTGTCCTTCATGAAGAACTCTGCATGTCATGTCTTCATATGTTTTCTTTATTAAATTAATGATCTTCAGGGGAACTCCATAATGCCTCATCAATTTCCAAAGTGATTCTCTGTCTACACTGTCAAATGCCTTTTCGCAGTCCACAAATCCGATGTATAGTGGTGAATTCCATTTCAGACTTTGTTCAACTATTATTCTCAAAGTGGCTATCTGGTCTGTACAGGATCTGTTTTGTCGAAAACCTGCTTGTTCATCTCTCAGTTTCTTGTCTATGGACTCTTTTAATCTTTCAAGGATAATCCTGTTTAATACTTTTCCTGGCACTGAAAGTAACATTATTCCTCTATAATTTGTGCACTCTTGTAAATTTCTCTTCTTAGGCAACTTAACCAGATATCCTTCCTTCCATTCTGCTGGTATCTCTTCCTTTTCACAGACTTTACCAAGTAATTTATATAACATCTCTGTAGCCGTGTCGATATCTGCTTTGATGGTCTCTGCTGGAATGCCATCAGGTCCAGACGCTTTTCCATCTCTTAGAAGCTTTATGGCTTTCTTTATGTTGCCTAGTTAGTACATGTTAACATTTTTTTAAAATAAATTCTAAATATCATGAATTTCAGCGTGCTTCGCAGTGTTACTGTACTTGTCTTCTCATGAAGCTTGATAATATTCTAGGTGTATGTGAGAATGAAAGATATGAAAATAAGAGAGATCAAGCAAACAATACTAGCCAGCCTTGCATGCCTCTTGAGAAATTAACTATGTTCATTTATTTATACTCAGTCAAAACACTGGTACTCATTAACCATGAGGGTTAAAAGATTGATTGTTGACAGATCTAGGTCTAACTATGGTAGCTGTCTACAGCATTAAGTTTTAAAGTATTGTTTCCCAACATGGGTGATGCAGCCCCTGTGAGGTATTTTTTTATACTTTTAAAACTGATAAAATATTGTTGACATAGAAACATAAACCCTTGTTAAATGACATATCGAGACATAATAACCCTTGATGAAAGCCATAATAAGGGAAAAAACTGAAGGAAATAAGCATAAGTAAGAAGATATAAAGAGATGGACATCAAAAAGCCTATCGTGGTGTACACTGTAGGCAAGAAATTGAAGTTAGAAATACATTGCGGTCGAGCTTTGATGTGGAGATGGCAGCTAATCTGATTGAAACCTATATCTGGGTTACTGTTTTATAGCAATATAAACCACTTTAAGATGCATGCACTCTGGCATTATGTTGATTTAATACAGTAGTAGTTGCCCCTTTCAGTCATAACTAAGTATGGGAATGTGACCTTGAGGTGATAGTCCTCAGATGTTTTTTTGCCTGGTGTTCCTTTTAGCAGGTTCTTTTCTCTTCTGCATGTTGTGAGAGCTTCTTTTCACCCAACCTGAGGCGGCACCGTAGGGAACATCACCACTTGGTGAAATCAACAGTTTCATCCTCCCTGGTAGCTTCAGTTATGTCCAATGCCTTAATGTCTCTCTTACATACATCTTTGAACCTCAGCTGCAGTCACCCAACTGTTCTTTTGCCAGTTGCCCGTAGAACATATCTTTGAAGATGCGACCATCTTCCGTGCGGCGGATGTGGCCAAGCCAGCATAGTCTGCGCTGTCTAAACAGTATATAAATGCTTTGAAGGCCAACATGTGACAGTGATTTAACACAACTTAGTCCACAAATACCTTGTATATACTTACTTACTTACTTAGTCGTTCCCCTTCTACCGTGAGGTGTAGAGGTTTGGAAGAGAGAGCGCCAGACTATCCTATCGGCTGTCATCCTCCTGGCCTGGTTCCATTCTAATCCTCGGGCCTTCAAAGATTGTCTAATGTTGTCCTCCCTGCAGACTCTGGGTCGTCCTGGGGGTCTGGATACCTGGCTCTTTGTTTCCCATGCTTGTCGTGGTAGCCGATCTTCTCCCATTCTGCAGACATGGCCAAACCATCTTAGTTGGGACTGTTCTACTTGGGTCTGCAGGGGGTGGGATTTTAGGCCTTGACGTATCGTCTGGTTGCGGACCATGTCTCTTCTTGTTACTTCAACCACCTTTCTCAGATACCTCATTTCTGAGGTTTGGATCTGGCTTTTGTGGGTTGTAGTCATTGCCCATGACTCGCATCCATATGTAAAGACTGGGACATAGGTGGAGCGTTATACAGCCATCTTCGTTTTCTTACCAACCTCTCTCTTGCTGAGGAATCCTCGATTTATGGCCTGAAAGTCTCCCAGCTGCTGCTTTTTGAGTGGCCAACTCTTCTTTGATACCTCCCTTTCGGTCTATAATAGCTACGAGGTATTTAAAGTGGTCGACCTGCTCCAGGACCTGTTCTCCCAGCTTAATCTGATGTCTTCTTTCTTCTCGTGATATCACCATGGATTTTGTTTTAGAGCTGCTTATGACCATCTCTCTCTTCTCCAGTTCTTCCTTCCAGACTTGCAGGTTGGATTGGAGATGTGCCTCTGATTTAGCAATCAGGGCAACATCATCAGCAAATGCCAGCTCTGAAATACAGACCTGTCACATCTTCCAGTACCCAACTGAATACTTTCTTGTTCTCTCCTTACATGCCTTGATGACATCATCCATGAGGAGTATGAAAAGATAAGGTGACAGGATATCACCTTGTCTTACACCAGTGGTGGTCCTGAACTCTTCTGGCTTATAGTTTGCTGTCCTCACATAATTTCTGCAAGACTTGTAGAAGCTCTGTATAGCATGAATCAGAGGTGCTGGAATGTTCTTCCTTGCCAAACAGTCCCAAAGTTTGCTCCAGGGGACCCTGTCAAACGCCTTTTCCAGATCTATGAAACAAAGATGGATCTTACTCAAGGGCCTTTTCACTCAGCTGTCTGAGTGTGAAGATTAGGTCTTGAGTACTTCGGTTTGCTCGGAATCCGCACTGGACCTCATCCAATTGTGGCTCAGCTAGGCGTCGGAGTCTCTGCTCTAGGATTCTATAGTAGATTATACCAGGGACACTGAGAAGGGATATGTCTCTTTGGTTTCCACATTGTCAATTGTCACCCTTTTTGAAAATTGGTGTTATGATGGCAATCTCCCAATCCTTTGATATGGTCTTGTTGCACCACGCTGCCTGTAGGACCCTTAAGAGTAATAGGTCGCCTGATGCTCCCATGTACTTAATCATTTCTGGTGTTATACCATCATGCCCCGCTGCTTTGCCCATCTTGATTTTCTCCAGTGCTGCCTTCAGTTCTTCCATCTTTATGTCATCTTCACCATCATTGGTTTTCTCTTCTGTGCTTGTGGTTATCATTTCTGATGCTTCACCATGCTCACCATCCAGGAGTACTGAGAAATATTCTTTCCACCTTTCCATTACTTCCTTCGAGGCAGTAAGCAATTTGCCTTGCTTGTCCTTTATAAATTTGAGAGAGCATTGTTTTTCCTTCCTCATGTTCTTTAGGGTCTTATAGAACAATTTCTGGTTTTCTTGCGCATCTTTTTCTAGCTTTTCTCCAAATTCTTCCCAGGACTTCTGTTTTGCTGCTAGCACCTTGTTCTTTGCTTCTGTTCTGAGTGTCACATATTCTCAATATTTCTCCATTTGTCCTGTTGTGTTTTTAGTTCCTAAGTATTGTTTCCATGCCATTTTCTTCTCTCTTATTTTCTTTTTGACTTCCTCTGTCCACCAAGGTGTCTTTCTCTTGTTTCCAAGTCAGACTTCACCACATGCTTCTGCAGCAGCTGTCTTTATGATGTCCTTGAATTTAAGCCAGAGGGTTTTCAAGTCATCAGGTTGTTCTTCTGTGTTGCTCACCGCTGCAGCAACAAGCCCCTGATATCTGGTCTTAATTTCTGGCTCTCTCAGCTTGTAGGTCTTAATGCTTATTTCTCCCATTCGTTAACTTAGTTTCTTGAGGGATGTTGGGCAGTTCCTAGGCTGAGTAACTCTTTGAGTTGTTCTTTTGATTGTAAGAAGGTAGTGATCACTTCCAATCTCTGACCCCCTCCAGACTCTAGCATCCCGGACATATTTGAATGAGCTCCTCCTACCAATGGCATAGTCGATCACTGACTTCTCATTCTTAGTTGGTTCACATCTAGTGTATGCATGTATGTGCTTATGGGGGAACTTTGTGTTTGTAATGATCAGATTCTGCTCACTGCAGAATCTAAGGAGTCGCTTTCCATTGTCATTAAGAGTATCTTCTCAATATCTTCCGATAACTCCACCCCATCTAGCTTGGTCATTTCCAATTCTGGCATTGAAATCTCCGAGCATGATAATTTCATCTAGGCAGTCATCCACTGTCCTTTGAAGCAGCTCAAAGAATTCCTCCTCGACCTCTGCTCTCTCATCCTCATTTGGCCCATACACTATGACCAGGTTGACTAGTTTCTCCTCCTTTTAGTTTTACAACCATAATGCACTCCGAGACAAAGTTCCATCCCTTGATACTATCTTTTGGTTTTCGGCCACAATGCAATCCACTCCCCCTTTAGCTCTTTCAGATGTGGGTACACCACTGTAGAGCAGAGTGTTGCCATCGAGATCCATGACTCCTTGTCCTTTTTTCTTTGTTTCCGTTTTAGCCAGGATTTCTAGTTTTGCTTTCCTCATCTCTTCCACCAGCTCCTCTTCTTTCCCATTTATACTTCTTTTGTTCCAAGTTCCATAAGTCGTAGTCCGTTCCAGTTCGTCGCCTTTAGAATCAGTCCGGTTTTCTCTCTTGTAGTTCTCGTAATCAAAAAGTTTAAAGCAAACAGGTGATTGGCCTATTGTGCATTAGCATGTTGGAGGGGCTGCCTCCTTACGACCTCCATGCAGGCCCCCCTCCTCCTTTTTCAGCCGGGCTTGGGACCGGCCTAGGCGGAGTTCCACAAATATATACAATTACTTTTACTAATACACTGCTATCGCTAAATGAACATTTGAGGCTTTCTTCATTTCTAATGTTACTTATGCACCCTGCACATCCCTGTGGGTCTCTATAGACACAAAGACAGATTGGGGTCACTGCTTCTAATAGACAAGTCATAAGAAGCAATTAAAGTGACGTATGTATAAGGCTGGCAACCTCGTGTGAAACATGTTACAGAAAGATGTGAAACATGTAACAGAAAGATGTGAAACATGTTACAGAAAGATGTGAAACATGTTACAGAAAGATGTGAAACATGTTACAGAAAGATGTGAAACATGTTACACAGAAAGATGTGAAACATGTTACAGAAAGATGTGAAACATGTTACAGAAAAGCCCCATGCAGTTTCCAGGAGTCTGTGAAGAGAAGAAGAAATAATAAGACTAATGCACCCTCAAGCTTGTTATAAAAGGCAACTAAAATGAGATTGTGCATGCAGCTGGTAACCTCATCATGTAAAACTAATTGCCACAGAAATCTCCACTACGAGAGCATGTGAATGGTTACTGCAAAGGGATCAGCTACAGTGGAGGCTTCAAAGGAAAATGACCCTTACAGAAGCCACTGCAAGAGCATATGAGATGCTTTGCTGCAGGATTTCTGCACTGGGACCAACTGCCATTAAAGAGAGAGGAAAAGAAAAAGCAGACGGATGAATTAATGTACTTAAAAAGTTACTTGTCTTTTCTGGTACCTGGGTGATGTCAGCGTCTGCAACATTGTCATAGGTGAATACTTTCGGCTCTGGCTTTGTGCGCAAGATAACAGCACAGTCTGCGGTGTTGACATCCAGGACTCGTGGAGCAAAATCATTTTCACTTATGCTTGGATCTGGGGGCCGAACTCGGAGAAAGATTTTTATAGAGTCTCCCTCAGCAGAAGTGCTGTAAATATTTTTGTTACATTCCAAGTTTCAATGTGTGATTCAGTAATTTTCTGTTAGGTCTAACTCCATACATACTACATGTGAACACTGAGAGGTAATTTTCTGTTAGGTCTAACTCCATACATACTACATGTGAACACACAGAGATAATTTTCTGTTAGGTCTAACTCCATACATACTACATGTGAACACTGAGAGGTAATTTTCTGTTAGGTCTAACTCCATACATACTACATGTGAACACACAGAGATAATTTTCTGTTAGGTCTAACTCCATACATACTACATGTGAACACACAGAGATAATTTTCTGTTAGGTCTAACTCCATACATACTACATGTGAACACTGAGAGGTAATTTTCTGTTAGGTCTAACTCCATACATACTACATGTGAACACTGAGAGGTAATTTTCTGTTAGGTCTAACTCCATACATACTACATGTGAACACACATAGATAATTTTCTGTTAGGTCTAACTCCATACATACTACATGTGAACACACAGAGATAATTTTCTGTTAGGTCTAACTCCATACATACTAGGTCTACATGTGAACACTACAAAAGTACAAACAACTTTATTTCTTCATCATTCACTCTCACATAACTACACCCATCTCTCTCACTAACTGAACTGATTGCCTCTGTTCCTCTCATAGCCACAAAGTTGCTTTCTACCTAGTGGATCTCCTCAATTCAAATGCTACATATAAGACTGACTATATGTGGATTTTGTTCTTTGCTTGTGGAGCAAGTATTGTCAGATGTTTGAGCAGTGGTGTACGATCTGTTTAGAAGTATTGTAAGATGTTTGTTGAGAAGTATTGTAAAATGTATGTGAGCAGTAATGTAAGATGTGCTGTAGTTTACAACAGAGCTGTGATATTTTCCAGCCTTGCACATTTGAACTCAACAAGAAATTTTTTTTTTTTAAATTTACTTTCTCTAGACTTTGGCTGCCCCAAGACTATCTACAAAACTGCAGGTGGTTTGAAATCAGTGTTCCTTCTCTTAGATGAGTTTGGCAGGAATGGAAAACATCTACAGAATCCTGGAGTCTTCAGGAACTGGTGTGGCTTTGCTGTCCTGGTCATGCAGGGGTACATTGCAATGAGAGAGCTGACAGACTGACCTCGAGAGCACCAATAGTGGGGACACCGGATATGGATAAGGGAAAGATACTAAGAACAATTAATGATCATCTGTTAGAGAATGACACTACAACAGATGAATCAGCAAGGCTAAGACTGTTGGACCTTGACATCTATTGTGAGACTGGTTGGGATGGATGTATGAGAGGATGCATCCATCATATATACAACCAGTGCACTACTGGAACAATTAGCATTCATACACTTTGACATTTGCTGAGGGAGACTGAGCACCTATGGGTTTGCCCGGAGTGCAGTGAGGTCAATTCTGATCAACATTAACATTAGATGAGCTTCTTTACTGGAGGTTTGAGTCTCCTCTACCTGGAACTTTCAGGTTTTAGTGTACCAGAAACCCATTCTTATCTCTTCTCAATTTAAATCACTCACTCTTAATTCTACATTTTTGCAGGTCTGGCTAAATGTCTTATCAATCACAAATAATATGAGCAACGTTTTTATTAACCCTGAACTGGGAGTTTTTTTTTTCAGATATTCAGAGAGAAAAAGTCTTTACAGAGTTACTATTTTTAAAAATCTCTAACTGGGCAGAGATGATTAGGAACAGAACGCAACAAAGAAAGACTATGTTTGGCACAAATAACTTGAATGGCGTTCGGAACTCAAGAAAACTATTACAAACCTTGTAGGGGAAACTGTATCCATGTTGTCAGCTTAACAGTAAATCTTGGGTTATCCCACTTGGTTTAATTTGTAAGTATAAAACTTGGCCAGCCTTGATATGTGAGCTAGAACGAGATTTAAAAAAAAAAAAATATTAAGTGCAGTAGGGAGGTCTACTCCATTGTGGTGTTATGTAAGCATACATTGTCAATTTACAACATTTGTCACCTATTGCATTTTGATGGAGTGCTAACTGTCTTACAACAGAAGAGCACAGGATTAGATACAATAGCCTAAACTGATATGTTGAGGTGACAAAGGTTGACAAACTTGAGGAAACTGGATGAAACCAAACCCAGCTGAACTTCTGCATTCAAGCATTACCCTTCAGCTCCTCAAGAAGCATAAGCCATCAGAAAATTCATGCTAAGTCCTCCTGTCTTGTGCCGTCTGCTCAAGGTCTTTCCATGTCTTCTTTCTTCCTTTAATTTCTCTTTCCGGTTCTTTTCCTCAGGTGTTTTTTTGGGTTTCTCTCTACCTTTCTTACCACAGAGATTTCAGAATAAAGAGATTATTGTAATGCTATCAATAGGTTTCCTTACTTCATGTTTTATCCATCTGCAGTCTTCTTCTCATCTCTTGTCCCTCAGGCACATATCTGGTTCTTGTCATCAGTTCCACATTAATGATCTTGTTATACCATTTCAATCCTTCTCTTCTACACAAGCACCCATTTATGAAAGTCTGTAACCTCTTGGTTGTCATATATGCTGTCCTCTATTCTTCAGATCCATACAATAGAACTGCCTTGACAGTTGGGTTAAATTTTGCTACATTTATTAAAAAGTATCGCTTATTTTGGCTTAATCTTGCCTTATGTATACTTTTTTATTTGTTACCGTCTGTTGATTCCCAAGATATGTGTGAAACCTCTGCATTACAGATATTTTTTAAAATAAAAGATAGCAAGCTGTTCATTAAAACAAAGTGAGTAGCCCAGGTCGTTAGGGTTAGGATTCTTAAAACTAACTCTAAGCCTTATTACTGCATCACTGAATTCTTTTTTGTTATCGTATTAATATGGGTGACTTAACTGGCCACCAGGTCAATAGACATCTGGGTGAAATCTGACACATGTCCAACTGTTCTTCTTTTCAACCCCAAAAATGTTATATTTATTTAATTTACTGTAACTACTGTGTATTGAAAAATGAACTAATGTTTTTTAGTTATTTCATCATTTATCATAAAATACATGGGATCATGTTCACGGCTGTAAATGAACACCCAACTGTGTGCCTGAGCTAGGGAAGGAAAAGACAGCGAGGAAGGGAACTGTTCACCTTACCTCATTAAAAAAACTGGACCTAGTATGGTGAAGGCTCTAACACTGCACCTCATTTCGGCCGCCTCTGCCATGGGACTATCTTTACCATGTTCACAGAGAAAGGACAGAAAAACAGAAACAAGAAATCAATTGGCCAAAAGTTATATCCATACATCTCTATGAAGACAAAAGAATAGATGATAAAAAAAAAAGAATAGTTAAACCATCTCTCAGTCAATGTCAAAATTGCTGCCACAAGAGACAGAATGAGAGGTGAAGAAGTCAGGAAGTTTGTGGGAACGACAGCCACATAACAGGATAGAAAATAATAAAAGCATGCAGTCAAACCAGCAGGCAGCATAAACCCTTGTCGTAGATTTTATCAGATAGGTAATAGATGTTTATAGTTCTGTCTGAGCAGAGGTGATAGTGATAACTATGTAAGAGTAAGGTGTAAGAAATAGTTTTTATCACGAGGTGATAGTGTAAGAGAAAGAACAGTCTCTGGATTGAGTAATTTCTCTAATCCAGCCTATCTGTACGACTATATTTAAATCAGACGCACTTTCTCTCCTTGTACAAAATACAAGTTACACTGCACCCACATGCACACAATTCTGTGACAAATACGCACAAACGTGAAAAAACAAACTATGGATAACAGATAGGGTAGGGGTTGACCAACACAATAACTTAAGGTTTATTAAGTTTATTTATCACTAGAACTTTACAACATAAATCATATACAACAATAGATCATGGTTTACAGACAAATGAAATTAATCCAATAGGTTCTTCCCTCTGGTAAAGGAAAAGAAAGGAAGATCCCAACAGAGGTTAATTAACCCAAAAGATCAAAAGTTAACAATAAGGGTATGGAATTGTCAGTAAAGAAAACAAAGGACAAGTTCCTAATTAATCTATCCCGTAAATACTCCGGTTAGTAAGAGCAACAGAGAAGATCTGTATGATAGTGGTAACAACAGAAAATTATGTTACTCTCTTACAGTTCATTCAATCCTTCATACTGTGGCCACATTCATATTTGTTTACCCAATAGTTGTCGCAGGCATTCCGTGGAAATAAACACTAATAAGTAATAAGACTATTCAGTGTCATATTAATTTTTGCCAAATCCAGCCCCAGACTAGCCGTAGTTGCTGACAGCAAATTTCACGGTAGTCGCTGGAGTTGGTGATTTAAATGTTTTCCTGGATAAATACTGTATCTCTGCCTTCAGTTGGTTGGTGTAAGGTTCAAACGTGGTGATCGCCGACATAGGAGGAATAATACTAATATATATCCTGTGTTGTCTAGCCTCTGGTTGCTGAGACACTATGTTAAGTTACACAAATGTTGCTGACAATTTATTTTGCCACAGCTGGCTGATGAGATTGATATAGGTAAAAATCTGGTATAGTTCTGGTCCAGTTAACATTTACAATTATTGTTCTAGTTTGGTCTCTCTCATAAAATGAAGAAAATGGACCGCACAGGTCATAGCACGACAACTCAACAATGTTATAAAGTTTCTGGTTGCTTATAATCTTATAAGACCAACGGACCCTAAGACCATAGTTCATAAGGCATGAGTTCATATGACCATAATTTCATATGACCATAAGACCGCTAGTTCGCTGGGTTTTTTGATCAGCCTAGATTTTAGGAAAGAATTATAAACATTATAACAATATTATCAATAATAGATATAACACGTGTTAAGGTAAAACCTTTTTAACCACTCCATTATTAAATTAGATTATAAACCACAAATGTCTAGCTTATCCTATCGCTTTTAACGCGTGATATGAACACTAGTCATTTATAAAATTACACAAAATGGATATAAGTAAATATATATTCCGTCAGTAGACAGTTATTTAATGTATGTACTAGTCAATTAAAGCATCTCTTCTGGGGAATAGCGAGTAATTAAATTTACGTTACAGCTGGAAAAATTAGCTATATGTTATTTAATACGCTATTCAATTTAACACAGAAAATCCCAGTGAAATATAATAAAAACTATTAACACACTAAATCACTTAAAGGCTAGTATATAAATTACTGCAAACAGAGAAAGATAAAAATAACTCCACAAATCTAAGCAATTCACTATGTACGAAAACTCTTAGTGTATCGAGCTAGTTATTTCAGAAAATTCTCTGGGCAAATGATGATGACTTTTGGGGAGACCAGGTATATATCCATAGATGCCATTCTTTCGCTCCTTAATGCGACAGTCGCACCTACGACCAGGGCCGGGCACATCTACGGTTCGATTCCTGAAAGAAAGGTTTTTTCTTCACCTCTGCCGACTGACAACCTCTGGCTTGTCTTTCATTCTCCCCGCCTGCCGCATATCAGCTACTTAAGTTAATTCTCCTGCAAATGTAACAATCCAAGGTACGTCTCAGACTTATCGCCCTTGATTCTTCAAAGAAACTGTTAACGCCTGGCCTCTGCCGGTGTGTTTCCCTGATCAAAGAACGATTACGCCATGCTGCGCACTTCGCTCTGTTCCACCGTGCTTAATTGCCAAACAGCTCGCATG